>VZRI01012672.1:0-29965 GCA_013397515.1 Upupa epops | reverse complement strand
CCAGCCTGCTCTAGGATGGGGTGTCCCTTCCCATGGCAGGGGGGTTGGATCTGGATGATCCTGTGGTCCCTTCCCACCCTGACTGCTTCTATAACTTCTCCCAGTGTAGGAGAAGGGGTGCTGGATGGGGCTGCCTGCGGGGTTTGTGGAGTCTCCTTTTCTGGAGACGGTTTAAACATGCCTGGACCTGGTGAGGGTGTCCTGCTGTGGCAAGGGGATTGGACTAGATGATCTTTCTGATCCCTGATGATTCTGTGACAACCCTGTGGAAGAATTGTCTGAAAGAATGTGTGATGAACAGATGACAAATCCCAACTCTTTGCAACCTGCACCTCTGCACTTGGGAAGAGGTAGCAAAAATCAGAGTAAAGTAAAGTCTGGGAAGCAAATGTTTTTAAAATTTGAGTTTATTTCTCACTGCCATTCTCTGATTTCATTGGTAATGGATTGATTTTCCTGAGTCAAGTCTGTTTTGCCTATGACAATAATTGCTGAGTGATCTTGCTGTCCTTATCTTGACCCATGAGTCTTTCATTATATTTCTTCTCCTTTACTCAGCTGAGGAGGTGTAGTGGTTTAGGGAGAGTGTCTCAATCGGTTTGGGTTGGTGCCTGTGTTTCTAGCACAACAACTAGCAATGAAGCAACTTTGCTAAAACGACAACAGTTTATTGAACCCATCACCAAGAAGAAAAGGAAAAATCCCCAAATAAGTAAAAGAATCAAAAAGGTAAAACAGGAACTGTATCACAATGGCTTCACACATACTGAGAGAAATAGGAGTCAGCTAGCACATCAGTTTTTGCCTTAGATGGGAGCTCTAAACAAGAGCCACCACACACACACACCCACACCCACCCCCATACACACACACCACTTTCCAGAAGAAAAAGGGGTGGGAGGGGAGGATGGCAGGAATACAGGACAGGAACTGGACAGCTCACTTCCCCCTCTGTCACAGATGCACTACATCATTGTAGGAGAGGTTGTTTCCCAGCTAAAGCTGACATAATGTCATGTCAGTCTACTTAAACAAAAAACAGATTGGAGAAATAGAAATGAGGAGGGATGACACAAGAAAATAAGACATGTGAGAGACCCTAATAGGAGGAACACAAGCTCAAGAGTTCAACCCAAGGAAATGTGAGCAAGGACAGGGCAATAAACTCAAGCTAGATAACCTAGAGGTTGGTTTATACTACAAAAACAGATATCTTAAACAGTTTACTCAGTTGGGAATTAAAATGTGTTATAATTTTGAAACTACTGAGTTTACAGCTAGTATGTAAAAATAATCAAATCATGTTCAAATGATAACTGTTCATAACTTTCTCTAACCTTTTGAGTTTGACTTCCTTAATAGTTGGTTGCTGCCTGAAGGTGAATTTAGCCATTCATGGTGGAAAGGTTACTTAACACGGACAAAGTAAGAGACCATTCTAGACATTATGATTATAGACATGAGATAGAGATTTTCATGTTAATGTTATACTTGACCTACATACCTGTTTTACATAAATTGTCAGAATGCTCCAGGTCATGGGCTAGTAATCACATACTTTCCTAAAATACTCTGGCTCAGTGGAAGTGTGCAAATTCTGCAGACACAAAGTCAGACTGCAGTTTTCTTTGGCAGCAGAGATAAGTGGATAGTGAGGCTGTCGAGTGTTATTAATAATCAAAATATGTTTGCACTGAACTTCAAGCATAGGATTGCATTTAACCATTAATGATACAGAGGTAAGGATAACTATTATAAGCAGGTTCTAAACACACACAATATGTAGATTCTGTTAAGAACTTCTCTATACTGGTTCTTATACTTACTTATTCTGCCATCAGAAAGGCCTCATCACTAATGAACATGCCTAATTTACATTAAAAACACTTATTATTCTCTGATTATAATCTATCAGTTATGAATTAATCATTAATTCCAAAATAAGTCTTTCACTTTCATTTAAATCAGGAGACAAAAAATGCTTTCTGTAGATTACAGTGCCCTGAACAGTGTTTCAGATACGGAGTTAGTGGATAGGACAAAATCATAGAACAAAAAGTCCCATCCCCCCCGATCATTTTGGGGTCTTGTTTTGTCTGACTCGGTGTAGCTAAATTTGTCTAAAATACTTTTGTGCTTGAGACAGGATGTATTTTGCCTCCTTCAGCAACCACTCTCAGATGTCTTGAGTAAGGGCAGTGCTGGTAGTGAAGATGGCCATGGCTAGCTTTAGCTTGAGAAGGTCAATGATGAGATTTTAGAAAAACATTTTAGTCAAATAAAAACAAAACAAAGAGTGAAATTTAAGACAAGAGCAGTGGGATGGGTACAGAGTAGAAAAGGAAGAGACAATGAACAGTGTTTTGAATAGTTCGGGCTAGGAAAGCTGAATAAAGTTGGAAAAAGTAAAAGAAAAGGTATGATATAAAGCCTTAGGGTCACTAAACAATATAAACACTGAATAAGGGACACAACAAAGAGGGAAAGGATGTATTTCAGAGATAAAATAGGAGAGGTAGTAGGACAGTCTGAATTAAAATAGTTTGAATCAGTTGGATTTACTTTAAAACACTTATAGGATGAGTAAGCCAAATTTATTTACAACCCCAAAAGATTGTGTGAAAGGAGAAAAGTAACAAAGGAGCTCTGTTTTAAATGGAAATAAAACCCAAGTTCTGATAAAATCAGATTATCATATACTGAAAAAAAAGAATTAGATTGCTGATTTGCTTTTTAGTGCTTTGAACTCTTAATAGACTGAAGTGCTTGTTAATTATTAAATGTCTGTCTGAAAAATCCTTTGAGGAAAAGAAAAATTGAAGACTGTATAAGCAAGTGAATATATCTGAAAATACAGCTATCATTGAGGCCTTACCAGTTATATGTAATAGAGTTTTGTGATATATTTGGAATTTTCTTTTCTCGCAAATGGTCTGTCTGATAAGATGGAGATCTATGGTCATACATTGCCCTTCACTAAAATCTCTCCTACTATTTTGTGGGAAACAGTGCTGGCATACTTTTTAAAGGATTTACTAGGTAAAGAAGATGCTAATTCTTCTCATGCATCTTTAATTACACTGAAGTTTCTGCTTCCTTTATTCATGCTGTATTACAAGACAGTAAGCAGTATTGTATCACTGCAAGCATTTCTAGAGATGATTTCTCATGAGCACAACTATCTCCACAGCTTTATCTAAGTAGTTCCTCACTAAGCATAGGAAATTGAGGTCAATTTGCTTTGTGCATCTGTTATATACCTGTTAATTGTACTCTCACCATTCTGTAATGTTGCTGTAACTGATGTGATCATCATCAAAATTTAAGGTGAGGTTTAATAACTTTACTGTGACTCACAATATCAATAGTTAATGATGCTAAACACAAAGTAGGAAACTGCTCAACATAGTAGATAGTAATATAACCCAACAGTGATGTTTCAATCTAAAGTACACGGTCATATAGCAAAGCAAAATTAAGGACATATTTCCTAGTGGTAATACGTTGTTCATTCAGTGCAATGAATTAGGCAAGAGTTTCCTGTGACTAATTAATAGCACATAATGAAACATATGTGCAAACAATGTATTGTAAGGTTTGCAGTAGTTCTTTCCTCTGAAATTCAAGAGAACATAATTCTCTAAAGCTGCAAGTGTTCCTTCTTGAGAAAAAAAATAACACATTTTGTTCTCCATCACAAAAGTTGTTCAATTTAAGTTAATATACTAATTTGCTAATTTTTAACCCTTGAATTTTTAGGATTATCTATATCCACACGAGAGTGTTTATATATTCAGACTGATGTCAAGGGAATTAATAATTTACCAAAAATTTTAAGACCTTGGTAAGAGGACTGGATGTCCCCTAAAAGAACAACTTTATAGTATCCATTTTGTGGTGGTAGCATAATCACAGAATCACAGAATTGTCAGATGTGGAAGGGACCTGCATCCAGGTGAGCTTTGAGTATCTCCAGAGAAGGAAATTCTACAACATTCCCAGGCAGCCTGTTTCAGTACTCTGCTATCCACACAGTAAAGCTCTTCCTTATACATAAATAAAACCTGTGGACCTGCTTGTGCCTGTTGCACCTTACCCTGCTACTGGGCATAACTGAAAATATTTTGACTGCATCTTCACTCTTACATTGACTCTTTAGTTATTTATAGAAATGAGAAAGGTGTCTTTTCAGCTTTCTCCTCTCCAGACTAAACAGTCCCAGCTCTCTAAACCTTTCCTCACAAGAGAGGTGCTCTGGGTCCCCATTAATCTTTGTTGCTCTTTGCTTTGCTCCTCTCTTGAATTGGAAAGCCCAGAACTGAACACGGTGTTCCAGATGTGGCCTCATGGGGCACAGTAGAGGAAGAGGATGCAGAGCACACTGTCAACTTGATCATTGACCTCATTAATGCTCATAAATACATAAAGAAAAAATGAATGGTATCAGCCTATTCTCAGTTATGTCCAACAATAGGACAAGGGGCAATGAGCAGAAGCTGGAGTATAGGAGGTTACACATAAGCACTCAAAAAAGCTTTTTTACTGTAATGTGGACAGCACTGTGTCAGGCTGCCCAGTGAGGTTGTGGAGTCTCCTTCTCTGGAGATGTTCAAGATCTGCCCGGACTTGTTCCTGCATGACCTACTGTAGGTGATCCTTCTCCAGTAGGGCCGTTGGACTACATGACTTTGAGGTCCCTTCCAACGTCTAACATTCTGTAATTTCTGATTTACTTCTGGCTGACTTCTTTTTTTATGCTTTATAAAAAAAACCTCAACATGCTTCTTTAAAGATGTGCCGGCTGTGTTAGTAGCCTGGCACCAAATTCTGCAGAACTAAGATAAAGACAAATATCTGGATTCAGTGTGTTGATTGGTGTCTCTCACCCCAGGTGAGGAACCCTTATTAGAGGAGATAAGACTGTTAAGCTTTCAAAGCTCTCAGATGTCTGGTTCATAAATTACAAACCACAGAGCATCAAAGAAAGGGAAAAAGGCAGTAAAAGACTTTGCAGTGAGTCATTATAAGAAAGACTTTACATTTTGAATTTTAAAATATACTCTTGAAACAAGTATTTTTTTCATCACAGACAAATATGAATAGAATATAGAATATTTGGTGGTGTACATAAGTATTGATTAGACACACGTTTCTTGAACTGGGCTTAAGAATGCCTATTTTGCTGCAGGGCTTTCACATGTCTGGAAGGTAATCATCAGATGATCATTTGGATACACTGATGCTGCAATGCAAATATTGAAAGAGATTGATAGAAGAGTGTAAAATTAAGTTAATTATTTTTCCCCTCAGGTCAACTAGAAGTCTGATAAAGATGAATCTATTAATATAACATCAGCAAATATTGATGGCAGTTCAATTTGGAGTGGTCGCTGTTGTACAAACATTTTATTATGTATTAATACTGAGCAATTAACGTGAATATTTTTACCGTAAATATCCCAGTCCTGCACCATCTCCATTCAACCGTCATGTAAAAAAGCTAGTATAAAATCTAAATTGGGTTAGTGCAACTAAAATCAAGGATGTCCATAATATATGAAAGTAATTTGATTGACACTTTCATGCAGAAAGATTTATTAAAAGGTTTAAATGGCATGTAATTACATGGTGGATCATGTTGTTGCTGGTATAGAGATTGTTTGATAGAGATGTACTCTTTTTAGCATTCAACCAATTCAAATAAATTATCTTGAAATATGATGGAAATATTATCTTGTTAAGGTTACTAAAATATCACGTGGAAGCCAAAGGAAATACTGGTATTGATGTGAGGGAGCTGACTTAAGGCTGTAAATCTATAATGACTGAAAAGGAAGAAATAAAGTATAAAAGAAAACTGAAATGAGTAAGGAAGAATTAATATGTGTCACTTACAGTATAAGGTAGTTCCCGCAAAAAGAATAGACAAGTAGAAAGTGCAATATATAAAGTCATGTTTGGGCAATGACAAATTGCAGCAGCCTATATTATACCATTTTTGGTGTGGTTCTTTCTTTTGGTTCAGCTCCTCTGAGTCCTTAGATAGTGCAGCAGTCCATAAGTGTCAGAAGTGTGGGGACTTCTACCTGGCTTACTGTCCAATGCTAGTCCCTGCAATATGAGTGCTCTAAGCTGATTCCTTCAGAGGTGACCTCCCCTGTCCATAAATAAAAGTAACCTAACCTACTTATTCCATGGGAAAATGCTTGTATAGTCTCACACTGATTCAGTATGTGAGAGAAAGTAATTATCTTTTTTTTTTTCTTGGTTTTGTTTGTTATGTGGTCTTTAACAAGATGAACATGCATACTCATTGCCAGAGGAACTTCTGCATCTGTGAACTCTGACAAAGAAAAGCTGAATCTTCCTCATGTTCTTCAACTTCTGTTTATTCCACCTTCCATTCTCTCAGTCCTTGAAATGGCTGTGTCTATATGGTACATTTTGTATTTAATGTCTATAAGTCCAGAAGTACTGAGAGAAACCTAATGTAGCTGCTCAGTTTTGTTAAAAAAAATCTCCCATCACAAACTTCACAGTTGATGCAGAAGTAAGATTTGGTCAGCAGTACCAGTTTGTCAGTGCTGATACATTTTGACTCAGACAGCTAAAGTGTTCAGCAAAACCAACACAAACATATTAATTTAATTCTTGGAAAAGAATATGATTTATCAAAGCAGAGACTGATAATTCAACTTTTCGGTGCAGTCCTGTGGCCTCTAATGCATACTAAGAGGGTTGTAGAGGGTGATAGAGTTTATGAGCATGAGATGATTCTGTGAGGAGCATTACCACACAGCCCCACAGAATGATACCATGGCAGGTTTGCTTGCATAGCATGAGCCCTCCTGAGGCTATCCACCCTCCAGGCAAGAGATGTCATCCCCAGGATCAACAGGCACCCTGCAGACTGCTCAGGGGCTCACAGTGGGCATTTCACTGTTCTGCTTGGCTACAGGGAATAGAATACATTAAAGAAGCCAGTCCAAATGCATTTCTTATAATCATGTGTAGCTTCATTCATAAGACAGCCTGGGTGCTTTTAAGACCATTTTTTATAACAAATACTGGATATGAGTTTTCCATTAGAATTTCCAACAGAAAATGTAGCTTCTTGAAAACTGATTTTGGTGTGAAACTTTTATAATGCAAATATACATATATTATCCTTTAAAAAATTAAAATATTCTTCATTTGAATTTTTATTTGAACCAAAGTACAGATTTTTACAGATTTTGTACAAGGAACAGGCTGCGTTATCTTATTCTGGAGATCCTTATGAGTCAAGTAATCCTTCATGCAGAGCAGCATCCCTGCAGTGTTTTGGCTTCTCTAATGTCAGTTATAGTGCAAAATTTGAAGTGCATATTGTCTCTCAGGGCAAGGAGGAGTCTGGCTAAACAGAACACATTGCCCATTAGACACACCACAGAAGTTTCATTTGTTAAGTGGTTCACATCACAGTGCTCCAGGCCATCACAACAAATCAGAATAAAATATTGCAGTTTAAAGAATGCCAAAATACTCATTTTCAAAATGTCACTGAACATTCTGGATCACACGGGACACTATATTATGAACAATTTTGTTTTTTCTCTGTAGGACAGTTTAAAATAAACTCCAACTAATTCAGGATGTATAAGAAATTGGTATCATTAGAACTTCCTTTCAGCTTGAAATAGATTTGTACTTTTTAAAATTTACTTTCACTTGTGTTTATTTATTATTACTCCCTTACAAAATATTTAATTTAGAGTGCAGTTCATACTGTTAAACTGCCATGTGAATATACTTAACTTCCATGCAATGGAAATTAAAATAATCTTTAAATGCATTTGAAATTATTCTGGTTATAAGGCAAGCTTTTCCAACCCCTTCTCCTGGGGTAGTTGTTTTAGTCCTACACTCATAAAATGAAAAACTGAAGAAAATCAGATCACATATTCATTAACAATAGATAAGAAAAAAGCCGGTAAACACATATCCTGATTCCTCATCAATGTAATTACCAGATCATGCACAAATACAGAATTTCTCCGAAATAGCAGCTTGCTTCTTCCTGCTTCATTTGAGGAAATTTGGACAGTTAATTTATTTATTAGATACTTTAGAAAAAAAATAATTCAGTGAAGAAATGAAAAGAAATTAAATTAAAAAAAATAGGGAATGTTGCCATAACTGAAAATTAATTGCATAACAATGCATTTAGGGCATATGGCAAAATCTAGCTAGGATGGTACTTCTGTATTCAGAAGTGATGCTGTTTGTGATGCTGTTGTAGCCCCTACTTATCTTTCCATTTATGCTATGTTATACAATCATTTTTAAACTTACTGTGAGTCCTAGCATACATTTTAAAATGTGACTTGCAGGTTTACATGAAATTAATGTATTTAATGTGCTGTGATGTTGTCTTGTATTTTTCACTATAATAAATACATATTATATGTATATATTATCCTAGCAATCAGAAAGGCAAAGTATATATATAAGATTATTTTTAATGAGTTTGCAAATACCAGTAGAGACTAATGAATAAATATCTTAATAAAAATATATTTGGTGAAATATATACTTATAAGTTTAAATTATCGGTGAAAAAGGATAAATTATATGCTAAAATTCTTTCAAAGAATGAATGCTATAACAGTTCAAAATGATTTCATTCTTTTTCACATTTAGATTGCAGAAAGTGCTATCAAATGAAATCTATGGATCAGGAACTTGTTCACAAAAGACATTTTCCCATAACTTATTTTTGTTTAAATATCTAGTAAGTTCCTGTCTCTACTTATAAGTATTATCTAACCGTTTTCCAGAGAATATCTCAGCTGCTTTGAGAGATGGGAGGGAGGGTTGGGGAAATTGAGGGGTAAGGTGCAGAAGAAGCACTGAGACTGCACTCCTATATCGATGTAATAGAAGAGAAATTTAATTAAAATACACCTCTGTCATGAGTCTCTCAGAATTATAGGAAGTAGCAGATTTTTATGGAAGACAGTGGTTACTCTCCTTATTTCTAACTGGGTAAAGCATAATAATTCACATTGTCCTTTACAGTTCAGAGCTTCACTATGTTTATTAAAAGTGCTGTTACAGCTCAGAGCTTTGTTTGAACCCTCTGTTTTAAGGAGCTTCTCACTACAGAGGGTTAAACTATTGTTTGTGTATTGAAAAAAGATAAATAAAACAACTCTTTCACTATTCTGAACATATCATCAGTAACTTCTAGAAAAGAAATCCAAGGATTAATTATTTTGAGTTTTCCTTTCATAATACCACATAGATTTTTACTTGTCTATTCTATTCCCTGGAGGTCTGATGTCTCTGTTTGTTTGGTCAAGCAACACAAGACTAATTTTACTTTTAATCTGTTTGGTGTTAAAGACTATGTCTGGTTAAGTTTGGTGCAGCAGGGATAAACAACGCATGTGATAAACTATGATTTGTCAGGTGTGATAGAATCTAATTTAAAAAAGCTTCTAAATTATGAAGGATAAGGACTTGATGGGACTTTTAAACACTGTTCACAGTTCTTCTTGGTGATTTGCCTACCCATATTCTATTGGCATCAAAGTCAGGAATTAAAATCTTTGGAATATGATCCATTGCTAGGTTATCTCAGAGGACTATAAAAAATAAGCTATGTGTAATAGTAGGAGCAGGAAAGAAGATACCAAAAAAGCCCTTAGTTACTTGATAAATGGTATTACTTTAAGCAGAAACTTGGCATAATGCATAACATTCTAATATCACAGTATCATAGTAATGATGAGACTGGAAAAGACCTTAAAGATCATCCAGTCCAACCTAAAACCAACCAAGTAACACTAAACATCTAACATACTTGTATGTTTCATATATAGCTTAGTAAGCACACCTTCAACAATCTATACACCTTGGAAAATAACTAATGGCTATTCAAATGCCTAATGTGTATCTGAAACAAACTACAGGAAAGCAAAATACAGACTAGTAATGGCAATGCATCAGTGAAGTATAAATTAATTGTCAGGTCATTGAATAAAGAATGTTAATGAGGCAGTGTACATCTTGTTGTGATACTATCCTTATATGGATTCCAAATATCTTTTTGTTAGCATGTCAACTGTAACTCCACTGCAGTATGTACATTTAGAAAAATCTCAACTCATGATAAGTAATGGTTACTTTGCTTAGCCTGATCTTAATGCCTGTATCCTCTAAGTTTTGTTGTGGTGGGTGGATGTCTCTAAAAGAAATATATACTTAAGAAAACTACATTAAAAACAAAAAAAATCAAAACAAATCAAAACAAAACAACCCTTTCAGATTAGAAAAAAATTAATGAAGTATCAAGTAAGATTCAAGTGTCATATTCTTGTGTGCTCCCTGCTGCTCAAACTCATATCTTAGAAAGGTAATTCAGACTTCCCTTACAGTGATACAAATTGATGCTGCCTGATTTCTTCTATAGGATGTAGTTATAATATTTTCCATTCTACATATAAGTGTATTCTCTTCTGGGTTTTTCTACTGCAGGATTCTAAATCCCACTGGCAAGTGCTAAATACTTTTCTTAATCAACTCTCCCTAGCTTAGTAATCCATAACTGCTCACTACAGCACTGAATTTACTGGAATCACCAGCCAGAGCAACCTGATAATTAGGTCTTTTCATTAAAAGCAACAGTTACTTTTACAGTTCTATCCAGTAACACTTTTTAGCTAATATGTTTAGATTTAAATTTACTTCTTGACTGAAGATGTTCCGATATTGTGAAAATCTCAAACTAATCTGTCTTTAAAGAAACTTCAGTGAAATGAACAAATACTACTGTAATGAAGTAGAAATGGAATACCACACTTTTCATTAAATCTTGATACAAGCTCAGTTTTCTTGGAAAAAATGCTTTCTGAAGCTTATTATTCAGTGACATATGCTTTTTCTGTATGTTGCCATTATCCTATTACAGAGTATTTTTATGTGGTTATTAGCTTTGTTCAATTATTTTCCTACAGGCAAAAATCTGTCAGATTCAGGAAAGGCACTCAGTGATTTCTCACAGTAACCACGTGATGTAAAGAACAATGTCCTCTTTGCTGTTAAAGACAAGATAAATCACAAACTTGAAAAATAAAATGCAGTGTAAGAGGAGAGCTTAATACATACCCAAAGCTCATTTAGTGTTTTCACTTCATAGACAACTCCCAGAAAGACCAATTGGAAACATTAGGCTCTATGGAAGACCAATGTACTGACTATAAAAGGGTCTAACAGTCAAGGATATAAGAAAACCCAGCCTTTTGTTTTCCTTTTGCAATACACAATTTCTTCTTGTCTCCAGAAAACATACCAACCAGACTAACTACTTTGTTAATGGTGTTCTGCACAGATTTCTGTGTAGAAGCAATACAAGAGTGGTGGACTCATTGAGAAGGATGTGCACTAGAGGTACAGCATCTCTCTCTAGTCATAACCATCACAGTACACGTGTTCTAAGCATGCACATGGAGCACTGAAAATTTGTGTTAGACTGCACTCATCTCTAACCAGACCTAACAATTTCATATATCAAGGAAGGACTGCTACAAATCTCTAGAAAGTGGGAAAATCAGGCTTTCATATATTTTCTGTTAAAAATACTTATTTTGTTAGAACCAGTAGGTTCTTGACTAGGCTTTGTAGGTTGCTCGTCTTGGTAGTGTTAAATCAGCTTCTGCTAGCTCAGAATCTACATCAGCAGAATAGAATCTTGATTTTTAAACTGACCTGGACTTCCAGATTTCATTAGGTAGACAATCAGCTTTCTGCATTTATATATAACATGGAAAATCAGTAAAAGGTTTCATAAAGGACAAGTAATAGATATAGAAGACATTATCTTATTCCAAAATATTCTAATTTAAAGGTAGTCTGCACTGGTGAAAATGAGCACAGTAAAACTTGTTCCAATATGAGTTGTTTGTAGTTTTACAGCTATGAGATAATAATCCTCTAATAAAATTCATTGATACAAATCAGAATTGATAGAACCCTTGCCATTCCTTAAATATTCCATAAATATTTTTCTCAAAGATGTGTGTGTGAAATCAAAGAAAGAACTGCATATCCTTACAGTCTTGAGAAGCTCTGGCTTGATAATTAATATTACATTTCCATGTGATGCTGAAATTTCATTCAGAGAGGATATAAAACTACATAAAGTTTACTACTTTAGGGTTATGACAGAAAGAAAGTACACCAATTGCTAACTTTTAAGGGATGTGTATGCTTACTATTTATCCCCTTTCCCCATTGGAGCAGATATTAGGGCCAGTCCTGCAACGCTTTGTGTGAGAAAGAGCCCTAAATTTGAGACTATGAGCAGCTCTAAAAGTCAGGGTTTTTTTGTTTTTTTTTTTTTTTTTGTGTTTGCTTGCAGTTTTCTGTGGAAACAGCTAATTTTCAGGTCAAAATCCAAAATGTTTCTTATAGATGGGTTTTGTGCAAAATTTTGGTCATCTCTTGATTGCCTTAACAGAAATCAGAGCTTCAAATAACACAGTGTACATTTTCAACATCCAGTACTCATTCAAGATTGATGGCTGCTAGCAAAGTGTCTCTCTAGCCAGCATCAGAAGAGATGTGAGCTGAAGCATCAGTCAGATTTGCTAGTCTGCTTTTCCAAGGGGTGTAACTTCTTAGATACAATCTTCTGCACCCTTTACAGAAACATTCCTATCAAATTTGCATATGTTTGTATGCTACACTCACATCACCTTACTCTGGCAAATAATGTTGAACATATAAAGCTCTTGTGAAACTAAGACAAATAGAATGCTCTCTATCCTGAGGACTAGGATTAAAGAGAGCCTTCTGAAGGACATGAGTTCCTTTTCAATTGTAGGTCCTGAACTGAAAGGCAATATGGAGATTTGTGTTTCAGATGCAGAAATTGCATGCAGTACATGGCTGCTGGTATCAGTCATTCTGTGCAAGCAGCACAGTTAGCAGGTTTTTAATAGAGGATGATGAGCTGAATGCTGTACATGAGAGTAAATCAGTTATGCCTTTACAGATGAGCAAAACTCATAATGATTGAGAGGACAATCTGAATAAAGATTAAGTAGAATTTTACCCACAGTAATAAATGATGGACAAATCATACAAATGTTAATAGCTGATGCCATTTGAAAGGATTTATTCAATTCATTACAATACTTATTATTTGTGCTTTCTAATATTCAAAATAGTATCTTAATTTATAGCTTAGTATATGCTAATAAAAACCAGAATCCTTAAGCAGTTCTTTTCTTTTCTTACAAGAAAACCTTCATATTCTTTTATTATCAGTGATAGGAAATTTCATTTCCTGAGCTGGCCAGTAATCTCTGCTGAATTTTCTACAGCTGATAACTTGAAACCATTCTTTTCATTGCAGGAAGCTGCTTCTTCATGTCTGAGATGCTTTTTTTGCCTTTCTTCACTTGTCTCCTGCAATTATGGTGATTTTTTTGGATAGAAGATCTGCATTGTTTCCTGGACATATTTGGTACAATGGTCTTGCAGATTAGCTTTGGTAAAAGTGTATTTAATATTTTAGTTTTGGTTTTTTATATTCCAGGTCCTGTATTTTCAAAATACATGAAGTTATTTCTGTATATATAAAAAAAAATCTAATAAAACTGCCTCACCCTTGTCAATGTATTGATACTTCTCAGTAGGCTTTTAGAGCTTTACAGAAGGTGATGAGACAGCAATCTCCTGATTTCCTGCTGTATGAGAAAACATTAAAATCTAAGACCGATGCAAGTGAGAAAAAAGTTTTCAAGTATTAGTTATAAACTACTAATTACATTGAAAGAAATTAGTACAGAGAAAAACCAGCATACACAAATTTTCTTGTAGTTGTAGTTCCATGTGTGCTGTCTTCCAAAGAAACTGTATGTGTATATTCTTGTTTATTCATAGCAGACTTAGTCCTTGCAGAATACAGCTTAATGGCAGTTAAAATAGTGTGTTTTGAAATTGATTATTTGATACTGAGACTGAAAATGCATGTCACACTGAAGATACCTAATATTATTTTATCTACTGGAACAATCAACATTTCTGGATCATTGTTATCTATAGAAAATGTTTCACAGAAAGGAATCTTTTTAAGCACAACAGGCACTTTTACTTCCTATCTAGATGGAATTGATGATCTTAAGGGTCTTTTCTAACATAAATGAGTTACAGATTTTCTTCTTTTAGCCTCCTCAAGTGTGAGGAAATCGATCTGAGATCTCTGTCTTCTAGTATGACCGTTTTAAGTAGTTGAACACTAAATAAAATTTTTTCACTAACCATGTTTCAAAAAAACCCGTTAGTCATTTTATCAAGGGACTTACCAGTTTTTATGATTATTAGTGAAGCGTGTCCTGAGAAATCTTGCTAGGTTTAATTTTAAAAGGCAAAGGATGATAATACCTTTTTCCCAGAAACTTGAAAGAACTGGAAATTACCTTTCTACCAAATTCCTGAGCATCTATAAACTGAGGTTACACCACAATGTTGGATAGTTAAAGAAGTTTACTACCAAAAACTAAGAGTTCAAGGTGGACAATAATTTGAGCTTTTTTAAGATGCAAAGTTGATCTTGGATGAATAATTCCACATATTCTCAGGATTCTCAGAAAACTCTCCTGAAAGCACGCAGTTGTATCCATTGGAGCCCTGTATGATAGGGATTTGTTGACAGGTTTCTCTTCAGAAACATTCTGTAAAGTGATCAGATTCTACTTAGATGATGGCTGAAGCAATTTCAATGAGGGTTTGTTGAAATCTGAGGAAAGCGAAATGCATGGAAGTTCCATTTTCTCTTTTTCCATGTCTGGATGAGACCCTTTGGTTCTACTGACAAAAGTCATCAAGAAATATACCAGTTTTAAAAACTGCTTTGGATCAGACTTCACCTAAGGTAGTCAGTTCTAAAATGGCAATGATGTGATGTTTAAACTAGATAAATAAACTGGAGACAGCCATGTTCGGAATTACAGTCATTAGGTATGTCAAGCAATGCTCCTTTGGAGATGATGCACAGCAAACAGAAAAGAAGCTAATAACATTATGGCCCTTCTTGAATAAAAAATCCTGATAGTGATCCCATTCGAAAATAAATAAATTAAGGAAAAAGTAATGAATGTACATGTAACAGCAAATAGATGTAAGAAAGTATTTTTAAATTGTGTTATGGTCATCGACAGAGTTTGTGTATACCCTGCTGCACTGCAGCAATAGCACAGTTATTTCCTTACAGTAATTTTGAAAAATTCTGTGGAAATGTTTACCACCTACAGCTATTCACATGCCCTAACTTCTTTTGTGGTGAACCTTCTACCCAGGGATCACTCACAAACCTAAAATAACCTGCTGAGAGTTTCAATCTTTGGATTCTTTTTTTAATTATATTTTTGAGATAAAAAAAAGAATATTGTAAGATTTAGTCATTTTAAAAATAATTTCATTTTTGTTTTCCCCTCAGGGTTTTATACTGATGTTTCATTCATATGAAGTAATCTAAGGTGCCTTTTTGTCTATGAGACACTGTAAATCTCAGTTCATTGGTTTTTGATTTCACACTTCATATGTTTCTGGCTATCTGCTAAACTAAGAAATCTGAAGGTAATTCACTTATAGTATTCACTGGTGCAATTTCTGGTATCCTCAAAACCTTGCTGTATGTAAAAAAGTTAATTTCAAGCAAATATTTCATAAATTTACATGAGATCATAACAGCATAATGCAGGCTATCTGGTCCAGATCTGATAATTACCAAAAAAAAAGAAAAGAAAGAAAAAATAAAAAAGTATCTTTGTCAATAAAGATTGTCAGTAATAGTAATGCACTTAAATTTGTTATACACACATTTCCTACTACCTAACTCATTTCTCTGTTACGCTTACCATTCCACTGCTCTTCTGGATCCTAAGGTTGATGGATTCATCTTAATGTATATGGCTGTAAGTGTGTTTGTACCAGCACTTTTTCATGATTTAGAGTTCTTTACTGTTGATATTGGTATCTTCTCCTTCACTTCAGGATCTAACTGGGGTTGGTTTTGTAAGTTTGTTTGGCAATTTCATTTTATGTCTGGTTTTATGACATATATTTTATTTACATATTATATAATATATCTAGATTATATTACATATCTAGATTATATTGTATTATTCTCTTTGTGCTCCTATCCTTAAGATTAGTTTTTCTATCTGCATGTTAACATTTCTTTAGCTCCAATTTCTGAACTGTTTATAGCCATGAGCTCTAAAGATCCAGACTATTGAATGCAACACAAATTTCATAAGAGGAAGGGAGTCTTAAACAGAGTTTTGGACCAAAGCATCTTTCACTCTGCCTTATATTTGTTATGATCAAGTGCATATATTTGGTCAGTTTTTTTCTGGAACATCTCAAAAGTCCCATGTGAAAATTTCAAAATAAAACGATAACCTTCCTGTAGGGAAGCTATATTATTCATGAGCAGCTGTCCCCACACAGCTCCTTAAATAGCTATGTTTTAAGAGATTTACACATGAATAATTTTTTCCACAATACTGTCATACTAATGGATAAGAATGAACACTGCTAAAGTTAGAGAAAAAAAAAATATCATCAGCAAAAGATCTGGATACATACAGATAGGAAGCAGAAAAACAATTCTGTGGTCAGTCTCTGCTGACATATAACACGGTGTGATAAACTTTAGGGACAAGCATGGTTAGATGTAACAAATTCCTTATAGCCAGTGACGTTTTGAACATAATTTTCCAGTGCCTATGATATATCTGGTAACTAAAGTCTCTCTATTTCACTTTTAAAATACTGGATTTCTATTATAGATGGTAAAATCAAATGACAGTGTTAAGAAACAGTGTGGTGATTCCTGCCTGACAATTAAAAAATGATAAAATTATTTGAATTTGTAAAAGAATAATAGTAGAATATACTTCTGGACTCTGAAAGAAGGTACATGATGATGTAGTTAGGACATACTTTGAAATTACATAAGTATGGATGCTTATCCCTGATTCCCTGATTTGGGGTTAATTTTTGTGTTTGAATTTTATTTTTTTTAATTTTATATCTCAAGTTTATAATACATGGCTCACATGAGAAACAGACATTAACATTGTTATGACTCTAGCATCTGTTTCCTGGCCATGACCTAAGCTGTACCTCTTTTTTTGCCTTTCCTTACAGAGCCCAGAACCTTATATCACAAAATTAATAGACTATCCGGATTGTCCTCTACCTTGGTGTTTGCAGTACTTTTCCAGAAAAGGAAGGTGGATGGACTTGAATATTTTTAAACAAAGAATAAGTCTGAACCATCTTTTCTGTTGCTTTGGAGAGTGATATGGTCTTCACACAGTTATAAAAAACTTGAGTATCACATTCCACATTATTAATCTGTTAATACGGACTTTACAGCCTGTAATATGGAGCAGAATAACTCAAAGTTTGTTTCTTCTTTTAAATCTGTTCTAGAGAATAATTCACACACTTCAGCTCAGTTATAGATGATTTTTCTGATATTACTCCAAAATTTGGTTTCATTGTACAATTTAAATAAGTAGTAATTTTAAGGCTTTTTACATCTGTTGATGCACAACTGGAAACAGTTTTGATTAAGATCTTGCCAAGACGAGTTCTCATTTATAATCTGAAATATAAAAAAAAATACATACAATGTTTTTGCTTTCTAAGATAAGGTAGAACAAATTTCAAAGTTGTCAATTAGAGAAAATAAAATATTTTATCTTTTTATAGTTTGTTACAGTCTATTCACCTCATTCTGAGCTTGCCATTTGATGTTCCTAATTAACATAAACTTCAATTTCCACTTGAATTTTAATTTTCTAAAGATATCTTTTTTAACGAAATGTAGTTCACTAAGTAAGTTTTAATTATATTTTAATAAATATTTGAAATCAAAGCATTTGAGATAGAAAGTAATTCTATAGTGGACTATGTCTCAGTTGTCATGTATTTGACTTTGAAATAATAGCTCTATCAGGAGTTTGCTCCTGTACTAAACAAAATCTAGAAATGATACTCTATATTCTTAGAGTGCAACATTTTTCTGTTGTTGCTCAAAATAGATGGTGTCAGTTTCTCATTAACTTGCATATTTTTTTGTATTGGAAGCTAAGAATAGTTCTGGCCATATGTTTTCCAGCAATGAGCAAAACTAACAAGAAAACCAGAAAGGACTCATACAGTATGCAGCTCTTCTGAAAATGTCCTCCTGTGTTGCAGGGCAGGAGTGTATATGATCTGTGCCAATTGTGGTTAAACTACAAATTAAATAATGACCATTATAGGAGGCCTCTCTTGTTCATTGAAGAGAAAGTGAAATAATCACTGCTTGGCAATATACAGCTGTGGCATCGAGCCCATATTTTTAAAGATGAGGCAGAGTCTGGTTCCAAATGAGAAATTTGGATTCCATCGCACATGACGAACACTGCACATGGAGATTTCAGATAATTTTCTTATTTAAAAATCGGTCTTGCTTTAATGGTGGATCTTAAAAATTGTTTTTTGGACAGAAATTGTCCTTGTCCCTTTTCATAAATATTGCTACTGAACTGGAAATGAAAAGATCAGTATTTAACCCCACAGCCCCTGCTTTCTTACACATTGTATTTTCAACTACCATTAAGTTGATGCTTTATTTTAACTCATCACACTGGAAAAACTGAGAAATTATATATAAAGGGGAAGAAAACCTCTGTAGTTTCTTGATTGCATCCATAAAGTGTGGGCAATAAATGTTTGCAAGATGGTTTTTAATTGCTAATCACGTATAGGACATGTTCTTTATTTCTATCCTGCCTGTGTGTGATATGACAGAAACACAGCCTCTGCAAGGCCTAGGACTTGTAGTGACAGTATTTTCATACAGCAAGAAAGCAATGTATTCCCCTCTCAGACTTTTCACCTCAGTTCTACAGGAAACAAAGTAACATTCTCAAATGAGCAAACTGCTTTTTAAAAAGTTTTATATTCCCATTTATAAAACATGTCAGGATTTTCACTTTTTAACCAAACAATTTGAGAAAACATAAATGTGTAAACTTTCCTCTAGGGGTAAATGGAATTAAGTCATTTCTTTAATAATAACAGAGGCCATTATATAGAATACAAGGGAGGGAACAGAAGGAGTTTAGTAATTGTGTCATGACACAAGTATATTAAAAGTCTGAAATCATATATCAGGCATGTAGGTAATTTATATGCTTCTGAGAAAAGCTTCCAGGAAAACACAAATGCAGAACTTAGTGAATAAAATATTTTCTGAGTGTTTATGCATTAATACATTTTTTTACAATGATAGTTGATTTTACATATGATAATGATATAATTTCCCTGAAAATCATATTAACAATGATGCACCATAAAAGAAAATTTAAAAGCAATCACCTGATTATTTTTATCTGTCATCTTTTTCTGAACAAATGATCAGAATTCAAATTTTCTTCTATGTAGTCCTGCTGAGCAAACACCTGTGTCTGAGATGTGTTTGAGTGTATTATACGTGTAGTCCAGTCTGCAGTCAGGATATCAAAGCTTGACAATGAAGTGGCATTTCTTTATAACTCCTGAAAAGGCAGGATTGCTGAGATCTTTCTAAGTTCCTTTGAGAAATGTAAATCTATTCAGAAGCCTAGAAAATAAGCCATTCTCAAAACCTGGGGCCTCTGCACTCTTGCACAAGGAAACCATGGAACGATAAAATGTACAGCATCAGCAGTTGGTGTTAACCTCCACTTGGCCTTGCTTCCTTCCTGACTTTAGTGTACCTTATGCTTACACAGCTAGTTATCATTCAACATTGAGTTTGCACATATTGAAGGTTTACCTGCTTTAATGTCCATTTTCCTTGTTCATTTTATTAGTGTTATGCTTTTTCACTAAGGACTCTACTTCAAGAGCCTGACCTGTCGATGACCATAACACAATTCATGCTCCTTTCACAATGCCTTTGTTTGAGCTAGAACAGAACTAATTATCTTCAGTGATTTTACTTTCAGCTCAGACTCTTCTAATTACTGCACTTTCTGAAGTTAACAGCACATTTGTTCAGACAGCGTCTGCGTCTACGAGTGATGCTACTTGATGTTTGCAATTTCCATCAAGGGCAGGGATGCAGAAAGGCTCTTGCTTAGACTTTCTCCTGTGAAGACCAAGGTCACTGCTAAATCCCGTGTATCGTATTAGGGTGCAGAATGTGAGAGGCTGCACCTGCAGGGAGCAGTAGACAAGACAGGTGACCCTACACTGACCAAGTTATTCCATCCTGAATATTTCATTTACATATACATTTCATTTATATTTATATATTACATTTTTTTCCCCATTCTACCTTCAAAGTCAGAGAAATTTGTAAAAGTATTTGGGACTTTTATTGAAATCAACAAGGTCATCATGGATTTTACAATGAAAGTTCATAAGTTTATGTATAAGCCTGGCTGCAGCAGCCATGGGGCCAACTACAACCCTCTTTTGCCTGAGAGCTCAAATGCAGAGAGAGCAGAATTCTTGCACTGTGGCCAGTGCGAGCTCATCCTGGCTCCTGACAGTGGGCTGAAGAGATGAGATGCTGCCCACATCTGCATCCCCCTTTGGTGAGGGATTAACTGCAACTCCCCTGCTCTTTCTCTGAAGACTTAACCACAAAAAGCCAGCACCAGCTCGTTCTGGTTCCTGGCAGCAGGTTGAAGAGAGCAGCTCCTCCACACTGCTTCTACAGCCTGATTGTCTTTGAAGATGCCAGACAGCAGTGAGCTCTTAACCCTCTCCCTCCCACGGAGCCTTAGCCACAGAGGAGAAGAGAGAAGGCCCTGCCAAAAGCCCTGTAGCAGGCCCATCTACCACAACAGGTATTCTCTCATATGACCAGTATCATGTTGCCTCTGTCTCCACAAGGTGCTGTATGCTCTGCCACTGAGAGACTGAGAGAAGCCTCTGATAAGAGAGAGAGAGATCATCAAGTAGATCTCCTAAACCTTTGGCAAACAGAGAGAGTCTTGGATTCTGTTATATCCTCTACATTTGATGCTGCTAGGGTGTCCGAGTTGAAGGGAGCTAGAAGTATGCCTGAGACCTCAGGGAGGGCTGACATATGCAAGAGGACCAGAAAAGGAACTTTTACATAAGCACTAAATGTATATTTTGTGTTGGGTTTTCTGCTGCCCTACCCCCAACCCCTTTCTTGGAAGTAGGGTGCAAGTGTGTGTGTGTGTGGTGGCTTTATGAGTGTTGGTGTACACTCTCTTGTCCCAGAGCTCTCATCTCAAGCCAAAACCAACGTTAGCTGTCTCCCATTTCTCTCAGTGTGTGCAAATGCATTGTGATGCAGTTTCTGTTTTACCTTTTTTGGTTCTTTTACTTATTTGGGAATCCTTTTCTTGTTGGTGATGGGTTCAAAAAATTCTTTTCTTTTTAGCAAAGTTGCTTCATTGCCTGTTGAATTGTCGGTAAGAGCTGTTTGCTATGCTCAAATTGCAAGCACCAACCCAAGCTGATTTAGACCTCAGCTCTAAACCATTACAATTCTGTATAGCATTTCATTGCAAAATAGGCTGTCTTCTAATTTTTTCCCCATCTTTTTCCTATATAAATTAATTGTCCTGAGGTAGAGAGGTAAAAAAACTGGTTTATATCACATCTCTGTTCCCTTCCCCTTTTCTTTTCACTGTTGTAACTCTAAGTTAAATATGGCCATTTGGAGAGACAAAGCCCACTGGGGAGGGAGCAGGAAGGTGAAGTGGGGAGGTCTCCTAGGGAAGAAGAAAAACTTTTTAGGTTTATTTTTTACTTTATTTTTGACCAGGAGATTTTCTAATGTTATGATTGGAAATTATTTTTGAGCGGGAGTTCTCGGCTCTACAATTAGATATTATTTTGAGCAGAAATCTGTTCAGTTCGGGGATTGGTTTACCCCGACTATTTCAAGGGGCTTTATGGGACTGGTTCAGCCACCTTCTTGGGTGCTCTTTGCTGCTGTGTTTCGCCTCTTCTGGATCTCCTACTTTTCACTGCAGAGTTCTGCCTTTCCCTCCTCTGGATCTGCTAACTTAAGGCCTGCTGGAGCTTTCCTTTTCCCGGACCCTGCTGTTGGAGCCTCGCTGCAGCTACTTTTCCCTGTGGATTTCGGGTTTTGGGGGGCAGTGAGGTTTTTTGGTATACTGTACCAGTTTTGGAGACTGGAATTACCTTTGTTTTGTTAGCATTGTTATTTAATAAGCCTTCTTTATAAAGTTATTTATTTTTTCACTTGCATTCTGGGTGTCAAACTTTTCTTATCACATATATTAGGGAGAGGGGAATTCTTAACCGGGTCTCTCTGCCCTCCAGATTTGTTCCTGGACCAGAACAGTAATATACAGAGCTGTATAAATATCTGTTATGTCTTGATCTCAAGAAAAGGGAGTGACTCAGATTCATGAATTCACTTGGGGTCAAATTAAGGATACTCACTCCATAGATCTTCATGACAGTCAAAGTTTACTGAAATTATCAGATTCCAACCTCAGAAGGCACAGAAGGTTATTAGAAGTCCATGTCAGAGAATCGAGAGGAGAAAGGGGAAAGGGAATGAAGAGAGTTAAGATCACCACTCTGGGCTGCACGCTGTTTCTCACCCCATGCCCCTCTTCTTGGCTCCACAGATCTCTGTCCATCTTCTTAGTTTCTCAACAGGGTGGTGAAGTTGTGATGCTAGGTGATTTTTGCTTCCCCAGCTTTGCAGATTTTCAACATGTCACTCTCTTGTCCTGGCTGCAGGCTAGGGAGGGCTGATGGTGAAGCCACACACTGTTTCAATCTCTCTCCTTTTATACTTGCCTCTAGGGGTGTTCTTTCCCTCCCACCCCACCCCCAGCAGCATAGGGGACACTAGTCACAGAGTGCCAGACAAAGCAATGGTCACTAAGTCCTTGAGAGATGGCAGCTCACTGTGTTCTCAAGCATAGTTTTTTCCAGATAGATTGTCAGAGATCCTGGGCCTGCCTGCTGCAGAGTGCACATTTCCCCTGTTACCCTGCTCATAAATTATTACAATTGTTTGAGCCACCTCACTTGTTAATCAAAGTCTAAAAATATTTCACCTCTGCACTCAGCACTTTTTGTATTCTTTTAATGAAGAAACCTTGGGACGTCATTTGTTTTGCATTTCTCTGCTATTAATCTCCAGGTGGCTGCTAACTAACATGAACTTTTTTAATTATTATTATTTAAATGTTTTTTCATGTGGCCTCATCAAACGAGTGTGCCTAATTAAATTTTTCTTTCTTTAGTCTTCCTAGCAAAATGACAATTTAGTTTATTTTTCACTTCTTCTCCTAATACTTTGCTTGCTTCTGGTCTTGCTTTTATTCTTATTTACTGTCACTGTGTTTTGTTCTCTTAGGGTTCTACCTTCTTTGTCTTTCATGTTCCAGTCTGAGAGTGACTCACTGCAGTGTTTCCCTGGGAGAAATATTGTGGGCAGGATTGTGAAAAACAAGTTGTCAGTCTTTGAAATGACCTGTTTGCTTTCCTCTTTTCTGTTGAAAGGATACAAAGGGATGCTTTATTGCATTGCGTAACTTGGCTTAAGGAGTCTATTTAGTAGTCACATGAAGAGTTTTCTCGTTTTACTGTGCACTTTGGTGACAACATTTTTACAAAGGATATCTGAGCTCCAGCTTGTTCTGTTCAAAAGTAATCCAGTCTTTCTTAGGTAGAATGTAAGTACAATTATACCAGATGGGGGCATTTTTAGTTCATATTCCAGTATAACAATCCCAGTTTTTAAGCATCTTCACCATGTTTTTCCAGTGGAACTCTGCATTTCATTCCGTTATATTATTGTCTGGTGGGTTATGGCCTAGAGATTTAGGCTCGGGGTTTTTTTTGAGATATGAACATTCATTGGTACATGGCCATTGCATATGTACAATAATGAACTTCTGGAGCTGTATTAGTTATCTGTATTGATTGTACAGATAACTGCCTACATTTGAGTGACTTTTTTTGAAAATTTAGCTTCTCACTGGCTGAGACAACTTGGACATGCTATGGAGGCAGAGAGACACTTCCTAAATAATGAACTACAGGTAATACACAGGTGATATTTCTTTTGTAAGCATTCAAATACTCTTCAGAGTACTAAATAAAACCCTTAGAGTACAGAAAGCAGGCATTTCCCCTCAAAATTAGAATGTGAATCATAGGAATGAATTTTCCATTATCTTTGTCCCTGACCTTTATATAGAATGCTGGTTTGGCTTAGAACAAACACTTTCTGCCATAAGAAACATTTACCAGAAGCTACTACAACCTCATACACCTATGCAGTATAAAAAAAAAATCTAATGGGAAAGACATGTTGGCTGTAGCTTTCCAGAAGCACAAGTGATTATTTGTGCTGTGGTTTGGGTACTATGTTAGAAATATATTAAACAGGTCCCATCCACTAAAAATCTGGATTTCTAACAAATTTTATAGCTGAACATATGTACTCCAAGTCACTAATGACTTCTGAAAATGTAAAACTTAGGAAACTATAACTCTATTCATTTCAGAACAATACCTTTCCTTTTTTGTTCTGAACACACAGGATTTATTTTATGGAATCAAGTTAGAACATTCATAGAATAACAACATGAAACTCATTGTTTGAAAAGAATGTTTTGCCAAAAAAAAAAATAAATCTATCCAACTTGTTCGCTCCAGAAATCCTGCTGGAAAATATCTGGTATAAACTCTTAAAATACTAGAAAATATCTCCTTCAGGTACCCTTTTATGCACATTGGGTCAAAGCCAGTACTAAAGGCAATAGAACTCTTATTCCAAAGCTGGACTTGGCCCAGATGTCTGTCATGTTTACACATGTGAAAGCCCATTAAGCCTATACTGCTTTCAGTAATATATGTGGAGGCTAAAATATTGGGGTTTTTTTGTGGAAATTGAACTTCATGTAAAAGTTGTGTGCTGTATTAATGCAAAGATACATCCTATTAGGGCTAGACTTACATCAGATGTAAATATATGTTAGTATATCTGTTTCATGTATATATAGTAACTATGGTAGTATATCTGAACAGGAAACCTTACAACTCCTTAACTTCTTTAATCATGTTCTAAGTTTGCATTTGAATGGATACATGCATAGACCATTATGATTGTATTAGAATCAGAGTTACACTTCTAAAGTATGAGACAGAAATTGAGAATTTAGAGAAAAACAATAGGATGGTGAAAAAATATTATGTTAGCAACACCTTTCAATTTTGCTTTATTTGAGAAAATAAAAGTGCAAGAATGACAGTCTTGTTGAATGTTTATGTTCATTGACTGAGTTTTGTCTGGAATCTGGCAGTGCAGAATGTAGTCAAAATTCTGAAGCTGCTTATTTGCAGAAGAGCTAAAGGTCTGAAATATTGGTCAGAGATCAGATTGCTGACATTATTATGGAAACTGCATAATTACAGTAATACCTAAAAAAGCAACTTTAGACTTTTTACCACTTCTATGTCCTGATACATAATAGGGGAAATCAAGACCTTCTTTCTTCAATTTAGGCTCAATGTGTAAACTTTCATTACACATAAAATAAGAATACATTAATCCTATCTGCACAGCCTTCCAAAGTTCTAGCTTATCTGAACAGGCTAGACTTAAGTGTCAATTGATAGGGAAAACATCTGAAGCCTGCACATGAAACAACACCAGGCAGGCTGTAAAGTCAGAATATATTCCACAAATAGGATATTCCTTTTCATACATTTATGAATATAAACTTGAGAGAGATGGCATGTATCTGTGGTGAAATTTATTTTGATGGGAAGTGCTTGCCTGCCATGATACGCTTTTCCTATGAAAGAACTTCTGCAAAAAGCCTGTTGGAAGTAAATCTTTTTGTTCCTGGAGATGAAACAGACAAGAAGTACATTGCTGTGGCAGAATTACCTAAAAAGACTGATCTTTCTATAATGTAACAAGACTGATGACTTCTGATGACTTGCTGGTGGAGCATCTGCTTTCACATCAGGGACTCCTCATTACCTGTCCCTGCACAGACCAGTAATTATATTCAGACGAAAGGAAGCTGAGGACAAAAGTAATCCACTGAAATGGAGATATTAAGATATAGTGGTAATAACAGCAGATTTCAAGGAGATTAGAAATGTGAAACTCATAAATGAGCTGATTTTCAATAGAAGTGATTTTAGCAGAGAACGTTTCTCAAATTCTTCTAATCTGAAACTTAAGTTTTCCCTTTTCTTACTTACCCTCTCTCCTTCATAAATAGCCTTAGGGCAAGCAAACATTTTGGCTTGGGGAAATTTCAAACATTACTGAATACTGTAAATAATCATGTTCTTGTTGCTTGGGAATCAGTTCAAGACTAATTCTTGTCTGACAAAATGCTGCAGTGCCTCCCAGGCATCTTGGTTTCCTCATCCTCTAACTTCTGTTGTTTGCTGAGACCCCACTACATAAACCCACATGTAGCACAGCAGCACTGGCAGACATAGATAATGTAAGCTGTTCTAAAAGAAGTTTCAATTTTCCCTTCAATGCTTTTCTGATAGAAAAGAGTTTTATAGATCTATATTCAGCTAACTGCTTTGTTTGTAACTCTCTGAAGAGTGAGAGACTTAAACATATTTGAAAATGTTTTGTGAGTTAGGGCAGCATCCATATCTTCTAAAACACACTGAAAATCCTTTCTTATGCTTAAAACTTTTTTATATAGTAGTTCTTTCCACAAAAATCTTGTAAGACTGTAATATATGACATTTTCCTAATCTAACTTACTTCTGTAGGTTACTACTCACTCTGTGTTTATAATGTGAGACTGTTCTCTGCTGAAATAAATCCATTTGCTGCAAGTGCTGATGTGCTGGCTCTTTGTGAAAAATACTTTCATATATGGTTCCAAACATTTTAAAATGTTTTTATTTATCTTTAATAATAAGATTACCTAACAGGTGCTTATATGGCAGATTAAACTAACACAGAGTCACAGAATTATTGAGGCTGGAAAAGACCTGAGAAAAGACTGAGATCATCAAGTCCAGCCTATGAACTAACATTGCCATAACCTAGACCATGGTACTAAGTGCCATGTTCAGCCTTTTCTTAAATGTCTTCAGGGATGGGGACTCCACCCACACTGGGCTGTCCATTCCGGTTTCTGACTGTGTTCCATGAGAATGAGCTTTCTAACAGCCAACCTAATCATGTCCTGGCGCAGCTTTAGGCCATGCCCTCTCGTCCTCTAACTAGTTGCCTGGGAGAAGAGCCTGGCCCCCACCCATCTACAACTTCCTTTCAGGTAGTCAGAGAGAGTGATAAGGTGCCCCTTGAATCTCCTCTCCAAACTAAACAACCCCAGCTCCCTCAACCTCTCCTCATAAGACTTTCCCTCTAGTCCATTAATTGTTCTCCTCTAGACGCACTCCAGTACCTCAATATCTTTCTTGAAGTGAGGGTCCTAGGACTGCCCTCAGTACTTGAGGCCTCACCAGTTCCAAGTACAGGGGTCTCATCTCTGTGAGTCACGTGCAGTGGTCTAGTCTGAATACATACAGTATCACAGCTGCAAGTACAACTCGGCAAAATGAAGAACTGCTTACTTTTAGCTTATCACCTCTAATGGGATTGAAAGAAGCTGGAATACTAAGTAATGTATTCAAATTGGCTCTAAAATTTGAAGAAATGATCATGAAATTGTATATTGAGGTTTTCATTTCATTATACAGGGTTACTCCCTCCTTTCTTCATATCAATGTTTTCTTCTAGATGCGTAAGAAAACTTTGTGAGTACTGTTCCATTTTATAGTTAGCAACTAGTAACCTAACATTTTTTTAGATTGCCTTAAGTATATTTGAATCACTAAGGTTAAATATATGACTCACTGAAGTGGATAGCAAGAATTACATCAAATTCAATGGGCCTTGGACCAGATCTTTTGTACAGCTATATGGAAAAAAACCTGGCTCTTGACAAGTTTTTTCAATAGAAGACAAGGTATAAAAACATTTTATTAATAACATCACAAAACCTGAGTATTTTTTGTCCTTGTTTGCTATTAGTTCATTTTACTTCTTTTTCAGACCATAGCTGATCTTGTGTACTTTTAGACACTAGTTTGACAATCACTCAAAATAGTTTGAAATTTTGCATTTGATTTTATGTTTCACATAAACATTTTTATGCTGCAACATATTTCTCTGGCTTCTGAAAGCTTCTTCTGTGAATCTTCATTTTATATCTGAAAATAAATTGCTTGCATATTTTATTTTAGAAAACATGAAGAAACCCCTTCTCCCTGGTTGTTTTGGTGATTTATTTTGGATTTTGTTTTTATTGTTAAGAAAGCACTGTTAAAATATTTTCATTTACATTTCTTGCAATGGTATGGCATGGTATGGTATGGTATGCAATAGCCATCACATAACCAGAGCAACCTGCTACTCAAGAGAATCTGTCATGTAGAATGGTTTCAGTTTAAGTGTGGTTTCAGCTATGCGTGGAGATAGAAAAAAAATCAGGGTAACAATGAGTGTTGGTTTGGATACATATTTTAGCCCTAATGCTTACAATTGCAGAAGGTGGTGGGACTCTCAACAATTGCAGAGAGAATATGATTCCACTGCAGACTACATTAGCAGACATCAGGTAATATATACAGAATCGAAATTCAAAAATGCATTCTGAACCTTTAAGAAAAAAACAACTTTTAAAAGCTTTTAAGTGTTTTGATAACATTTCTATGGAAAAAAGGTTCCTTTAAGCATATGCATAAATCAGTAGGCACAAATTGTACCAAGAAGCTCTACATTACTACTTTGCAGTTAACATGTTCTCAATAGTGCTTTTTTGGGTAGTGGATTTGAATGTGTGCATACAATATAATCTTAAGAAAGTGTTGCAGAATGGCTTCAGGGCAATGGACATGATGTAGCCGAACTGGTACCGAGAGCATGAGTCCTAGAAGGCCTTGCAAGAGAGCCTGAGAAACGGAGCCTGAGAGCCTGCCTGAGAACCTGCAGCTGGAAGCCTGGGAACCGAGGATACTGTAACCTTGAAGTAGAGTGATAACCAGGGCCTTGCAGTAACAAGATGTGCTACTAGGAATGTAGCTGTATAAACAGAAGATAAGAATGTAGTTGCTAAGGGTGAGATAATGCTGAATGAGCTAACCAATGATGAGCTTGGATTCTGCAATATGTATGAACCTTATTAAGAACTGTATAAAAGAGCTAGTAGTTTGTAATAAAGTGGGTTCTGCTTGATCACATTGATCGTTTGTGCAGCCCCTTCTTGCGACAGAAAGAGGGAAGAACAGAATAGCCTGATCTTTCCAAAAGCTCACGTTGACTAATTTTCATAACCTAAATGGAAATAAGACTAGATGCTTCCTTTGAAATTTATTGATATTTGCAGAGGTACTGTGGAAAAAACTAGATTCTGAACAGTTGTAATGCTACTCTGGGGGTCCTGAACATACTCTACATTAGTTCTAAATGCACTTAATGATTCTTTCTACCATGTTAATTACTGTGATGGAGTTTAATTTCTTTAAGGGAAATCTTCTTGGTATGGAGCTATTTTTAAAACTAATAAACAAGTTAAGGAAGAACCACAAAACATTGGGAAATCAAGTAAAATTTTATCATGGAGATTTGTTTACATCAAGCTTTGATAACCTAAAGAGAAATGAAAAGGGAAAGAAAGGATGATCTAGAACTTTGGACATTCCCAGAGTGACTATATTTTCTGACTATATACTGATTTAATTACATATCTGTGTGTATCAGAATTTTATTAGAATTATCTTCTTATGATATTTCAAACACAGCAAAACCCTCCAAAACATGCAAAATGTTACAGAAGATCTTTCTAATACAAAATATTGAAAGGGTTGAGATTAATTATTTAGGAGAGATAAGAGAGGG
>VZRI01012671.1:285824-314215 GCA_013397515.1 Upupa epops | reverse complement strand
AGTAGGTCAAGGAAGTTTCTCCTCCCCATCTGCTCTGGCATTGTATGATATTAAAACTTTCAAAAACATTTACTAATGTGTAATACCAAAAGCGATGTCACAGCAATTTTTTTAAATGGTCATTTTCTAAAAGTCTGGGTCTCATTGAGCTCTGAGATCACAAATTTAAAGGTATAATTTCTTTTGTCATCTAAGGAAGAGAAGTGATTCAATTTCTTGCTGACAACTTGGGTTGATAAGAAAGTGTTAATGAGTGTACTCAAAAGTTTGCTATGGGTGTTAAGCAGTAAATAATATTTTCTTTAAAACATGGGAAGTTCCACTCTCCCATATGAATATGAACAGTACCATCAACCTATGTGGTTAGGAAAATTGTCTTGTATTTCATATCTGCAATAATACTAGTTTCATCTTAATGTAAGTAAATTTTTGCCTTCCTGACATGACAGGGCTGCACTTACATCTAGGAAATGAACCTGCCCTTCCTGCCAGCTCCTCATATGCCACAAGCAGATAATGTATTCTGTTCTTTTTTTAAATTTTGTTGTCTTTGCTGGTTCTTCACAGTGAATTGAAAGGCAATGTGTTTTTTTCCCTCCACTTGCTGCTTTTCATTACTTAGCATCTCAATCAATGATAGTCCATATTGATAATAGCTTATTGGAACATCATTATTTAAGCAGTTCTGGAAAGACCAGTTTTAAGAAGGAGTAATAAAAGTGTCACACAACTGAGATATAAAGTGGAATAGAGATTTGACATACTTCAATATTACACCTCCTTTTCGAAGGTGTCGCTTTTTAGATGAGGGAATAGAACTATTAAATCTGAACTTTCCTTTTATATATAAACATTTCTTAGTTCCATGAAACTCGTGCCCTAGTTATTTTTCCTTTGTGTCCACCTTTCTACTATGTGCAAAACAGTAGTAATAGTATGTGTGTGGCTATGAAAAGCTGGCAAAGCAGAGGAGGAAAGCAGTGGTGATTGCCAAAATCTTGCAGGCAGGGTGCAACACCATACATATATCAAATTGTACTTTAGCAGGAAAGTAGGGAGGACCCCAAAGGTAAGGAAGGATAAGTAAAATGTCCCATCTGTCTCATGAAGTCCTGAGTGGGACCAAAGTTTTCAACGACATAAAAAATGTGATGCAGGACAAAGTGAAATGAAATTTAAGTTTTTATCCATTGCAGAACATCTTATAGCACAAAGTCTGAACATTTAGCGTGATGTTATGGGCAAAGTGCTACTGTGATGGCTTTTTTACCAGTATTATTTTCAAAAGGCACAAAATTGACAGTTGTCTTTAAATAAAATGAAACATTCTAAATAACATATTCTAAATATTTTTGACAATTTAGAGCTGAGATAGTCATGTCCTATATCCCGAGTTTGTCAGTCCATTCATGTTTCAACTTCTGTGTAATTCTACTGTAGTTCATCAGCCAGTTGTTGCAATCACTCCCAGGTGCTGCTCATAAAAAGCAGATAGCCTAGTTAAATAGAGCTTCAAGGACTTTCTTGGCAAAAATAACTAGAGCATAATATCACATTTCTTTCTCAGAATGTAAACTGATTTTCTGATGTGACTCTTAATTCCATCACATCTTTTATATTAACTTTATACAGTAAGAGAGCAGAAAATAATTATTTTAAATAGGAGACACTGGTATAGTAAATGCACCATCAGGAAGTGTATGCAAATGCTCTGGCCTACTGTTGTCATATTTAGTTATTGAATCTTGATAACTATACAGTGAGTAGCTGAGTGTAGCTAACCCTGATTTTCCAACACCCTTGAGAACAGAAATGGATTTGCTGTTGTGTGCTTATTTCTCTTTGCATGTGATAATGAAACACAAGTGTCTTATGGAACTATTCACATAAAATGCGGAGATTTCAAACCTTTCCTCTTTGTCCTGGTGTTAGGGCTGAAGTTGGAACACCCACAGGGCAGAATTTTAGAAGAGAGATCAGACGACAGGAAAAATACTAAAATAGGAGGAATAATGAGAGGAAAGAGGGTACAAGAGGAGGAAGAAATTATGTGCAAAGAAACAGTACAACTGGAGCTGCAGTCTGGATAGCTGCCAGGCCAGCGGTGGCAGCAAAATGCCAGGTTGGGAATGGGGGGTGACATCAAAGCGACTGGAATCAGCGGGAAGATTGCAGTCCCAGAGTGGAGCTCAGAGAGCGACAGCAGCCAAAAGGAAGGAAGTATGAACAAGAGCTTGTCTGCATCCCATTCCTTTATAATAACTGTAAACATCAGGTGTTATCACTTTTAGAAACAGTCACTGCAGAAATAGGCAATTGACTTCAGAAAGTGCAGTTACTTAGCGTAGACTGAGCTGAGAAGTAAAATAATTGAACAGAATTAGTTCAGGATGCCACAACTCACACTGATCCTTGTGTGCAAAGCAGAGCCCTTTCAGGTATCTATCTTCTCTTCGCACAGGAGACTTAATAGATCTGTCTTTTGTAATTTTTAATTACAAACTAATGACACATAGCACTCATAGTTGAACCTTTGTGAACTCAGATTATTTACTACATAAGGAATTCCACATGTCACAGATTTTCTTTATTCATTATTAATAATTAGATAAAGAAAAGGCAAAGAAATGAGTCCAATGATCTTAGGGCCCCCTGATGATGCTATGCCCCCACCATGTCTTTGGGCCTTCAGGTGTAATTTTGCCTAAGCAGAAACCTCAGGTATTTCCAAACCTATTCCTTCCCTTCTGAAATAATCCTCTGGAGTTTAAACCAGCATAGATGGTGTCATATTTAACACACACACATACCAGAACAAAAGAAAAAGGAAAGGAGAAAAGGTGGAAAAAATGTTGAATCATAAAGATTTGTGGTCTTAATTTATTTATTGTTTTTAAGCAAGTTCATAATGTAATCTGGAAAGAGTTTGAAGTTTACATTAGTCACTGGAAATTACCTTAAGTACAATTTTCTCAGTGAGACTTGCTTTCTTACTGGTATTAACAGTGTCTGCCTAGTATGAGTTGCAGATAGATAATATTAATTTGATCATGGTAAAACTCCTTTTAACTTTATGGTACATGACTACAATAGATGGTTAAAACCTGCTCCCAAATTCAGCAGAGATTCAAAAGTTTGGCTTGTTGAAAGACAATGAATGCTGAAGCCCTAATGTAAATTCATTTTATCATGGTTACAATTTTATTTAATGAAAGTTATAAAAATGAAACAAACATTCTGAAAAATCCTTTGATACTTTCAGAAAAGTGCAGAGAATTAAAATGTGGGGTTAAATTATTTGCCCTCTTTTAAATTCTTTATATGTCTTCATACTTTAATCTGATAAAATGTTTGTGTTATGCATTTGGAACTAAGAGCATATACATACTCGGTTTTAAACTGAGTCTGACATTAATAAATGTTTAAACCTTTGAAGATAGAGTTTCTTTTATCACTCCAGTTATTGATCAGTCACCCTCAGCATATGTTGGAATGATCAAATAGCTGAAGCCTTAACTTAACCTGACAATCTAATCAAAAAATTGAGCAGCCTTTGGTTGTGTTACAGTTTGTTTAGGTCCTACCAAAATTAGAAATAAAACATGGGAGAAATCAAAGTTGGGAACTAGACAGTGTCTCTTGCATTATGCATGTTAGTTTTATGTGTGAAATGGCATCTTATTCTCAGATGTGTACAGAATGAGGATGCAAATTCAACTAAAATTTTATCACAGCTGTCATGCAAAATGCAAATGCAATGGCCCTCCTAACACTGCATGACCATCTTTCATATTTTAGCATTTTAAGCAGACTAAAAATTAAGATTTACATTACAAATACTTAGCTTTATGTTCAACAGATGTAAGGTCTGAAAGTGAATTTCAAGCAATACATTTCTGAGCTAATTTAAATAAACAGGAGATAGCCACCAAATAGTTGTACTTTTGACCTTTAATGATCCATTGTGTGGTAATACTGATATAAATATGAAAAAATCCTCATTCTTCATTGTCTGCATTGCAGCTACACTACCAGCTCTTCACAACTTTCATAACCTTAACTCTGTTCTTTATTACCCAGATGTATTTATATTTATATAAATTGTCAGTTCATTTTTCAATATAATTTGAACCCTATATGAATAAGAAAATAAGACATGTAGTACTCATCTCCAGGAAAAACTTATTTTATGTGTAATTATATGTCAAAATTTGGTTGAGTTATTCGTAGCTGCTAAACAGTGCATGCCTAATCTGCTGTGCACTCTGCTGAAAATTTATCCTGAGGGTCTGAGCAACACATTATACTTATAAGACTGTGTAAACAGTCACAAGCCAATTACAAATTTACAATTACATGGCAATCAAAATCCAAACAGAAAACAAATTCATGATGATAGCTTAGCTGACCCCACACAAAAGTCGCTTTGTTTTTTCGAAAGTACTGCCTTTCTCCAAGCACTGATTTTACTTGCCTCACTCTGAGTCTAGGGACTCCCAACAGAGTGTTTGAGAGTGTTGGTGTTCTCCAGACTATCTGAACCTAACAAATACTAATTTGAATGATAGTTTTAAGTAGTTAAATCAGTTGCCTTTGCCTCACCTGACCTCATTATGAAAGCAATTTCAAATTTTTGGGGCCAAATTAATTCATTTTAAGAAAAATAAGCTGCTTCTTTTCCTTCACTGACTTAGAAAAATGCTTACAGCAACCGTATCAAATGTAGATATATATACTGTTTGTAAATCCCACCCTCTACATATCTACAATATTTATTTGATTGTGCTAGCACCAGATTTTCATTGTAAGATTAATATATCCTACTATGTTCAGAACAGTGTCTAAACTATCTTTCAAGCTGGAAGAGACTGTCAGCATACCATCAAAGATGGGAAATCCCCTTCTGACCAGCTCTGCTGTGGTCCCTGTAGGCTTCCCATCAGTAGTGCAAGTAGCTTGGGTACTTTCCCAGAGTTTACTGCAAAAGGAATCCAGGTCACAAAAGCAAACAGAAATATATCAAATGCCCGTGACTGGATTTGCTATGAATAAGCACTCCCGATCTGAATTAAAGTAGATGTGCTTTTTCAGAACCAGATACTACTATTTTGGCATACTATGTTGACAATGAAGACCCCGCTAACCTATTGTAGTGTGAACTTAGAATGTTTGAGACTCCAGCTTTGTACACTGGAAAAGACTTTATGGGCTGTTTCCATAGTGTAACTTGGTTCTTCATTACAAAGTAAGATTGATTCAATACTACCCCCTGAATCTGTCACTCCAGTTTCATCCTGCAGACATTATTGCCCCTTTTGTAACTAGTTATTCATCTGTTTTTTGTCAAACCAGACAGTTATACTAACTGGTATTCACTGTCACCCTTAGGGTTTATATGCTTATGCTCCCCGTGCAGGATCACTTGTGTTCTTAGGTGGATATGTTCTGTCGACTGGCTATATAATGTTCTATAACACTAACTTATTGCTTTGTCCCAGTATTTCCACTTTCCAGTGGTTGCGTTCTATCTCTGAATGTTAAACAAGTTGCATGCAGAGTTTACATACTGTTCACCATATGTGTAACCACTTCTTTCTGTCAATGGCTTTAGTATTTTCCATCTTTACCTCAAGTGTTGTGCTTAATGACTAGGTCTGAAAGTGATAATTACTTCCCCACTGCAGAGACAAACTGATTTGCATATTTATCAAGGGGAAACTGGATGGCTCTGAGCATACCACAGAAACATTTGCATATTTATAACCTGAAATGTACAAAAGCCAAAATTAAGATAGGGATGTCTTGGTCTTAGTTGCTAAGCTAGTTTTTATACAAAGGTTTTATTCAGTGTATTTTGTAATCAGAGCACTGATCTGAGTGCTTACAAGAAGTGAATATTCTTTTTTCATTACACAAAATCAACATAGAGATTAAAATGATTGTTATCTTGTGAATGATGATATACAGAAGCTGCAACATTAAGTTTTCATGAGGTGAAAATCTTAGCCTTTGAGCCCTGAAGAGATGATGATCTGTGAAATTACCTAATTAAACTCCTGTAGCAAGATGAGAGTCCAAAGAGGTTTGCTGTGTAGTGGCTATATTGTTGAATGGCATCAATATCTTTCCTGGGAGAAAAATGGGCTTCCAGATGCTTATGTGCATCAGGGTAATTTCTAAAAGTTTATACAAGCATTCAAAGCAGTCTTGGTTTGCCACTTACAGAGGTGCGTCCCTTCGGCTGACTCCAAGTTAGTTGTGATTCATGTTAATGACACTATTTAAATAAATAGAGGGAATTCTGAAATTGCTTCCCAGATCCCTTTTTGTCCCAAATTTACTGTAACCTTCCAGTTACAACAGAGTCATGTGAAAGTCAGATGAGGTGGGGAAACAAGTGTTTTTTCTGCAGGAATTCCCTCTGTTGTCAAAGATCTTGTACTGAGGCAGATCCTTAACCCTCCTGAATCCTATTTGTTTCTTAGAATCTGGGGGACTACATCAAAGCTTATGTCACAAATGGACTATTTTTGTCCCAATACTTAGATTACACTGAGGCAGTCTGTATTCTAGAGCTTTTTATTCCTAATTTCAGCAAAACACTAAATTTAAAATTAATACAAATAACATTTATGTCCTATTGACTTCAAAATTTCTCAATCAAATGCATTTGTTCCAAAGCTTTCTTTACTAAATCTTTAGAACAGAGGCAGCACATATACATTGAAAAGAACACGTACAGTTTTTCCATACTACATTAATTTCTGATTTGTGACATGCTGATTATACTTATACACTGTACCATTACATATATCTAAATGTGGAGAATAACAACTGTATTATTTTCGTGGAAAATAACCTTTCATTTATTATTATTTCATGGAAAGTAATATTCATCTTGTTCTGTTTGTATGGTCGCACTCTGAATTTATGGTGTTTTTAGGAGGTGGTAGGCAGGAAGAAACATTGACAGGGATAAGGAGAGTACAAAAGGGCATTAGGACTGTGAACTAGTCCTTTCAAATTCCCAAGCTACCTGGCACTAGTCCACTTAACAGGCCTTTTTTTTCAAGGTCAGTGCTAAGATCAAAAGTGTACAATGGTGTTAGAAGTCATTAATCTGTTTCCTAGCTTGTTGTTGTTTTTCAATGCTTGCACCTTGTTTTAAATGGATTTCCATTTTTAATAAACATTATGTCATAATATGGATGAGTACAGTAGAAGTTATAAATAGTTCAAAACTCCAGAAGTCATGTTCAACATTAGAAAGACTTGAACTATTGCTTGTGCTGTGTTAGAGAGGTTAAATAGTGACATGGCAGTCTCAGTTCCCTTCTGAAGAATAGAGTCTGTTACTCTTACACATTTGCATGGGTTTCACTACATCAGAAGTCCATTTTCACTTTAGGAATCATAAATTATAAACTTAAGAATTATAAAATTTATAATTTAGCATACCTTGAAGCAAGAGCAGATCACAGAATGTAGAGCTTAGCATATATTGGAAGAAGATTTGTTTAAATTTTGGAATTCTGATGTACTAATTAAAACCAGTAACATCTTAATGCTATCCTCAGTCTGGCTTGCATCTTAAAAAAAATAAATGAAAGAAAAGTGTCCAATGATCTAATGCATTTGTCTGCTACAATGTTAGCCACCTATGTTGAGGTATACATTCCTAGAATGGAATAGTCGGAGAAACTTGATCCGAAATTCTAGTTGTCAAGTAGCTTCAACAAGTGTGCAGCTCCTACAGTGTTAGATTGATTTTGTTTTTCTGAAGTGTTTTCTTACCAAATCAAATCTGTTCAAATCAGAAAAAATCCCAGTAAATCCATAGAGTTCAGTTTAGCTGATTCATTTTTTAGAACATGACCTTCAAGTAAATATATTCAATCAATAATCCTTCCATTTTTATTGATAATTTCCTACACTAGTGGTAGCAAGCTATCGTGGCTTAAACAGGGGTACAGTTTTCCCAGTGTTTTGGCTTACTTATCCTACAATTTTGTTTGTATGCACTGTTTGCATCCAAAATGTCTACTGAAATTTATATTGCATTCAGCAACTTGCTGTGGGACTCAAGACTAAGCCAGCCATAGCCCCATTTTTGTAACTGGAGAGCACATGACATATGGTGCCCTTTCAACCATACTTTATGGATGAAGCAACACAGTTTTACCATCTTTTCTTAGTCAGATATCATTTATCTTTTCACACACTTATTAAGGAGTGTTGCTCATGTAGTTGCATCTTCAGCAGGTAGGATTTGTCTTACTGTCCTTGATGTCTAATATGACGTTTTAGTTTTGAGATAGTTGCCTGTCTTCTCTGTTTTATTAATGTGAAAAAGGGTTTTTTGCTATTCACGTCTTCCAAAGGGTAACTAAACCAGGTCTGAAGAAACAACTTCTGTTTTGTTAAATGACTTTGCCCAGGAGTGTTTGTACATATTTTTTAACTTAATTCTAAAGTTTCTGTGAAATCTACAGAAATAATAAGTGGAATAATGTCAGTATAAACCAAATTAAAATATTACAAGAAAATAGTATAATATGCACTTTGCCTTCTTTGCACAATTTGTTTACAAAATTGCTATAACTCTGCAGTAATACTGTGAAAGATACCTGTTCATAGAGATACACTCTTTGCACTTTTCTTCTATATTGGTTACCATTTAGCAATGCCAATAGTGAATATATTGTTTGTGTTAACAGTAGCCACATCGTTCAGCTGCATAATGGGGCTTATTTTCTGGTAGCACACTCTTTTGCTTCTGTATAGCTTTCATCATAGAAAGTGTCAGTGTTCAAGATGGAAATAGAAAGTTTTGCTTTATTTCTGCAGCTCTGCTGTGACTGCCAATCTCTGAAAGCAGTGTAATTTGAATTACCGCTATTAGTCCATCTGTACTGAAGAATGTTGGTATGAAAGTAAATTGTCAGCATTTGTTAATTAACCCTAGTGCATCCAATCTTCTTTGTGTATAAGACTTCAAATGAATGAAATTGAAGTTTTTCCACTGTTTTGGACAAGCTTATTGGTGCAGGTTGTTGATGGTATTTTTTTCAGAAATGGGTAACATTTGAATGTCAGGATTTTTTTTTCAGTCCAAATCAAGCTGCTCAATCTTGTTGCAAAAGAAAAAAGTTATTGTAATGAAGACTTCTTTATTTAATTATTTTTATTATTTGTGAGAGCAGACAATTTTTTGTTGTTTCTGCTTTTTTCCTGGATTAATTAGGAAATACAAAGGGCCATTATTGAATTATGACAGCTGTCTCTGATCACCCGATATCATTTAATATTAATTGTGTAGTAAGTGGAATTTTTTGGTTTATTTAACTTGTGTTTTACATTCAGTATAAACTAAAAAATCCAATTTTATCAAGAAAACTTCATAAGTAGAAAAAATATATTCATTGTGCAATCACATTTAATATTACTATCGTATAATCACAAAATCATAGAGTGATACAGGTTGAAAGGGAATTGTGAAGGTCATGTGGCTGAATGGCCAACCATAATATACCTATATACAGCACTTTTTAGTCGTAATTGCCACCTTTCCAAATGATATTACAATTACTTCACAAGTACATTCTCCAAACAATCTCAGAAGCCAATGGGAAATGGCCTTTCTTGTCTGGCACCAGATCTACCTGCTGCAGCAAGCAAATGGCTTCTCTGATAGATCTGCATGATTTTCCTCTCAACCCACCAACTTCAAAATGCCAGCCTTCGTAACAGATTTTCGTCAGATCTGTTAGGAAATTTCTACACCCACAATGTTTTGAAATTTGCATAAACAAATAATTTTCCTACTCTTACATTTCTTTCCTTCTCCTGGTTTGCAAACAAGACCAATAGGTACCACTTAATTGCTGATGTTCCTTTATTCATGACACACTCATCTGAACTGGTGAGAAATTAAGACATTCACCCTTTTTACCAGGCAGTTTTAGAATGCTGTAACATTAAAAGACAAGTAGAAATGGTAACAGTAAGGTAAGTAAATATTCCTTATCTAGAAAAAGAGCATAACAGAAATGATGATCTTAAAATTCACTGAAGAAAGCTCTGCATTTCAAAGTTCTTGTGTCATGTTCTTTGACCAAATAATTGGGCAGCTGATGGATTACTTTTTAGTGGACAGGTGAGCAAATTAAACTTAACATTTAAATTATAACATTCTTGGACTTTTAAGTAAAAGGAATAAAGATCAAATGATTATGAACATAGAATTATCTTTATATGCCCTGAGATCACTAAAGAACAGGGTTAAACCTCATCTGCAAGCTGATGTGAATAAGTATTCTTATACTATGGTCAGTTTTCAGGACCAATAGTTTTAGATTCATAATCAGTACAAAATCCACTAGAGCAAGTTACAAAGAGTCACTTCACTCTCATTCAGACAGAAAGCCTCTTTAAACAACTCTGTCTAAATAGGTTTTAATGTAATTTCTGTGCACTGTAAGGGTCTCCACGGTGCCATGGCACTGTGAGGAGCCCTATCTGAAAATGAAACGTGAGCCCCTTGTGCCTTAGAGCTACAAAGCAATATCCCTGTGGATTCCTTTCTTAAATATATGTACAGTTTTGTATTTATTACATTGCAAATTTTTGGTTTTGGATGTCTATGCTGTCTGGGACACTGCTCTGCTCTCAAGTGAAGTGATCTAAAAGGAGCACCTGAAGTAAATTCCATTTGGGAAATACATTTCAGTGTTGGCAATCTTGTTTTAAACAAAAATTCTACAGTAGCTACCTGGGCTGCTCATTTAAATGCACTGTCCGCCACAGGATGTGAATATACGGTTGGACATGGAGAACCTATTTAAAGCTCCCCTTGTAAAGTGACACACAGTGTATTATGGCTGTGCTCTTCATCCTGACGAGTGTCTGGCTTCAATAGCAGCACTTGTTTCAACCAGCGCTGAGTTCAGTCTCCTGACAGAGAGTACTGCCACCTCCCTCTGCTAGTGTCACTGCAGGGTTTGATTAGAAATGGTTGAAATGTGGTGTTTATGCTGGGTTTGGACTTCTGTGGGAGCCCATGGTCCTTCCCAGAGGGAGACGGTTTTATCCCCTCTCCTCCCCACCTGCAACTCTTGCAGGTCGTTGGGACACCTTTCTCATAAGAGAGGGCATGGGCTTTGGGGATCAAGGAGCCCTTGGAGGCAGTAAGTGGAGTTGGCATAGCTCAAGGGAACAGCCCATTTGCCAAAGCTACAAGCTGGTGGGAACTGTTCTGGTCCCTTGCACCAGCCATTTGCTCAGGGGGTATGAAAATATACCCACCGTATCACTCACTTCTGAATATGCAGTGCTCCCCGGCTAGGACTTGGGTCAAAAGCTGTGCTACCCTGCTCTTGAACTAACGGGGCTGCTTTTCTGTTGAGCAGGGCAGCTCAACAGAATGTTAAGTGAGACCACATCTGGAGTGTTGTGTCCAGTTCTGGGCCCCTCAGTTCAAGAAGGACACAGAGCTGCTGCAGGGTGTCCAGTGTAGAGCAAAAAAGTTGATGAAGGAAGTAGAACAGCTCTCTCAGGAGGTGGAAAGGCTGAGGGGGCTGGGTCTCTTGAGCTTGGAGAAGAAGAGGTTGAGAGGAGATCTCATTCATGTCTAGAAATAGGTGAGGGGTGTGTGTCAGGAGGATGAAACCAGGCTCTTTTCAAGTTCAACTAGTGATATGACAGGGGCAATGGGTGCAAGCTGGAACAGTGGAGGTTCCATATGAATATTAGAAGGAACTTCTCCACAGTGAGGGTAATGGACCATTGGAACAGACTGCCCAGGAGGGTTGTGGAGTCTCCTTCTCTGGAGACGTTCAAGACCCGCCTGGATGTGTTCCTGTCCAACTTGGTCTAGGGGATCCTACTGTGGCAGAGGGATTGGACTAGATGATCTTTCGAGGTCCCTTCTGATCCCTAATGATTCTATGATTCTATATGATAAGAAATTAGGACTAATTAATAGATTTGACAATGAAATCATGTAGTCTCCAGAGGTATTCCATACTTCAACTTCCTTTTATTTTATTAGAATGTCTTATTCTAACACTGACATTGAGATTTTTTCCATTCTAACTCTATTGGTTGCTAGGCAGCAAAGTTTTACTCCCAGACTGGTAGCTCTAATCTGTATGCTGAGACTCTTTCCGATAACCTCAGCTGTTTGAATCTTCTTGCTGAGGAGTTTCCTTGATTGAGAACAACTGCTTACAAAGGTCACTGCATCTCTGTGGATCAGCCCTTTTCTCTGGTGCACACAAATCTTCTCATTTTATACTTCAAGCAATCCTGCAGCAACCATGCTCTTCATTACAACAAGGCTTGTGCAGTTGTATTCTACCTTACACTGCATGGTGCCAATCTCTATATCAAATACTGTTTGTATGGAAACTAATCTTAAGAAGTCGTAGTGACCAAAATATTAGTGTGTGCAAAGCCTGATGAAAAAGCCACTGGAAATCAGTAAAGCTGTTCTTTTTTTTTTTTCCTCTTTCCTTTTAGGGCAAGTTCTGGATGTGCTGGAGAAATATAATCTGAGCAGTAAAACTCTCGTATACTTTACATCTGACCAAGGGGCTCATGTTGAAGAAATCTCTGGTGCTGGAGAAGTCCATGGAGGACATAATGGCATATATAAAGGTGAGCATTCTCTGATAATTCCAAAAAAACGTGTCAGAAACTATCACCTCCTTGATTTTCCTCCAAATCTGTGGCCAATGTACAAAACTCGATTCCTTAGTAATAAGTAAGTAAGTAATAAGCTTCTCGCGTCTGTCCTTTAAATTCAAACATAGGCAGTAAATGCAAGGAATCTACTTGTCAAATGCAACAACTTAGAGTACATACTCAGCCTGAAGTCTGTGGAGTACTAACACTAGTAAATGCCCTCTTGAAGTGGGCAGGGGTACAGTTTTGAAAGGATGTCAGTACATAGCAATTTACTGTAATGGCTACATAGCAGAATAGAAAGGGGGAAAAAAAGGTGGTTTATGAGCTGTTGTGATGTGTAAGTAAGAGCTAAATATGAAGTGGCTGGGATCAGACAAAGATAGGATACTGAGATATAGAGAAGATGCGAGAACCAGCAGCAGGTTACAGTGTATTAATTACATAGTAGTTAGAAAGGAAAAGCTACATTAAAAAAGAATAAATGAAAAATTGGATTGAGTTTAGGATGGATAAGTTTGACAACAGCCAGAAGAGCACAAGATTTCAAGGAAAAAAAAAATGAGTTGAAAGAGTTTTGAAAATAATGTGTAACACAAATGCTGATTTGAAGACTGATTTGGAAATGTAGAGACTTAGGGGACAGAGTTCAGTTGTATGATGTTAATGCAGGTTTTGAGATTATATCTGCTCCCAAATCTGTTTATTCTGTGGAGATTTAAAATGTGTTTAGTATCTACCTTACTGTAATACATTTTCTCCTCATGAACCCTTCCCTGGGCTGCATTGAAATAAGTGTGACCAGCAGATCCAGGGAGTTGATTCTCCCACTCTACTCTGCTCAGGTGAAAACTCACCTGGACTACTTTGTCCAGCTCTTGTATCTCCAGTACAAGAAGGGCATGGGCCTGTTGGAGAGAGTTCAGAGGAGGTCCACAAAAATGATCAGAGAGATGGATCACTTTTCTGAAGAAAGACTGTGAGTGTTGGGGTTGCTCAATCTGGAGGAGAGAACGTTCTGGAAAGACCTATGGTAGGGCCTTTGAATACTTAAGGAGGCCTACAGGAAAGCTGGGGATGGACAAGGGCTTGTACTGTGGATGTGGTCTACCTCGACCTTAGTAAGGCCTTTGACACAGTCCCCTATAACATCTTTGTGAGTAAGTTTAGGATGTGTGGAATAGAAGAACAGACTAACTTGGATTGAGAACTGGCTAAATAAAAAAGCCCAAAGAGTGGTGATTAATGGTGCAGAGGCTAACTGGAGACCTGTAACCAGTGCTATCCCCCAAAGATCAGCACTGGATCTGGATTTGTTCAGTATCTTTATTAATGACCTTGATGATGGGATAGAGTGTCTCCTCAGCAAGTTTTCTGATAAAAGTGGAAGTTGTGGGTGCATCCCCACTAGATTCAAGACTGACCAGGATGGATGGGACTTTGAGCAACCTGGTCTATTGGGAGGTGACCCTGCCTATGGCAGCAGGGTTGATCTTTAAGATCCCTTCCAGCTCAAACCATTCTAGAATTCCATGTCATGTGGCAATACTGAAAGATACTGCTTTTGCTGAAATACTGTGTTCTTCCAGCTCAGCAAAAAGCCTTCCTCATTTTGTCCATACCCTGGCATGACAATCTCTTCTGTCAACAGGAATGTAATACACCACTGGATAACTCTGAGAATATGGTTGCAATGTGGGAATGGATATAGTTATTGTCAGACGTATTTTTTAGGAAAACAGACAAGATGGTAAGATGAGAAAATAAAGGAAAATGAGGAATTGTGCTTGAAAGTATGGCTACAACATTCTGTTACAGATTAGTCATACTCAAACATTATGATTATTTGGTCACAGACTTCTCGTAGACAATATTGTCAAGTATTAGGTAAAGGATTTCCTCTGACAAACTACAGAAAACTGTTTTTGCAGCCTGCAAGTGGTAGACACAGCACTGGGAAAATGAATGTCAAAACGTGTTTAATACTATTCAGTCTTACTGAAATAGAGAAGGAATCCAGGTTTTGTTGTTTTTAATGAAATAGAGTGAATATTCTTTTACCTTTTACTAGAGATAGGGTTTTTTCAGTCTTTCACTAGAAAGTAGCAATGTAATGTCTTTTCCCCCATATTTCAGAAGACAAGAACAAAGAACTACAACAGATTTTGAAAAGTTGTTTACAAAACTTGAAACTTCTAGGGAAAAAGAAGTAAAGTGCCTTTACCCATTTTTTTTTTAAACTAATATTTCATAACTACAAAATCATGTAATAGTTGAGTCTGGAAGGCACATCCTAACTTCTGTGCTCCTAGCCACTGAACAACTTCCTCTGTGCTGCATACAGTCAAGTTATAAAAATCTCCTCTGATGGATTCTTCATCCTATCTGGGCAACTTGTTTCAATGTTTGAACATCATAAAAAATGTTTAAGGGGAATTTGTTCTGTTTCAAGCTGTGCCATTTGCCTCTTGTATAGTCAGTGAACACCACTGATAGAGACTCTCATTGTCCTCTTCACTTGGGTAAATCCATGTATTCATACAGATGAGAAAGATCCCACTAAGCTTTCTCTTCTCCAGTCCTCTCTCAGCTTCTCATATCATTAACCGTTTTCAAGGCACTCCACTGAACTCTCCACAGTATGTCCATGTCTCTCTTTTACTGGAGAGCTCTGCACACCAAACCAGTACTTCAAGTCAATGCTGAGCAGATCTTCTAAGGACAACCTCCCTTGGTTTCCTGGAAACCATTCTTCCTAATGCAGCCCAGAATATTGTTGCCCTTATTTTTCACAAGGCTACATTGCTAGCTTATATCCAGCTGGTTGTCCACCAGGACCTGAGGGTCCTTCTCTATACAGCTGCCTTCCAGCCACTCTCCAGCCTTAGCTGGTGCTAGAGGTAAAGGATTTGGTGTTTCCCGTTGTGGAATGTCGTAAGATTCTTTTTGGCCCATTTCTCAATGCTGTCTGAGGTCCTTCTGGATGGTAGCACAACCATCAGAGGATCAGCCACTCCTTCCAGTTTTTTATTATCTGTAAAACTGCAAAAAGGAAGAAAAGTAGGCATATACAGTAAGCAGTAACACTACAGTGAGGTTCTCAGATGAGAGGACTCCCCAGGTTTTAGTCAGTGGGTATCTGCCTGAAGAGTTACCCTTACATCTGAAGTAAGCTGTGAAGAGAGTGCTACGCAAGCAGAAAAAAAAAAGCAATGCCAAAGTCATGTGGTTGCAAACTATCAGATGGGTCCCCTTGGGCTAACACTAGAGCAAAATGTATCTTGAATGTTAGCACATAGGCCTTACATAGTGATTTAAGTAATTAAGGAACCATATGGTTACATATCTGTAGCTGTAGGCACAGCCTGAGGTGTTTTAGAAGCTCTGAAAAATATTTGCCTTCTAGAATGCCAGACATAAGATACAGGGTAATTTGTGAGTAGCAAAAAGAATAAATACACTGGGGAATATGCCTTCCCGAGGATCTTTGATTGAATGGAGTTTTCCTGTCAAACCTTGAAAAATGTTGTGCTCATGCTTACAGAGAACAATTTAAAATTGATCTTACCCGTATTTATTAGACTTCTGATTGCCAGGATGATTTGAGAGTATATGCTATGCTGGCAAAGGCTGTTATGTTCTATGATATAGAAAATAATTATTGTATGAGAGGCATTCTTAATAAAATAAAAAGAAATTAAAATGCAATCCGTTCAATATAATTTATCATTTAAAATACAATTATTTTTGCTTTTTATTCCACTCTCTCTCCATCTTTATGTCAGTCTTCAGTTTAACAGGTATTTAGTGAAAAATCTTGAAAAGTGCTGAAGTGGAAGTGATCAATTAATTGCATAATTAACAGTTTTCATACATAAGAATTTGATCATATTAGCAGTCACAGTGTTAGAAGTCTGTAGATCTCTGGCAGATTTAAGAAAACACAGACCTGTGAACCCTAAGTCCCAGGCACTGATACAACAATGTACCTAAAAACCAAAAAGACTGTCTTTGTGCTGGTTTTGCTCATGTTTTGTTTCATCTGATGAGTAGTTTACAATACTGGGAGCTTTCTCTCTGTCTTTGCTAGGCAGTCTCTTTTTGTGTGTGAGTGCTGCAAGTATGCGAATATGCAAACCAAGCCACTTAACCATCTTGTCAGAACTAGAGCAGTATGCTCAGCACTAATTGATTCTGCCCTAAAATCAAAAGTTCTCAACAGATCTCCACTGTCCCAGCTCAGGCATTTCCTGTCAAGCCAAATCAGTGCCAATAATACAATTTAAGAGGAGTTTAGAGAGTTAGGGTAGTGCTACAAGACTGAATGTGTAAAGACAAAACTGCTATTTCAAATTTTCTTACTCTGAACAAATGTGGAAGTTACTGTAAATGTAGATAGCCCTTGAAATTAGAGAGCAGAGTTAACACAGTGTTTAACTAGTTGCTTTCATGTGCAAACAGCCTGGTTTATCTCTTCAGTAGCCTTTTTTAGAGATAATATATGGTAATATGGAAGTGATGGATCAAAAACATGGTGTCACTTTCCAATGGCCTTTTCTTCTGACAGTTATCAAGGATCAGAATCCTTGGAGGAAGATGCAGGAGATGTGTAATAAATAAAGAGGATCCCTAACATCTCATCCTAATTCTACTTAGTACAAGCTCGGTTTAAGATGTGAATCTAGACAACTTAGACTATAAAACAGGTTTTAGCATTAATTATGAAGGTGAAATGATTTTATTTCCTACTTTGAAATGGAATAGTTGAAAATCTTGTGAAACATTTTGTACTTTAATACTCTTTTCTCGTGTAGGATAAAGGAATGAAATTTTATTATACCTTCCTTAGCTTATCTGTTCTTTGTGTGCTTGTATTTTGCTTCTTTCCTTTTAGTACTTCATTCAGAAAAGAACTGTTTCATCAGCCTCATCAATCTTAACTGATGTTTTGTTCTTGACCCCAAATTTTTATTTTCCTCTATCAACTATATGTAATATATATTCTTCTAAAAGGACTTACAGAAGTGTAATACATAAAACATATACATGCTTATATAGTATATACTTAACATATATTCATAAAGTAAAAACATAACGTATTGCCTTTCATATTTTACCTGAAAGCATAACAGGTATAAATGCTTCTTTATATGCTTACTTTTTAGTATTATCCATTCAATTCTACAGACTGCCTGTTGTCTTTGTATCTTACTGCTTGCAGCACTATGCAGCAGTCTTTGCACAGCTACCTTTCCTAAGTAGGCTGTGAAGGTTATGGTATGGATAAGACTGTAGACCCTAGTTCACAGAATCATACAATCTTTGGAATGTGAAGGAATCTAAAGAGACCATCAAGTCCAGCCTCCCAGCCCATGCAGTACTGCCTAAAGGACATGGCACAGGACCACATCCAGACAGCATTTCAATATCACCAGTTTAGCTATTTTTTTCTCTAATGTTCATTGTATTTGAAATACTTTTATAGAATTGAGTTTGAGTCTTGCTTCCTGTTCATCCAACTTGATGTGAGGTCCATTATCTTTTCTTCCGTATATGATCAATCAACCTGTAATACTTTGTATCATATGTGGATTTTTTGATCCCATGGCCCATTTCCCTTTCAAAAGTGAAGTAAATATTTTTTAAAATATCAAGGGACTTAATACAGAGAGCCATCACAGTACAGTGCTGTTGACTTTTCTGCAGTTTCACGGGTTGTTTTATCTCTTTGTTTCCTGTCTATTTGACAGTTTGTGATTCATGGCAACCTTTTGTCTCTTAACCCATGACTACATGTTCCAGAAACTTTTCCTGAAGGTCTTTGTCAAAGATCTTGCAAAGGTTTAAATCTAGATACAGCCTCTAAAGCAAAGAATAGTGATAATTTTTAGTTAGAATTTGTTCCCAACGTTCAAGACTTTTTTAACCTGAACTTCTGAGGACTCCTGTGTGCCTACAGAATGTATTTTTCCTGGCTAGTTATTGTTTTGATCAGAAACTAGTGGTTCCCATAGGCCTGTTGCGCCACTAGGTCCATTGCATCATTGTGGCCCATTAATTCCAGCTCTTTATTTTATTTAATTTTTAAATCTTTATTTTAAAAGCATATGAGAAGGAATGAAAGGTCAGTATGGTTACAATCCACATGATCTAAGAAATTTATTTTAAATAGTTTTCATCATTCATGATTCAAAATATTAATAGTGATATACCACAGAGTTCTTTTTTATATATCATCCTTTTTAAAGTCTCTCTTCCCAGAATTATGTAATAGCAGTCAATTTAAACCAGGGGAAGACTTAAAAAAGAAGATATATTCTTTTAGCCAAGATTTGATATGAGGTTAAACTGGGAATCTGACATCATGTTGTGGATGACTGCAGAATTATATCTGTATTTCTCCTGCAGATTTCTCAGGAAAGGTGAATGTATGCTATTGTTCAGTGTAACACTGAAGGGTGCAACTACTCAGAAAGCATGGATAGATAAGCATGAAAATACAGCCTGGAGTGTTCTATGCTGTTCTAAAAAATTTTTAGAAGAATTTAAGAGAACAAAAATAGATAGCTAGGGCTGCCTACAGTTTGCTAGGCAAACAGACTGCTAGATTGCTGCCTTTTCTCTGCTTCAGTGTTGTTAAGTCTAGGAAAACACAAAACTATTGAAACAGATCCTGAAGTATCAAATTATTTTATTTTAAAATAATGACCTCCTGTGGATTTTTTCCCCTTGTAGTGCTTTACCCATTTGGCTGCTTCAGGTTTCAAGCATTAGTAGAGAAATTATTTATTTTTTAAGTAATAAAGAATGAAGAGAGCTTGAACAATGTTTAACAGCTAGAGTTTCAAAGACAAATGTATATCAAAGGATTTGTAGTCATAATAGCATTAAATAACACTATGATGTCACCAAACAGAGTTATACTACAGATGAGCACCATGTAGGCATAGATAATAAAAGACAGTCTTCTGCAATGACCTGTAATTCTTGCCCTGGTTCCCTGCTACTCCTAACCTCCAGAGGTATCAAAATTATGCTCCAATTAGTCTTTTGAAAGGGAAACAGCAGTCAATTCTTCACAGACCTGAGTGAGGAGATAGTCCTGCTGTGGAGTCCATTTTGCTTTTTGTGCCTCACAGCAGGCAGACAGAGTTTGCCAAGCGTTTCTTTTGTGCCTGGGTAATGTGCAAGTTTTCTGTCCTGTTCCATAGTCATTCAAGGAAATTGTACTGTGAACCTAGGAGCTGTGAAAGTGATCCAATATCTTGGTATTAGGAATTACAACGTGTGGGAATGAGATTCACCACTTGCTTTGAAATTACTCTGTCTTCAGATTGCAGGGAGGTAACAGTAAAACAAGAAATTTTCTAAATAATCCAATCTATCTCGTACTGTTACGAGGGCTGGACTGCTATACAGAAATACAAGGGACTTCACACTTAAAACTGTCTGTGGTAGACAGCTAGAATTTTCTCTCTGTCTGTACTGTCCAGACAACAAGCTGCTGTGAAGTGTACACAGAACTAGGATCTAGCTTGTGAAGTAAATCAACTCTCCAGCAATTCTCTTCACTAATATCTTAATTTGAAGACACCTATAATTTTATGTTTTTAAACTTTTCTTGCATTTTTATTCAGATATGATTGCTCCCTCTCAACAAGATTTTCTGTGACCCGTAGCTCAGTCAGGGTGATAATCTTGATGCTTTCCAGCTAGATACAAACATACAAAATCCTAACGACTGTTGTTTATGGACAGAGTTATCTTTTTTACAGAAGATGCACAGAGTCTGTTGACACCTACACTGGTCTTAACACAACCATATTTACAACTGATCAGCACACCATTGAGAGGACACATGCTAGGTGACAGGAATTTTAAACTTCAACAAAAAACTACCTTTATAAAACGTACAGTTTCTTTCAATCTGTTTTTAAAATAATATTTAAAATAGATAGTTTTGTGCTTCATTGTGAGAATGGAATTGCGTTTGACGCAGTGGCAAGACTAAATTTTAGAACTGCTCTGAAAGACAGATGGTCTTGTGATATGAACTTGGTATTGCTTTCTAAAAACAGCTTAAGCAATGATTGTTGCTGGATGTGATGTCAGACTGGATACTTGCATCTACCTGCTGTTCAATATTATGAACAGTGATAAAGCCCATGAAAAATGTAAGAAAAAAAAAGAATCATAAGCTAAATCTTCTTCATCCACAATTCTGTATACATGTAAAATGGGTAAAGATCTATGCACAACAGGTTACTCTCTTTGAAGCTGCCACTTCCCTTTATGAACATGAAAAACCTGTAGAAGATACTGTCAAGCAGGTACAAACCTGTAGAAAAACAGGTGAATTCTGAGTCACCCAATACTGAAACAGAAAAGATCATTGAGCAGTCCATAAGAAAGCAAGTATGGCAAAGCCTGGGCTTGACACTGAAGATATTAATATCCATGTAGTGTTTTGAAGGTCCAAGTGGCTGAGGACACAGAACTACTTAAGTACTTTGTTGTCATACTTTGTTCTTTTGTATTTGGGGTTTTTAACTTGAAAACTAGGAAAAATAGGCTCATAATAGATTTGTGTGAATGATGAGTTGCTGTTTATTGAGTTAATGGCATTCCTCTTATTTCAGGTATTTATGTTATACGAAACAGTCTCAGTTTATCTATAAATGCCTATCTCAGACTATGCTTAACCACAGACAAACTCCATTTACCAGAATTATATATTAATTTCAGGGATCAGCATGAAGTGCTGTACAGAGGAATTCACAGGACTGCTTTTCACTTGCCCTTTTGCAAATATGTTGGGATGAGTGGACAGTGATGAATATTGTAGAAGCAAGGAAATGACTGCAACATAGTGCTAAATGCAGTGAGTTGATGGTGCATTTAACGTTTAGAAGTCAGAAAGGTATTAACAGAAGCCTGAGATCTACCATCATTAGCAATTTTCTTCCTAATGCATTGAATTGTAGAATTCAGTGGCATACTTCAATTAGTACTTTCTTCTATCTAAAGTTATTAAGCATAATTTTAAAGAAAATATCACTTGTCTTCTCTGGGTTCATTCCTCAGACACCTAGGCATTCCTCAATTTGGTTTTGATTCCTGTTTTTTTATTATAACGTCACATGTCTATGGGGCACATTATCTAGACCTTTCATTCCTGCAAAGTAGATTTTATATCTTAGAGTTGCTATTTAATTTTGTTTGAAAACTAATTGAATTTTATAAGCTTTGTGTAAATGTATTTGTAAATTTACTGTGAGAAAGGTATCGAATATAGGTGGAAAATCAATTAGCAAATTAAAAATGAGACAGATAAATTAGAAGGATACAATAAATTTATTTCTCAGCAAACAAAGGTTTTATTTTTCAGGTGGAAAATCAACAAACTGGGAAGGAGGTATTCGTGTGCCAGGGCTTGTACGTTGGTCTGGAGTTATACAGGCTGGGGCTTACATTGATGAGCCAACAAGTAATATGGATATATTTCCTACAGTAGTCAAACTTGCTGGGGCACAGTTACCCTCTGACAGGTATGCTCTGTATTATCTTTGTTTTAGAGAGTGTCTCCTGAGTGTTTTGTACATAGTGGTGGTATCAAGATAAAAATGTGAATGAAAAGAAAAAAATGTGATTTAAAACCACTTTTCGTCATTACCTACAGTAGTATGTTGTCACTTATGATATTCAACAAGATAATGTATTTTACAGAAACATTTTATGTAAATACAGCTTAACTTGCAGAATAAGCAACAAGCAACAAGAAGATAAGATAATAACTCCAAGGGCAGCATACCATTTAATAAAACCAGAAATTAATATATTAAAAATATCTCTGGTCTGCAAGAATTAACATAGTAGAAAAAGGAATTACAACTATAGATTCTTTTAAAATTGTAAGTCCATCCATGGCCTGCTTATTAAAACAAAACATGTCAAAATGCCAGCTGTGCTTCTCAAACAGGCGTTTTTTGTTCTTTGTCGAGTTACTGAAAATAATCCATTACGGATTTTTGCATCCCAGTAAGAAAGTCCACTGGACTTATAAAATTCGTAAGTTGCTTTATTGATGCCTCTACACACCTTTGCTTTGTCCTGTTCAATAAATACCTAGTCTCAGCAGCAAGCTGCCTTCACCTAAACTCTATTGCCATCCAAATCCAACAAATGGAGAAGCATGCTGATACCGTGGAATCATTAAATAGTCTTGAGTTGGAAGGAACCTCAAAGATCTAAGCCCCCAACCATGGACAGGGACACCTCCTACTAGACTAAGTTGGTTAAAGCACCATCCAACCTGTTCAATGACAGAGCATCTACAAGTTCCTTTGGCAACCCAATCCAGCGTTTCACTATCCTCATAGCCAGGAATGTCTTCCTAAGAAGCACATTCATATGGTTGGAACACATCTACTATATACAAAAAGCTTCTGAGCAAAAGCATCCAAAGGAAAAAACAGTGGTGACCAGAGGTGCTCTGCTAATGAATTCATTGAGTGTTTGAAGGAAATGGCAAGACAGGGCCATGAAATTTAGTCAGGCTGGTCTTGAGAGATTCTCTACAAACAGTCTCATAGAACCATCATGGAATAGCTTAGGACCCCGGAGATAATCTACTTCCAACACACCTGCCATGGGCAGGGACACTTACCACTAGACCATGACACCCAGAGCCCCATCTAACCTGGCCTTGAGCACTTCCAGGGAGGAGGCATCCATTACTTCCCTGCATAACCTGTTTTAGTGTCTCACCACCCTCATACTGAGGAATTTCTTCCTAAAATCTAATCTAAATCTACTCCCTTCTAGCTTGAAACCATTCCTCCTTGTTCTATCAGTTGTGTCCCTCATGAAAAGACCATCTCCAGCTTCTCAGGTACTCCAAGGTTGCTATATGATCCTCACAGAGCCTTTCTACTCAGAATGATGTTATTCCATACAATTACTGTCAAGAATCATATAGTTATACGTGGCTCATGGCTTAAAAACATGAAGTTAGTACCTAACTAGTAGTAGTTACACCAGTGATTTCATGGTAATGAAAGTCAATGTAAGCATTTTTAAACTTTTAAAAGGCTTCAGGAATGTTTTAATGAGATGTCTGACACCAATTGACATAATGATCAGGTCTGGGATGAATTCTGATTAGCCTAATTAGCAAAGTGCTAATAAACTGAAACAAAAACACAGAGGGCTTAGTTCTCCACTTAAGAGTTTAACAGGTAAATAAATCAGAACTGGACTTCAGGGAAATAAATAAAATTTACTTCCAACAACAAGCCCACAATTCCCAATCCATTGCCCAATAATCAAACAAATAATTCCCTGATAAATAAAAAAAAAACCCAGGAACTCCTAAAAGGAAAAAAAAACCAAACCAAAACACCTCAAAACTCCAAAGCAAACAAAAAAATCAACCCAAAGCAGCAAAATCACATTTTCCTGCTGAAATATATTCATTTACACAGGCACTGATGGGCTGAGACAGAGGCAGCTTCTGCCTAAAGCTGGGGAGAGTGGCTTTTTTCTGGTTTCTCAAAACCTCTCACCACTTTAACTCCTATCCCTGTTTACCAACTTAAACCATGACAGTGTTACTCAAGATGCTTAAAAAAGACTTACCTGCTGATCTGTACAGTAGCAGAAAGTAATTTCCTATAAAACTTCTTTTAAGTTTTTTCAGTTCACACCAGGTAGAAAGCGCAGACTGTGATTTCTCTCTTGCCAGCTGTAATTCAAAGACTTAATGTATGAAAACATTTAAATGCCTTGCTTGCTTTATAACTGTTTTGATATAAACTGACTTCTTCAAAGCATGATCAAAATTGTCCAGTAGCATTTAGAGAATGCTTTAATCTGTGTGTGTGTGTGTGTATTTGATACATACTTGAACATAATTCAATATTGTCTTTGAAATGGCTACTTTTGTCTTACATTCTGCCATATTTAATATGCTGGTACTTCTGGGAATGCTAACACCGCACAACATGTATTTCTCTTTCAAAATATAAAGTTAATGTTTCTTTCAATAGTGTAGAAAGCAAAGAGAAAGGGCACCTGAAGATTTTTCTCCAAATCGATCAACAGATGATCATTCAGGTTTTTCATTAAGTGCTGAAAATGCAGAATTCTAATATCTTCTCAGTAAAGTTTTGGTTATTTGTCTGATTCTGAAATGCTTTCTTATTCAGAATTATTGACGGACATGATCTGATGCCTTTACTTCAAGGAGAATTTACCCGATCCAAGCATGAATTTCTTTTCCATTACTGTAATGCATATTTAAATGCAGTGCGATGGCATCCAGAAAACAGTAAGTAAACTTGCTTCCATACATTTTAAATATTTCATACAATCTTTATTGCAGCTTGAAAATAATACAGAAAAAGCATTGAGCTAGAGAAACAAACAAATTGCTTAAAATATCTAGCNCCTCAAACCAGCACAGTGTCACATCATTTTCCTGTTTGAATCAATTTGTTGTCATATTGACACTATACTGAGATCTATAGTATCTAAAACTTTTATTTATTTTAAAACTTTCTTGAGACAGTGTCCGTGTTACAGACTGAGGTAGTCAGGGTTGACTGTTACATCTTCCTAAAAATATAGAGGTGATAGGATGGATTCTTGAGTAGTAGCTCAAGTATGAAGTCAGTCTGGAATCATTGGGATAGCAAAGTACAGAATAACTGACTCAAATCCATGCCTTTTATGAATGATATTATTTCACTTTGTATGCCAAGAAAAAATAATTTCACAGTGATTTACTCTTTTTTCACTAACAGCTCACTGGTTTTGGTAGCAATTTCCACATCAATGAAAACATTTTTCCCTTTCTGTGAAAATCCCTATGTTGAATAAAGTCAAACACACATTTGTCTCGTATCAGTTGACACTCAAAGTGGCTGCTTGTGTTACAGCTTCAACCTGATGATCCAAAATTGTTTCATCCTTTTGATAAAATATAAAATACCTTACCTCATCCTTTTAATGAAATATCAAAAAGATTAAATTATTCTGCATCATGGCAGGCAAAGTTCCAAACAGTCAGAGAACTGATTTTTCTCAAACATAAACCTTTGAAACATTAAGTACCCATTGTCTGAGGAAAGGGTCAGCTTTGTTATTCACCAAATGGGAGTTTAGTGGGAGATGAAGGGGAGTAATGATGAGAGACGAGTCTATTGTATTGACTTAAGGGACAAGACTGTAGATCATAGATTCTCCGTTTGCCCAAAAGCCTTTTCAGAGCCTCACGATAACGTTTTCATAATTCTGGGATGATTTTTATATGGAAGGTTGTCATGGTTTAACAGCAGCTGGCAACAAAGGACCAAACAGATGCTTGATCCCTCTCCTACTGAGAAGGGAGAGAGCTCTGGAAGTGTATAAGTGAGAAAATTTGTAGACTGAGACAGGTGAAGCAAAAGCTGTGCACACAAGCAAAGAAAAACAGGGAATTCATTGCTTCCCATCGGCAGGCAGGTGTTCAGCCACCTCTAGGACAGTCAGGCACCATCATGTGTAATGGTTACTTGGAAGATATCACCATCGTTCTGAATATTCCCCTATTCCTTCTTTTCTTCCCATCTTTGCATGCAGAGCATGATGTTATATAATCTTGAAAATGCCTTTGCTCAATTGGGGTAAGCTGTTGCAGCTCTGTCCCCTTTCAATTTCTTGTGCACCCTCAGCCTACTCATAAGCAAAAAAGATCTTGGCTCTTTGCAAGGACGACTCAGCAACAACTAAAATACCTTTGTGTTATCAGCACTGTTTCCATCTCAAATGTAAAACATAGCCCCATACTAACTACTGTGAGGAAAATTAACAGTATCCCAGTTAAAAACAGCATGAAGGATTTTTTATATACTACCTTGTCAGTCTGTATTGTAGTGTGAGAGGAGATGATAGCTAGACATTCCTGTCTGCTCTCTTGTACCAGTCCCCTGGGACTGCTCACACATTCTCACTTGTCCAACATGAAACGTTCAAAAATGTCTTCCTCATATAGGCAGTGTGATAATATTTGTAAAGATATTTGTTGCAGTCAGCTAAATTTTTGCCCCTGTTTATCTTGTTCCCATGTGTAAATGTTGCATAGATATATATATTACTGGCTTTACTGTAAACATCTGACGATATCTGTATGGCTGTGGGTATTTGTGTGGAAAAATGAGTGTGGCTGTTCTTCTTATATCAGCAGTTCTTTATGAAGCAACTGATAACTTCAAAGTGCGTTATATCACTAGTTAGAGTATTAGTGTCCTCCAGCCTCCCACCACGGCTCACTCTTTACAGTTAATCTTAAAGTACATCCACAGCCACTATCTCTGCTATTGTTAAGTGATAAATTAGTATGTGAAAATAAACACAAGTAAAGCAGGAATATAATACAATGCTTTTTTATTTTTTTAATGTAGAGAAGTGGTTATTTAAAACATGTAATTCAAAATGTTGCAGAGCTTTTGCCTAGCAGCAGACAACTAAATTAGAAGTATCCTATGGCAACAGTTCATTCCCTATATTTAGGACTGTATCCAAGAAAGTGAATGAGGCCATGCTCCTGAAGGACAGACTAGAAAGCTGGAAAACTCTGAAACTTTCACTGAAACTCAGCATGCTATTATTATCAGTTACAGCAGGTGTTCAGGGTTTGGGTATAGACTGATCAGTATTCCTAACTCTGCATGCATTCCATGTCTAAAGTGTATTATGGCCTAAATAACGCTACATTCCTCCCTGAGCACACACATTTTCTGGTGTGCAAAAATAACTGGAGATTCTGTCATCTTTTAGTTGCACCTTGCACTTCATTCATGGAGGACCACCAGAAGCAGATACCTAATATTGTTCGGGACAGTTTTGAAGAGATGATATTGCTTATCTATGAAAAGAAAGGAAATTCTTTAAAAAAGGAACATTAAGGAATAGTTATCTCTGAAAACAAACTTTTGGACCAGAGAAGACTGTTGTTGTTCTTGATCTCTGTGCCCAAAAAAAATTAACTAGTTTGATTACTGCTGCTGTGGAATTTTGTTAAAAAAAACCAACTTTGCTGATACGTACAGGCCAAATGTTGGCCACATCTGCCTCCACCTAGATCTGAGGCTTAGCCAAAGAAACTCTGATGCTGTGAAACAAACAGTTAACACCATGTTCAGCATCTTCTGCACTGCTCTGGCAATGAACACTTCTTAGAAAGACCCAAGTACCCAGCTAGTCTGAGACTACACAACAGACTGCTGATGTCTTTATTAAGCATGTAATTTCTATTGATTTTAAGTATGCATTGGACATAGGAGAACAAAGCCACAACAGCTAGAAATTCATAACTGTTAAGTTAGTTACTTAGTGTAATGGTTTAGCAAGAGGGTCTAAATTGGTTTGGGTTGGTGCCTGTAATTCAAGCAAAACAACCAGTTCTCACCGAGAGTTCAACAAGCAATATAGCAACTTTGCTAGAAAGACAACAGTTTATTGAACCCATCATCAAGAAGAAAAGTATTAAATAAGTAAAAAAATAAGTAAAAGAATCAAAAAGCTAAAACAGAAACTGCATCACAATGCCTTTACACACAGTCTGAGAGAAATGGGAGACAGCTAACACATCGGGTTTTGGCCTTAGATGAGAGCTCTGGGACAAGAGAGTGTACACTAACACTCATAACCAACAGCCACCATACACT
>VZRI01012671.1:259088-285428 GCA_013397515.1 Upupa epops | reverse complement strand
CAGAAGAGTTACAGCTGGGCTGAGACTTTTTTTTTGGCTTCCCTTTTGGCAGGGGGTTGAGAGCCATTGCTTGCCCTCCACACCCTTGAGGGAAGCTCTCTCTCTCCTAGAGGAGCTCTCTGTCTCAAGACGTGTCAGAGCGTAAGCAGGAGATGAGGTGAAGATGGCACAGATGACAAGAAGGAAGGAAAGCAGCAGGAAGTACCTTCCCATTATGGACTCTGCTCACCAATCATCTGTAAAGTCCACACACTGATGCAGGAGGTCTGCTAGGAAAGCTACCTCAAGCTTCAAAATAAAATGCTTTTTTGGCATAAAAGCACCACAACTAATATTGGAAAATTGGGTAATTTTCAAAACAGAACAGTTAGCTAAACTGAAGTACAACCATTCAATAAAGATTAAATTAATAAATGCTGTCTCATATTTTTACTATGTTTATTTCCTATAAAGTCTTAGTTTGCATGTCAGCTTCAGTTTGCATATTCCACTTGTTTTCCTACACAATCAAAGTGTAGGAAAAATGTACACACCTGGAGGTGAGGCAAGAAAAGTTCTGCTTAACCATTTGGTCCCTTGTTGCATCCACCACTCCATAATTCACTTAGTAACATTACTTTTGCTAGATTTCCATTGTGTTTCAGTCTGAAAAGCTTTTTTTGTTTTAATTTTTAACTCTTAGTCTGTATATATGAAAGAGGTAAATTTAGTTACATTTATAGTACTTGAGTATCCTTGCATGGCTTGCAAGCTTCTAGAATCTGAGCTAAGCGCACGTGTTTCTAACATCATTCAGGAAAGGTCAGAAACTTCAAAGAGAACAATTACCATTTTGTGTTTGTGTATTTAGAGGCTAAGTGCTTCTCTTAACCAAATCAATATACATCTTCATTAAGACATATTAGTTAGGTCAGTTATTGCATTCACAATATACTTTCTCCTTCATCAGTCCTTTAAAGAAGCATATATAGCCTATGTGCTGTGCAATGCCCTTCGCAACCGACTATTTAAAATTTAGTCTTTGTCCTTTCTAGACATTTTCTTCTACTTTCCTCCTTATCCTCACCCATAGAAAATAAGCTAACACCATTTCTTTCTTCTTTTTAACACAATCTTTGTCTTCTTCTCTGTTGATTCTCATACATTTTGCCCAATATTAAATATATTATATATTAAGCTTCACATTCTGAATTAAAAAAGGAATGAGACATGGAGTGATTTTCTTTGCTCATGATTCGTGTCTCACCCTCACAGACTCGTACATGCTGACACTTGCTGTCAGTGCCTTGAAAACAAACAAGAAATACAATCTTAATCCTTGGAGGATGATTTTGTGTTAGTTTCAGACTTATAAATTAGTGTAATTTAGTTGATCTTTTAAAATACAGTGAAGAAACCATACTAAAACAGCATCAGCAAAATGCTCTGATTTCCCACTGTCAATGTGTACTCTCTAGGATTGCCTGGTGTACCACTGAAGTATCAGTATATGCAAGCAACAGCTTTGGCAGAAAACCCAAGGCTTTTGCTTCTGCCATGACTGCCATTTTTCAGTCACTGGACATTTACACTTAAAACAGAGCAAACGTAGACTCTTTCTTGAGCTGAGCTATGCAAAGTTTTACGTAGCTTTCTGGTGGTTTCTGATCAAGAGTTCTGCCAGTGCAAGTTCATAGAATCATTAGTGATTGGAAGGGACCTTGAAAGATCATCTAGTCCAATCCCCCTGCCACAGCAGGATCACCTAGACCAAGTTGTATAGGAACACATCCAGGCGGGTGTTGAATGTCTTCAGAGAAGGAGACTCCACAAACCCCCTGGGCAGCCCCCTGTTCCAAAGCTGCGTTACCCTCACTGTGAGTTGACCAGTACTTGTGTATTTGCCAAAGTTATAATGTAATGTAACTGAACACTAAAATACTATGCAGAGGTCTGTCTCTGGAACAGTACTGGCATATGAATCAGTACTATTAAAAATGCATTGCTATGACAACTTAATTATAAGGAAGAATTAATCAGATACAGAGCAAATCTACTGTTGAATGACAGTACTGCATCTTTCAGACTCCTCTGACTGTATGAAAAATTTTCATTTGATAAGGAGGAAATATATTGTAATCTGGTGCAATAGACATTGAAAAATGTAATGTGATACAGTCTGTACCATAAAGAAATAATAATCTTCACAGTATTTTGCTACTACTAATAACCATACTAATGTTTCTGATAAATGCTAGAGTGACTTTACTAGCACCACTTCACCTATTCTATTTCAAAATGGATTTCATTATTCAGTGGAAAATGTCATTCAGTAAACAAAAGAAAAAGATATTTTATATTACAAATTAAATTGAAGCACACTAGACAGCAGAAACAAACTACCTTACTGTTCAAATATAATGAGTTTTAAAGTTAGTACAAGTTCACTGAAAAACTTACACTTCACTTTGCCTCTCTTAGTAAGTAGGATACATTTCAATTAGGATTTAATTTGATTTTCTTACACGTTGTGACCTACTGCATTTACTGAAAATATTTCAATTATATTCACTAACAAGGGATTCTTTCTAAATTGTTGCATAACTAAACCTATTCTGATTCCTGGCTGTTGCAATGTCCTTCAGCACCCAACCATTTATATTTCATAATGCATATTATGTTCTTTGTCCAGTCTCACGTTTAACCTTTGCACTTTCAGCTGTTCAAGGTTCCAAATGAACTAAAATTGAAAGAAAGATTAACATTTTCTGAATTGTAGCTTTCAGACTGGGTACCTAAGACAGATTTACAGAATAGTGGTGGTATTATAAACTATTCCTCCAGGTTTCATTTGATTAAGGAATCATAATAAAGAGAGAATAGAGCAGGAAATATCTATTAAGCCATTCTGCTTTGGGCAGGTATAGCCTGTCTTTTGCAAAAGAATTAAAATAAAACCTATTTCTGAGGAAATTTAAGTAAAAAGTGGAATGCCTTACACTTTTTCTTATCCCTTGGAAGCACTATGATATGCATAATTTAAGGGGTTCTAAGGTTTGCCTTATTAATTAACAGGGTTCACACAGTTTATAATACAATTTTTAGATTCTTTTCTGGAATATCACATCAAGATCTAATAAGTGTAACATGGACATTGGAACCATACACTTAAAGAGTGCTTCCTTGTGAACTCAATATTGTCCTGAGAGAGAGAGAATGCAGGAGGTGGAGTCCAAGCTGGTAAACTGTGAAACTTCTATAAAACTCTATGCAAAGTTTAACCTATTTTTCTACAATCAAGTTCTCAGCAAGGATATAGGTGAGGCTAGTGGCTATCAGGTTGTCAGGCATCCACAAGATAAATTAACAAATTAACAGTTCTCTTTTCTCTGAGGTAAAAAGTATTAACGATATCAAGAAATAATTGATATGTTAAAAATATTTCTTAATGTTGTTTCTGAATATGATAAAGAATTTTTGATTCTCTGAATTCTTTAATTCTTTGAAAGAAGAAATTCTTTAATTCTCTGAAATCCCATAAGCAGTCTTTCTCATTACTTCTGTGGTAATAGGGAAGCTTTTTTTTTTCTTTCATTGTGTTCTTGAATGAATGAATTGTAGAGTAGCTTCATGTTTAAACTGTGGATTGTGCTTGTCATATCCAGTAGACCTATTGGCAGAACATACCCTTGCCTAGATTTTCCTATTCTTTTACTTGCTTCCCTGAGAAGTGTTTTTCCATTTATAGCTTACTTGACTTCTCTGTGGTGAACAGGTGACTTGCAGGATGCTATTACCAATTAGTAAGGATTCACATTGACCTTGAGAATGCAAGCAGTTATAGTTACTTGCTTTCATTGTTTAAAAATACAAAGGGAAGTAAATTTAATAGAATATTGATCCAGGACTTCTTTTGCATGGCATCTTCAAAGGAAGAGACCATATGACTATAGCTGCTGTCAAGGAAACATTTTGTTTTCTCACAAAGAAATGTCTTTTTTAATCAGGACTTGTCATACCAATCTCATAGCTTTTCTCATAAAAGAACAGATGGGGAAAGGAAGGATAAACATTTGATGGAGTAAGGTTTTCCTATTGTCACAAATATTTTTGCTTTCTAGGTAGAAAGAATACATTTCTTTAGTCATAGTAAAATTGATGTAGAAATACAAACAGCTTTCCCTCAGTGAAAGACCTTGGTGAATATCCTTTGCCACTGACCTTATCCACATAGACTTTCAGCGATCATATCATAGTGCTTTTTCTTCATATAAAAATAGCCACCATGACATAGTGGTCTATTGAATCCAAGATACCCTGACCTAAATTAGTAATGCTCTTAGTGAACAGAGGTAGGTTTCAGTGATCATATAAAGGCAACGGCATTTACAGTACCTAATTCAGTATTATTTAAACTTTGGCTTGAATGGCTTTCTGTCAGATATTGTGTCATGCACTTGTGACAGTAGAAAAGAAAAATCAAATGGATTTTTTTTTCTTTATACTGCATAGCTAGCAAATAAAATAAATTACTTACAAAACCTGTATGGTAATTTGTAAAGTACTTGTAAAGTTAGCAGTAGTCAAAACAAATGCAAATAACAAGTTCACAAAATAATAGATAAAAATGCACTGCAAATTTTAAAAAAAACAACCTAATTTCTGTTTGCCAGGTTAAAAAATAGAATGAATTTTAAAAGTGGGTCTTTAAAAATTTCTGGAGCATTACACTTCCAAAAATATCTTTATTTCAGTGTTGGAGTGGAGCCTGCAGCATTGTGCATGATACATTCAGAACATGGCGCTGATTCATCCTGATTTTAAAATCAAATTCAAATGGCATATGTTGTCTTAGGCAATGTTCTTCAAGGGAGTAGTTAATGCATACTCAACCCACAGAGGGTATTCTGTGTGCTGTGGCCCCTAACTTCCTATTAATACTGGGAAATAAACCAAAGTATTTGTTTATTAGAGAAGCTCCCTGGAATGACCTGGCTGTCAAGAGCAAGACGATTTCACATTATGCCATAAAAGACCATACTAAGAAACTATTTTCCTCTCTGCTTGATGCAGCATACCTAAACCAATGCTTTCTGCATGAAAGCTCCTCCCATTTTTTCTACCTGTATCAAGGGAAATACGCACACTATCATGCTTTTACTTTCTGATTTCTTAAGACCTAATCCTCAATCTTAAGTTTGTTTCAAAACTATTATTTCAAAGTTTAAAGCTATGAGTTGCACTTACAGAGGACGATACTGGCAGTTCTGTAATAGAGTAGTAGATTAATTGTAGCATTTATAGTTGACAATGATTTTTGGATTCTGAAAAAAATACAGTTGCTACTAAAGAAAAATTTTCACCTGTAGCCAGAGGGTTTAAAAGCATATTTCTTTATTATTCAAAACCAGCTGTAACCCTTGAGCATTCAGGTCAGTTTTGAGAAAGCAATTTAGACGAAAGCCAAAGATAAGCATAACTTTTTTTCAGAGAAAATCAGTTTCATCAGTAATGTCTATGTGTGTGTATGCTGTAAAAGCATGAGTTTATGCATAAGCATAAGGAGAAACAAATGTTTCACAGGAGTAAAGATGGTTTGAATTGTGCTGGGAGAGGAAGTCTTGTCTTAAAAGCTTGGAATCTGAAAATAAAAAACTCTAAATATTATCTGGAAGTATTCACCCTAACCAAGTCGGTCAGGAGAGCTGCTCAGTCATCCTCATGGCCCTCGTCTGGTCACATTCCAACAGTTCAATGTCTTTCCTGTGTTGGGAACTCCAGAATTGGATGCAGTACTTCAGATGGGGTCTCACAAAAGCAGAATATAGGGGGAGGACCACTTCCCTCTACCATGCTCCTTTTGATGCAGCCCAGAATGCAGTTTGCTTTCTGGGCCGCAAGTGAGCATTGCTGGCTTATGTTGTTTTCTGTCAACCAACACCTCAAAGTCCTTCTCCTGAAGGCTGCTCTCAATCTGTTCACCACCCAGCCTATATTTCTGCCTGGGATTGCCTCAACCCAGGTGCAGGACCTTGCACTTGGCCTTGTTGAATCTCACTATACTTGAAATAAATGCATTATGTCATTTTAGTATATCAAAATCAGCAACTTCTACAAGCTTTTTTAGCAACTAATATTATTCTAGTGAGTATCATACATTGTTTGCGAGTTTATGCGTCCAAAAGTCTTGCAAAATGCAACAATGGGGTCATCTTAGCACAAGAATAAATACTGAGCACAAATGTCTTGATTTAATTTCATGGCCAATGGAAACATAATCAGTCAATAGAAAGGAAAGCAACTGGGACCTGCAAAAATTTGTACAAGAATACAGATTATTCACTCATCTGCTTCAGTTCATTCAGGTCTGCCATAGCAAAGTTTCCAGGTCATTTAGAAGGTCTGGTGATCTCAAGAATGCCAAGTAGTCCAAACACCAGGACTATACACAGTGGCAACAAAAAGCTGGCTTAGAAAATTCTGCTGCAGTTCACTGTAAGATTTATAATCAAGAAAAGGTCCTGAGAAATGCTTTAACTGGATTTTGGCAATTCGTACTAAATAGATTATACAGTGCCTGTAGCTCTTGAGCATTATGAAAGGCCTCTTTCCCTCCATTCCCTTTCAAATGTCAAAATATTTCAGGTCTCCAGTCAGGAAGCAGTTTAATTTTTGCCAGTGCTTTTAAGTGGTTGTGACATACTGATTTTTGGAGAAAAAACAACCAACCAAACAAAAAAACCCAACTAAGATCTGAGAAGGAGGTTGAACTAAAGAAAAATAGATGTACTGTGTTTCACAAATACTTTTGAATATGTATCTTTCAAAGTGTTTAATCCATTTATAAGTAACCATGACAACTGTATTTTGAAGTCAGAAAACTTGCTAAAGTCAACACATTACTCAGTCTCTTGCACAGCTTAAATATGAAAAAGTGTATAAATTGTTATGTAGTAATCAAGTGAGAAAGTTAAGTATAATTCCTTTGAATGCAAAGATTCTTTGCTCCTCGAGTTTCAGATGCTGGCAAATTATTGCAACTAACAAGGACAGTGCCTACCTGCACAATAGCTTGAGTATTCCTCACTACCAAGCTTGATAAATCTGTGTTATTGCTGTGGCATACAAGAGTCAGCAACAGGGTTGTACCTCTTTGATGTGAACGTCAGTGCTTGATTGAGTCTGTCAATGCAGTCTCTGTCTAGACATGAAAGAAAATATTCCCATGACAATTATGCTTGAGCTTTCCTAACCAATTTCAAGCAATTTGTTCACTTTGTAGACTGTTTAATGTCAGAAATGTCCTTACTGCTATTAATTGTTATATCTTGCATTTCAATTGCCATGTATTGATAGGGTGTTTGAGAACACATGACATCTCAGGCAGGTAGAGGAGTACATTTAAGATGTCTTAATTTATCTGCATTCACGGTCACCCAAGGATCGATATCTTCATGTAATGTGTAACAGACTGGAGAAAGTTGGGATTCAGAGATCTGGAGTTGCAACTAGACAGACCCATGAGATGCCACAGGACAGGAAAAGCTTTCAAATTGAAAGTGAGAATCTGTGTGATAGGAAAGTTACCTACCAAATTCATCCTCTGCTCTAATTTCCATTTGAATGCAGCTTGAGCAGAAATTTTCTAATCTTTATCCTAAGTGAATTTCAGGTTCCCTTTTTATGTCGACATAGCCTAAATTCTGAATACTGACTCACTATTAGTAAAGATACAGAGTTTAGGCTCAGGAATGTTCTGCATGAATGACAGCCAGTTAGAGAAATCTGTGGAAGTGTAAGCACCATGTCAACACAACACTGCCTGAATTCGCATGTTTTAATTTTCACTAGACTGAGGTTGTGGTAAATACCTGTCAGTGTGCAATGTGCTACAGTATGAAGCAGAACAGGTTACTGAAGATCATTGCTGAATGCTAAAACAAACCTGTCTTACAACTGAAAATAATTTGTGTCATCCATTTTCTTTTCCATTGCAACTTGCGAAGATGGCATTTATGGTTACTTGCTTTGTGGACAATACCATAAAAATGCATAGAATTCTGTTAGCGAATACAATAGAAAAGCTTTCCCTGGTGTTTCCTGTAACCTTTACTATTTTCACAGATGTTTAAAGAATATTTTGACAAAAAATTGGCTAAAATCAAGAGATGAAGATTAAGTTTGAACAAGAGTGAATTAAAAGTTGAATGTAAGGTTAAAAAGCCCAAAACAACTACCACTATGCAGATGTTGCTATTTCACAACATCCTTTGAGTGCTACCATCACTCTTAGCTGCACTGGGGAGAGTATATATAGAATTTATTTCTGGTCATGTAATGCTGAAAGCATTTTGAGTAGTTCTGAGGAGGTACAATGTGTGACTTCAGATTTTAAGCTGGTTTATATTCTGGTTTTTTATACATTTCCTAAAATAATGACTTAAAGCTCTTCAAGTAAATCACGCTCTGTGAGAACATACTCAGAACAGTAAACAGATGTAGGATTTCATTCTCAAGGAAGAGTCTTTCTTTAACTCATTATTATAACTGTCTCATGTAACAGAGTCTGAACCTCATAGTGCTACAATAAACAAACTTATTCCAATTTTTATTATTGTGACATAAATGCCTTTTTCAAAGGTACTTTGAGACATGCTAGAATTATACAGCTATTTATCAAGCCACAGAGAACAAACATTGTCTGTACCATGTTCATTGCAGTAGTTTACCTGCCCTCCTTCAGATACTGGAGGGAGGAAATTAAATTCATTTTGCCACTTGTATCATGGGAAAAAAAATCCTTTCAAGACCCACCCATTGAGGCCTGTGAAAATGATTGGCTGCGTGTTTTAAGTTAGAATCTGGAATTGTAGAATTATAGTAATTTTTGGAGAGAAATCAAATGCTGCCTGAAGCTCTAGCAATTTTGTCTTTTCTAACACATAAAAGTGTAAGGAGATATAATGCAGAGAATGAAGGACAAAAGCTGGAGTGAAACTCACTCCATGTCTGATTGTATCTCAGTGGAGCACTCTGAACATTGTATATGACTACTCTGCTGCTGAATCCTTCCATCAGGCTTGAGAGGTGGGAGGGGCTTTGTTGAAATACTGCACCCAGTACCATGTAGTTCAAAACCACCATGACTTACCCGAATATACTAGGTAGTATGTCATGCATACATATCTGTGAATATGAAAACCAAAAGGCAACAAGATGTTGCCTTTCAACAATGTGTTGTTGAGTAACTTAGGAATCTATATCTGGAGTTAGAGAATGTTGCTAAGCAGACATGAGTTTAGTTTTCAGGAAAGTAAAATTGAATGCTGGAAACTAATTTTTCTGCAAGGTAGAGTCATCCAGTGAACAGGACTTTGTTTTAGATTTGTTAGAGCTTCATTCAGGTTTCATCTTCCTGTAGACCTTGAGACAAGCTTGAATTACATCACTCACAATGAAGATATCACTATCGGTGTAAGCAATTGTATTCACTGTTTAATTAAGCACAGATTGTCAAAAATAATTTACTCCATTATTATTCTTAAATGATTTGAAGTAGAAGATTCGATGGATGTTAAGGAGTATCTGTAAATCCTCGCTTAAATAGTTGAGCACACAGCAGCTTCAATCATATTATGCTTTGCTAAATTTAAGGATGAGATTGTTTTTTGTATTCCTAAGCTGAAGCAGAAATACTTTCTTGAAAAAGAAGAAATAATCCTCTCAGTAAATTCACCGAGATTTTAACATTCACTTCAGTGCACCACAACTCTGCAAAAGGTATAGAAATGGATTTTGGAATCCAGAATGCAACAAGTAATTGAGGGATCAGGCAATGCAGATGAACTCTAAGACAATCACCTGCTTGAACAAAAGTTAGTAGGTAGAACACTAAGTGAAAGGAGTGTGCCGATAAAATGTCTTTGTCTTCTGCAATAAAGGAAGTGAATGATGGTAGCACAAAAGTTATAACAGAAGACATCATCCATCAAGAGAGCTCTTAAAAATACATTGCAGGGAACAATTGTGCAGTGGCAGGAGGACGAATTAGATAACAAGAAGAAAGTTCTTTTGAAATTCTTTTGAAATATCTGAAATGAGCTTTTATAGTTATTTGGTACAACTGGAACAGAAGGATTCACATACATTAATATAAGAAAGATAGGCATCACATAAGCAGTCAATGCAGATGTACTGTTGGTAGGGACTATTTCAAAGAATAGAATTATTGTTAAGGATGAGTAAGACTCATTAAAAAACCCTATAGAAGTAACTACAGGGGCAAACTTCTCTATTTTCTAGCCATTTTTGTTAAATATGGAGATTTTACATATACTTGAAGAGATGTTTAATGCACTATCTATGAACATTGCTGGGCATTGCATAATCACCTGCACCTTGTAGGTAGATATTTGATCTCAGAAAGCAAAGTTCTGTGTTAGAAAGTATTTACAGGAAAATGGGCATCTCGTGAGCCAGCCATATGAAATATTAGCTTGACCTATCCTTGGAAAAATCCTTGGCGAAAACTGAAACTAATTGTGCCTACACAGGGGGTGATACCAGTGTGTCAACTTAAACCAGACTTCGTGTTCATTCTTCAGATAATGATGAACCAATTATGGGGTAATTATTGATGCATGCTTGGCGTGTGCTTTAGCAAGGCTTCCAATCACAAGTGCACAAACACGTGTAGGCATAGGAAAAAAAATGTATGTAAAGGACTGTTTTAGAACAATAAACAGTCTTCATTTTGATTCATAGTGGATTGTGTGGAGTCCAGTTTTTCTCCTCAGTTCTGCTCTCTAACTTAGCTTGACACTTCCATCTAAAAGTGAGTCCAACAGGACTGTGAGTCTCCAGCACTGACACTAGCTTTACTGACAGATAAACAACTTCCAGCACAAGCAGAGATGGGTGCTCATTACAGCATCCACAGTAGTCCCAAGCTAGGCAAAGTGGTGGTTAAAGTTGAAGATACATCTGGGGGAGTCCAGTCAGGAGCAGGAGGAGATGGTAGTGCGAGCAAAGCTTGAAAAAAAGCTACAACCATGTAGAGACAGGAACTGGCTCTCCTGCAATATAAATGTCTATAGCTGAGCTAACTTGAGCTAATCACTATTGTCAAAAGAAAACAAAGCGGATTTCTTCTAATCTTAAAGCAGGCTTCTAGCAAAGGTAAGAAGCAGATCAGCATAGGCTGATCACTAGCTTACATAGAAGCCTCCACATTGCAGAGATCCAAAATTAAGTGAGGTGACCAGATTGTCAAATTGCATACTAAATAGCAGCATAGTGATGAGCAGTAAATCCTACTCAGGACCTTGAATTTAAAATTAGAAATGCCTTGCCACCTTTCTCATAATGTAAAACACATTATTATTTTGCTGAGTGCCAGGAATGACAGCATGGGAGTTTTCTGAAGTTGATTGGAAAGTTTAGGATCACGTAATTAGTGTCATTTTTCTTTTAAAACAGTGGATGTTTGAGTAAGAGCCTGTTCTACTAATATACGATAAGTAAGATAACCGTGTTAGACGATGTACTAAAATACAAAGAGTGAATTGGTTTTGTAATACAGAACAGCATTTTAGCCATGCATCAGTGTCATGAACAAGCTGACAAGAACAGTCAGAGAATAAAACATGGGTGAGATGCAGATCCTGTTTTGAGAAATATAGCCATAAAAATCTTAAAAATCTTACAGAAAAAGCACCACTTACTTCATTTGCTCTGTTTTCCTTTTAAAACAAGACTAAAGCAGAAATTTACCTTCTCTATTAGGTATCAGCTCTCTGAGAATCTTTTTATCCTTTCTTAGAGGTATTGGTGATTTGGGCAGCTCTTAATGTAGAGGCATGGATGCCCTTTGCCATAATCACTTTATAAACTTCATTAAGTCTTTTTAAAGCTCATTCATCACCAGACTTTGTCTTAATAGCAACACACAATGGCAAAATAATCCATCTCAGAAATCGTACAGAGACTTGTAACAGTACGTAGCAAGTTCCGGTAGGTGTCTTTTGTTGATATTTGCAGCTTATAGTCTACAGCAAAGCAGCAAGTCTTGGCACTTCATCAACAGTAGAAAGCAAGTGCTGCGGACTACTTCTCTGGGTTTGAGGCTCTCCATGCATGAAAAACACAGGCGTGTCAGTGTGATGTGGATCTGTATCTGTTCTCCACTGGTTCACATACAAAATCCCATGAAAGATTCAAATAGCATCAAGCAACTAACTCACAATATGTACATTGCAGGATAAAATTCACTTTTCTTTTGGGAATCAGTTTACTTACACCACATTTCTGTTGGACAAAGAGCAGCTCCTTTCTCCTCTCTAAACGAAACCCTTTTAGCTTGTTTTTCTATCAATTTCCATCTGTTTATTCTTCTTTTCCTCCCCATTTCTGAATTTCTAGTCTCAAACTTCCTTTTAATCCTCTTAGTTCATCAAACCCTCATGTCAGTCCCTTTTGCAATGCAGAAGTTGTAATAAACTCTGACCTTATGAACACTTTACCTTCTCTGTCTCACACATTACTTCAGTTCCACTGTTCTCTCTAGAGAAGTGTCTTGTCTTATCTTACAAGTGTTTTTTTTTGAGGGGAGTAGACTGAGGATTTTTTTCAGATCTTGTCTTCTTTCTTGGCTCCTGGTTTTCTTCTTTAATGATATCAAAAAGCACAGCATGAAACGTTTGAGTCACTTACTGCGCTTTCCTGCTGGAGTCCATTTTTCTCTGTTATTGAATATGTTTTGCCTCCCCTGCTTTCTATCTTGCTTTGGGAGCCTCATCTTCACACTTCGTTTGCCCTCTTGTTGGGTTCTTTTCTCTTTGTCTGCCTGATCTTACTCGTTCATGGAAGCACCACAATCAAGAAAAGCCCCCAAAATTCCCAAATCTTCAAAATCCATCATTTGTGTTTCAGTTTTAACTGCAATAGGTGAAGGAAGCACAAGCATCAAGTGTCATTTATATAAACTGTCATTGACTATTTTAATTTGCTGTCTTGATCCTCAAATAACAACAGGTGCACTTGAATTTGAGTGACACAGTATGGACACATTTTTTGGTGTGAAATAAATACCAAAGGGAAGAAGAGAATTTTTGGTTGAACAGACACCACGAAACTGTTTACATCAAGCTTCAGAAAATTGACCTAATCAAGTGATGCACATTTCTGCTAACAATATTTTAGGTAGGTAGGTGTTTCTCCTGACAAGTATGACAAATGCTGTTACAGTAGTTTCTTCTGCTCTGCTCTGTGACAGTGTCAGTAGAGTTATTGTTAGACTCAAGCAGAGGCATATATACCCTGTGACTTGCACTGCTCCACTCCCAACTAACATTTGCCTACTATGTGAGAGAGAAACAAATAACGGGATGGAAAAAATAACATCCTATCCTTTTAAAATAATGTTTACCTTATTCCTCATCATAGTAAGAGCATAAACTTCCAGGTCTGGTTGGTTAAGCTGAAACAAAGTGGAGACCCCTCCTTTTTTCAGTCTGATTTTATTGAGTCTTTTGTCATACTTGTACTTCCCTTCTTTCTGGCTTAAAGTGCAAACTAAGAAGCAGGAATAGCTGCCTGAATTGAAAGCACAAGCCAAACCTCCAATACACCAATCCAGTGAACTATGCCTTATTTCAGAAAAGCAACCACAAACACATCTCTCCAAAAATGTTGATGACTTAACAGAGTTTACTAGCCAAAATGATTTTGTATTAATTGATTGAAGAAACCTGAAGGAACTTTTCATGAAAATTATGCTGACCTCTCCATTTAAGTCCTGTGTAATAGAGTTCAAATGTATTAATTTTATTTTCAACTAGATCATCTAGTCCAATCCCCCTGCCACATCAGGACACCCAGACCAAGTCCAGGCAAGTTTCAAAGGTCTCCAGAGAAGGAGACTCCACAACCCCCCCGGGCAGCCCCCTCCAGTGCCCCATCACCCTCAATAGGAAGAAGTTATAGAATCACAGAATCAGTCAGGGTTGGATGGGACCACAGGTTCATCCAGTTCCAAACCCCCTGCCATGGGCAGGGACACCCCAGCCTAGATCAGGCTGGTCAGAGTCTTATCCAGCCCAGCCTTAAGCACCTCCAGGGGCAGGGCTCTGGAGCAACCCATTCCAGGCTCTCCCCACTCTCATGGTGAAGAACTTCCTCCTCACATCAAGTCTAAATCTCTCCATCTCCAGCTTTGCTCCATTTCCCCTAATCCTGTCACTCCCTGAGATCCTAAAGAAGCCCCTCCCCAGCTTTTTTGTAGCCCCTTTCAGATACTGGAAGTCCAATATTTACACTTAATCCATTCAACTTCCAAAATAAAACAGTTTTTTCCTTTTTTGGAGTATTTCTTAAGTTACCTAGTAGCTATTTAAAAGTAAATATATGAATTAATCCACTGTCTGAGGCACCTGTAAGGAAGCATAATTGACCATTGTTCTGAACTTTTGAAAACAAAGCAAATATTCCATTTTCTTTGGCAGTGCACCCGACTGCAGCCTACTGCATTTACAGCATTTCTACTTTTCACTTTTAAAGTAACTTTACATAGTTACTTAGTTTTCAGGTGGACTTATATTTAAAGTACTTTCTGATGTACTGATATTGAAAGGTTAAACATGGTATCAGTTTTCAGATTAATGATTTAGAATACTTCATTAACATTCTGTGTGTCAAGGGCTTTGTTCATGTTCCCAGTTTGAAGAATGTCTGAAGAAAGCATTTGACACAGTCTCACAAAGCATCCTCACAGGCAAACTGAGGCAGTGTGAACTGGGTGATTGGGTGGTGAGGTGAATTGTGAACTGGCTGCAGAAAGAAGCCAGAGAATAGTGGAAGGGGAATGGTTAGCAGATGGAGGGAGGAACTTCTCCCCCTCTGCACTGCACTGGTGAGACTGCATCTGGAGTATTGTGTCCAGTTCTGGGCCCCTCGTTCAAGAAGGACACAGAGCTACTGGACGGTGTTCGGCAACAAAGATGATGAAGGAAGTAGAAGAGCTCCCTGATGAGGGAAGGCTGAGGGAACTGTGTCTCTTGAGCTTGGAAAAGAGGTGGCTGAGATGTGACCTCCTTAATGTCTCTAAATAGGTGAGGGGTGGGTGTCAGGAGGATGGAGCCAGGCTCTTCTCAAGGTCATCTACTGATAGGACAAGAGGCAATGGGTGCAAGCTGCAACAAAGGAGGTTCCATATAAATATCAGAAGGAACTTCTTTACAGTGAGGTTAACGGAGCATTTCTGGGGAATATTTTGGATTTGGTTGTGTCAAACTTGTCTGAAAATATTTGCAGGGCTTGCTTAAGAATTCCTTTGCATCCTTGCCTTCTGCATTTGCACGGTATCAGGAAACTGAATTGTGTGTATATCTTCCTTTAACTCAGAATGATTGCTTTCACTTTATATAAGAGAGTAAAGATTGTCTTCAGTTTATCAGTTTTAAAGTACTGCATAAACAAAAGGCAAAACACAATTCTGAGTAAGTTTCTTTTTGGGGAGGTGGCTGTGCTTTGATACATTCTTAAATGTTTTGCTCTCTCAGTCCTTAACTGTATCTCTCTTTGACTAAGTGGAAAATCAGTGCATGCACATCAATGCTGCTTCTCTCACAAGCAATAAAATAGGACTTTTCAATTTTCAAGAGCTTTTGAATATAGGTGGAAATGGCCAGTAAATGTTTTTGTACCAACATGACCTGCTGTATTCTGCACACCATCAAGTGCTGCTTGGATGAACTGGATTTGTATGGACCATCCAGAAAGTAAATAGAGTCTTTAACAAAAGACTCGCTAAACAAATCTTTAGCAAGTGTTTCATTATGTCATGCATTTTTGTTTTTCACCTAACACTGAACTTTTCCATCCTTATGACTTTCAAATCACTGCTACTAGTGGGGTTTTTAATGGTTTAACCTCAAATACTGTATACTCTTTACAGTTCTTTATGCAAGCCCCATCTAGCAACAACTGATTCTCATAAACTAACATGTCTGAATATTACAGTTATTCACCACCTACACTGGCACATAACATGCTGCTTTTTGACTGATGTAACTGCAACAAATATAGCAAGATACTCAGATGCTTAAAACAACTATCTAAAGAAATACATATTTTCACAGAGGGGAAGTTTAAAAAGTTGAAGGAAAATAGCAGTGAGGGTGACAGAGCATTGGAACAGGCTGCCCAGGGGGGTTGTGGAGTCTCCTTCTCTGGATGTGTTCTCGTGTGACTCGGTTTAGGTGACCCTACTGTGGCAGCGGGATTGGACTACATTATCTTTTGAGGTCCCTTCCAATCTCTCCTGATTCTATGATATGTGATATCTACTTTAAATAACACTATTAGAAAACCTAACAATCCTAAATGATTCAAAAGATTAGGAATTGAGGAGGATGGATTCAACCTGTTAACGGGTTGTCTGAAGAAAGTCTTATTCAAGTGAGTTGCCATTTTAATCTGCTATTCTGTAGAAATGTTGAATGAGTTAAGAGTGTGTGAGTTGACAATGGCTATAAAACACTTTAGATTTGGCAGAGGTCTGTGTGCAAATTACATCTGTATGCCAATACCAAAGGGTTATGCTCAAAAACATTTGAAGTCAAGGAGAGAACAGTTCCCCACTTGTTCTTCTACAGAAAAATTAAAAAAAAATGAACAAAGGAAATTACAGTAGTGACAGACTTACAAAGCTACTGTCATGGAATCAAAAAGTAAAGACCTCAGTAAAACTGAGGTCTAGCAATAACTTCTATTCACTTCAAGAGCTGCTTATCAGAAAACATCCTTTAGCTGTCAGTGATTAAGAACAGAGCTACTGAAACAGAAATTATAACCTTATCCACTATTTCACTTTGTCCTGGAAAGACTAATGTATCTTACTAGGAGACTTTAATCTCTTGGCTACTCTCTGTCTGTTGGAGCTATAGTTGTCCATATGAGAGGATAAATAGATGGATGAAGAATAATAAAACAGTTTATATGAACAATCATAGAATGATTATGGCTGGAAAGGACCTCCAGGATCATCAAGTCCAGCCACCCCAACATTTCCCTAATCCCTAAACCATAGCCTCAAGTGCTAGTTCTACTTAATTCCTAAACACCTCCAGGGATGGTGAGGGTGGTGACTCCACCACCTCCCTGGGCAGCCTGTTCCAGTGCCCAGCCACTCTCTCAGCAAATAACTTCTTCCTAATATCCAATCTAAACCTCCCTGATGCAACTTGAAGCTATTTCCTTTTGTCTACCATTAGCAATCTGGGAGAAGAGATCAGCACCAGCCTTGCTACAACCTCCTTTTAGGTAGTTGTAGAGAGCTATAATATATCCTCCCAGCCTCCTCTTCTGTAGACTAAATAACCCCAGTTCCTTCAGCTGCTCTTCATACGGCCTGTTTTCCAGACCACTCATTAGCCTCATTGCTCACTGCAGCACCTCAGTGTCCTTGCAGTGGTGGCCAGGCTGAGTTTTAGCTGAGCTTTTGCTTCCCTAATGTTCTTTCTACATGATTTAACTAAATCTCTATGCTCTTAAGTAGCCTGCCCCTTCTTCCAAAGGTGGTAGACTCTTCTCTTTCTCCTAAGTCACAGCAGAAGCTCTTTATGTCTCCTAGTATATTATACAGGCTGCTCCACTGGCATGGCCACTGATGGGTATGCTTGTGTTTTTATAATGCTTTGAAAATCAGTGGTTAAAGTCTGTGCTGCTGTTCCTTCAGTACCACGTGAAGTTCCCGATCCATGCTGTAACATCACTGAAGTGCAACAGATGAACACTGCAAAATAACAGATTGTGCTCTTCCAGAGCTCAGTGTTTTGCACAGTATCATCATGACATTATACAGCTGATAAACTAGAAGCAGCTCTTCAAAACAGGAGCAGGTTGATTCAGACATCTTGTGATGTCACACCTGCTCTGTCCCCAACCCCACACATAATTTTGCAACATACCATATGCTCTGTATATAGTCAAAACCAAACAATTCTTTATTCTTTGGAGAAAAAATAATGATTCAACTTCCTTATTACTTTCTGTCCCCCATGTCTTTCCTATATGAGCTGCTTGCACTGACTTGAATTCAGAACCCCAGCTGTTACTATCTGTCAGCCCTTGGACTGGCCTGGTTCCACAGTGGCCAACACAAAAAACAAAGTTGGCTGAAAATTTCTTTTCAATGGCATTCAGCACAAGTATACCATCAAAGATAGATGTGAGGTAAGACAGCCTGACCATGAAGACCTCATGTGCATGACCTTTGGAATTTCCTGTAGCTGGTATTACAATGCTATATAGTTTTTCTGCTCTTCCCCCATCAAGGTGTTATTTTAGCACTCTGTATCAAATTTTCAGATGGCGCAAGTTTTTGGTTGGTGTAAAAGGGCACGCAGTGCACCGATTAGTATTCTTCTGTTCTTCTTTGTCCATCTTGTCAGTTAAATGCTTTCAAAAAACTTGGAGTGCTTACTATCTAATTACATAAGTTACCAAACAATGAATTCTAAACCGCAGTAAATGAGACACAAATGTTTCATGCAGAAGTTCAAAGTAATTTAAGAGGGAATGTTAGATTTCGGGGTTGGGGTGTGGGGGGGGTTGCTTAATCCTGATACAATAGTGAAGTATTCCATATGCAAACAAACTTACCAAATATTGTTGTAAAGCTAGATGAAGGAATGCTGCTTTGTATTGCCTTCCTTTTTCCCCACTATGACTGTCTCATTGGTTCTGTCACAGTCAGAGCCTTTTAAAGTCTGCCAGGTCTTACTATCTTTGCCACTCCCAGACTTTAAAGATCCTTCCTCTTTGCTGACTTCCGAGCAGCATTCAGAGGGTTGTCCTGTTGTAATGTGTGTAATAACCATCACCCCTTCAACCCTGATTTAAGCATAGACTAAGTGAAATGGAAGTCTGCAGGCGCTGTCATTGAATTGGTTCCTAAGGACAAGATTTCTTATAATGTGAAAAATGCTGTAGGCTAAGAAGAAGATGGAAAGAATCTTAAGGTCACTTAGTGTCTAAATTCATGCTATGGACTAGAACTGCAGCCTGTGACTCTTCAGTCAACTGAAACATTTATTTCTTTAAACCTATTTATCATTCAAAAGTGAGTGTGATACTGTTACTGCATGGCACGTACCAGCTCATTTCTGCCCTGCCTGTATTTTCTATGTTTTCCATTCTTTTGAATTGATGAATTGATTAATGAATATCAACCACTGTAGTCCACATAAATCCGTGACAATCTTTAACTAACAAGCTTTCAGTGAATGTAACAAAACCCAACAAAATACTAAAAAGCATTTTCCCCCTAGTATTTAAAAAATGAGGTGATACAAAAAGTGCTTTTTGCAATAGGGTGCCAAGGGTACTGGTGAATGTGTGTTTCTGATGTCTGTGTACTTGCAAGTGAGTAGGTAGTCTGATATCGAAGTCCTCAGTTGTTTAGTGTCCTACATCCTATAAGAATAAAGTGCAGATTTTTGAGTCTAATTAAGTGTTCTCTGGTCCATTTCTAGAGAACTGCATGCTTCCCTGGGTGTGAGAGGACTGTACTTCCCCTGAAGTGCCTCTCTGTTCCTGCTTTCCCTGTTAGTTCTATGTCACCTGAGGAAAACAGTAGTTTTTCTCTGTTAAGTAGTTTTAGTGTACCTTCTGTTCATGAGCACTGCTTGGAAGAATCAACTGATATCTGCTTATTCTTAATCCAGAAAATAATTTGTACTTTTAAACCGTGAAAATGTTATCTGGAGTTACACTCATGTAGAGAGATTGTTTCCGTACACAGTGATTTAAGGTCAGAAAGAATGACCAACCTATAAACGAACAATTCAGGTTTCTATTGGCAATGAAGCATGTCACCTAAAAACTCTGCTACCATAACAGTATTTACTTTGGAAAAAAATCCCAAAACCCTAGAGCATCCATTACAGTTTTTTGTGTCTTCACATTTAAAAAATACCCAGGAAACTCTTGCCTCTAGATGTTTGCTATTAAATCTTGTGGCAACAGGTCAATAGAACAAAATGAGAGCTAAAGGTAAATTAGACAATATTTTGATTAGGAAAATAAGAGGCAGATTGGGCCCAACAGCATCTGGATATGGTCAGGAGGCTCAGATCTACTTAGTAAGTCTTGAAGAAGACTGTGGAATGGCTTAGTAATGTTTATGCAAGCCTTCGTAGCACTGTTTTTGTAAAAATGCAAAGTTATCCTAAGTCTTTTATGATCTAGTCAATCAGAATTCTTCCAAGGGAATGAAAGCATTATGATTATTTACCATGAAAAACAACATTCTTTTGTTTTGATTTTTGTTTTGGTTTACTCTTTAGATATATTGCAGTTCCTGTGCAGAACGAGCTTGTCTGCTTGCTTGTAGCATAAATCAGAGTTTCATAGGACTAGGGTACTTTTAGTTTGTCAGTTGATCACCAGCTGTGTTATGTCTCTACATTTCAGGTGAATCTGTGTGGAAAGTATTCTTCTTCACTCCAATCTTCAGTCCTGAAGACTCAAATGGTTGTTATGATTCGCTTGTTTGCTTCTGCCATGAAGGATTCATCAAATGGCATGATCCCCCGCTGCTCTTTGATCTCTCCAGAGACCCTGAGGAGAAAGTTCCACTGACTCCAGAAACAGAGAGCCATTTCTATGAAATCCTCAGGGTCATACACCTAGCAGTAGATAATCACACCAGATCCCTGCAAGCTGTCCCTAACCAGCTGTCATTGGACAACCTTATCTGGAAACCATGGCTCCAGCTGTGCTGCTCATCTCCCTTTCAGTATTGCTACTGTGACTATGACTCAGAAGAGAGCCTGCCAGAAGTGCATATGGAATAAACAAGCTGCAATTTCATTTCAGAAACTGAAGCAAGAGTGTGGGTAGCTGACTTGAACCAATGAGGTACTAACCTTCAGAAGGTTTTGTTATGTAGGAGGACCTGTCTTCAACCGCTTCACTAAATTTTGGGTAAGAAAATGTGCTAAGTGAAGGAGAGCAAGACATACCTTTTCTGTATTTATAATGCAACAATCAGGATGAAGCACATGTTGCTGTGCTCATCTCAAATGGGTAGGCATTTCCTAGGTGAGATAATTTCCTAGCTCTTCAGCTTCAGCCTTTTTCTTAAAGAGCAAGAAATTTACCTATAACTTCTGTCAATTTTAACTACTAAATGAAACTTTCCTGTCCTTTTTGCTAAGTGTTATCTACTGTGAGTTGTAGCACCAAGTCATTAAAAATAGAAGGATGGCAGTGGAGAGGTCCACCTGTGACTGTAATTTGGTAACTGGTAGATCAGAAAAGTTAAGATCCGCAACAGCATGTTTATCAACAAGCATCACTGATGTGAAATAACAGTTTGCCAACAATCTGACATTGCATGTGCCATAAAAACATAGAGCACTGTTGTACTCACATTAAAATAAGTGCTCTCTAGCTAGTGTCCTGTTGCATGGCAGCAGCCTTTGTTTTAAAAGGAAGGACTTCAAGTGCACCAGTTATGTACTAAAGTCTCCATGTAGCTACATAACCCCCACAAAACCCCACGAATTCTTCAGACCCTGACACAGACACACTCTTACAGTCATAGTTCAGTTGCTAAAATGAAATATTCATTTCATACATGATATATGAGTTCCAGATTCATGTGGTATCTATCATACCTGTCCTTCCACTCATGAATGCAGTGTGCATCACATATAAATAGATTTGCCTTTCCTTTAAATATCTTTAGCATCATTTAAGCTTTCTGAATAGCATCTGTCATTGTCTGAGTAGAAATTTGGGCTTGAGCACTTGAAGCCAAATCTGAGTCTCTGAATTCCTAGCAAGGCCTTGGGAAATCTACAGAATTTCAGGGATAATTTTTATCTGCATGTTATGATGGCACAATTTACTTCCACTTTGTAGGCAGGCAAACTATTTTCCTTGATAGATTTTACAAGACTAGAACCAGCAAAACCACTAAAATAATCTGATGCCAGCTAATAGAAGGTAACTTGCTCCTTATGAGAAAACAGTAGTTAATTCCAGTATTATAAATGTTGTTTGCTTATGGTGCAAAAATGATCTGTGATGATAGTAGCTTCAGTCAGCCAACATTAAGTTTTTGACTTGTTTTTTGATTGCTATTGAAGCTGATCTTCAAAACAAAAATGTCGTGATATATGGTATATTTCTCTCTCTGTAAAACCTAGGCTTTATTCCATTGTCCTGCTGCAGTTTCATTCTCCACAACATGCAGGTGCCTGTCCAGTCAAATGTTGTACTCTTTCCTTCAAGTCCTTTTTTTATGCTGTACCATTTTCTCATGATTATATATCTTAATTTTGTACCCTGCAAGCTCTCTGTAGCTGGTGAAGTCCTGTGTATGCTGGTAAAACTAGTCTATTCAGCTATTTCCCAGATAACTACTTCAGACAGTTTATAATGTACCTAGAAAGCTGCAGATGGTCATTCATGTGGTGTTCCCTCGTTGCTTTATTTAATCACCGAATCTACTACATATATTTAAGAAGAAAGATGCCTGCAGTTTGAATACAACTATTCTTTTGAATATCACAGCAGACTGTTTATTTCCAGATATTTGTTCCTCACCATGAGGCCAAAGAACCCCTTGGGGAATGGCACTGGGGCCTGTGTGCATTTTCCTGCAGTGGCTGGGTAAGCTCTGGCTACCGCAGCACTGTGCACTGTCACATGGGGGGATGCTCTTTCCGGCTCCTGCAGCTCTTCTGCAGCTTGCACAAAACCTTTCAAGCAAATAAATCCTGCTGAAGTATTTAGGAAACAGTATTTTGTGTGTTAGTTATACAACAGTAACTTAGATGAGGTGTTCAGTGTCATTAGGTTTTTTTTGTTCCTATGGTTGCTGGGCTGTGACCTTAACAAGGATCTCAATTTATATTCTCAAGGGCAACCACATGTACTTCTTTTCAGTGGGAAGATGCTAAGTTGCTGCTATTTATTTTCTTTGTGCAGGTGCAAGACTGTTTGTTCTGTTAGGCACAACAGCTGTTCTGTGCTGCCTTGGCTCAGGTGTCAAAAATAGTAGTTTTTCTGATGCTCTGACTTCTTTTTTTGCCTGAATATGACCTTGCTTTCATACTCTCCTTGGCTTTTGGTGCCATTTCTAATCTTTCCTAACATGTCCACACCACTCAAATCCTTTTCTACCTATTACTTTACCACTCAGTTCTCCCATTTGCTTGTCATATTGATCGTGATGGCTGTTTTGCCATCATCATTCGGAAAATGAAAAGTCATCATTGCATCTTTTGCTTCAGGGGCTTCTCAACTCTGCTAACATCATATTTATTTAAGTTCTAGCTAGGACTATATTTGCCTTATGAAATCTAAGAGATTAAAACACACACCATGAATAATGAAAGTTATTCTGTGTTTGTGGCACAAAGTTCATATTTTCCAGAACATAATTTAGTACAGCATTTAATATTTTGACTTAAGCAGTAAAAATCTCAAATCCATTTTTACAATTGTTCCTTCAAAAAAGATTTTGTTGGGAATAGGGCAGTACTTTTAGTACTCTATGTTAAAGCCATTTCATCTAATGCTTAAAATAAACCTTCCTGTATTACAAATGTATTAGACTTTCCAGCACTGTACCTTTGTCTCTGGAGATGGCATGTAAAGTCACAATAATTAGTCTTGTTTATCTCCAAAATAAAATGAGAAGCTCAATACACCATTTTTCTGGCTGCATATCCCGACCTAACATGGAAAAGTTATGGTTTTCACAACAGATTTTTGATGGAATCAAGAAAGGCTCAGGGAGAACATGCTGCTCTGGTACTTTAAGACTGACTTTCAATCTTTCATTTAAGAATCTTTAATATTCTAGTATCGTGCTTATTAGTGGAATGTCAGTTTACACTGGGAGTTAAGCTTCAGAGAGAATGTATTCCTCTACGGCATTATTTAACAGTGTCACATCCTTGTTTGCCACAGAGTCCCTTTCTAGCTCAGGAACTCTGTTTCTCAGTTCCTCCTTTGTGCCTGAAGAAGGATAACAGTATTTCTCTTTTGGGAATACTGAAAGAGAAAATTGCTGAAAGTGGTGAGCTGGTAAAGTTGTGCTTTCTATTCAGTAAGGCACCTTCTCTATGGACAGTACAGTTTAACATCTGAAAAAACAGGAGGTAGAAGATCCTTCAACCAGGAGTTGTAAGATCCTTCAGGTTTGCAGGTAGGTTCTGTGCATGCAGTTTAGCACATGTGGGAACGGGGCCTAGAGGAAAGACAGCATATGGTTAGAAACATGCACACAGGGAATTCAGAGAATTATATTAGCCACAGTTTTCTAATGATATTGATGCTCTTTTAGCACGCATGGGAGACTACATGGAATTAGTGAAATAATTCCTTCAGGAACTGGATGTCATATGCCCTGGCTTTTAACAACAAAGGTGTCCTGACTTGCCTCAAATTACTGTGCCAGAAAAAGAAAGGAAGGGAAATGTGAACCACTGGAGATGGGTATCAGTTGACAGAAACACAAGAGTTTGGAAATTTTGCAAAGCACTCAGTGAATAAGATCCATAGCCTCCACAGCTCTCTGGAAGGCATCACCTGCCAGCTTCAGTTTATTTCACATTGTACTGTTGTGAGACTTGAGTGTTAAGATGTGTAGACAATGTAGAACATTTTACCTTGATGTTACCTGATACAGAAAAAAATGGGAAAAGAAAGAAAAACAGGGTGAGCATAGCTACAAAGTTCCTGTGTTCTAGTAGATTGAGTACATCTATTATAGCATAGGCGGATTTGATTTATATTATGATGTCACAATTCTTTGCGTAACACAGACCTTTTTTCTCTGTCATTTCTCTTCCCTCTGTCATTGCCTGTGCAAGATCTGAAATATCCTCTAAGGACCTCACTTACAAAAGGAGTCCACTCCACCCCAGTACACTACAAGCAGATTGCCCAGCCATGCTTGCAGAATTCTTCAGTGTGAAACTGTCAAGTAGAAATTTGTGGGGGCCCACATGCCCCTTGGTCCTAAGCAAACACACAAAGCAGGGTACTCCACAGTTGGGAGGTGACAGAACTTAATCTGAAGCTGTGGGTCTAAGAGAGTAACAGTCACGCCTCTTGTTCCCTGAAAGCCCAGAAGACCCTTTTTTTAGAGGCTGCTAAAACTGCAAATAATTCAGGGAGTCCTGGAAACACTCTAATAGAACATGATGCTTGTCTTGGTAACTTTCATTTACATCAAAACCAGTAAGAATCTGCCTAAAATGTCACATGTACAGCAAACAAAGGATGATTGCTCTTAAGCCACAACAGCTTTAACCTGCTAGTTCGGTGTTCAGAGCAGTGAGTTTGCACAACATAAGATTCAGCAATGGAATACATATAGAAAGAGGCTGAATTCCAGCCTCCCACGGAAGCTTGTGATGTGCTGGCTCGTAAGATAAAAATGGCCTTGATTATCCTTACATGTTTAATTGCACTGTCAAAGTTATGAAACATTGCAGACCTTGCAGCATGTGGATTATAGGCTCTGCAGTGCTTATACAGCATCTCCTGAAGATGTAATAAATATAAATCAAGCTAGATTCCCTATGCAAAGTAATGTTAGTCTTATCTATGAAAGAATGATGACACAGGTATTTTCCTTGAAAAAGACAACTATATTTGAAGAAAACAGATTCAGCATGTATGGTAAGCTCAGTTAAAAACAGTGTCCTCCACATTATTTATTTTACAGTGATAGTAAAATAATGCCTTTTAATGCAGTAGTATTTTATCTTACCTGTCTTATCCAAAAAACACTATGAAGTAGTTGGAATTAAAATGCAGAGTACTTCGTTGTGACACTTAAGAGAATTTGATAGGAAGTTGCTTTGCTTCACAATATTTATTTCAAAATATTATCCACAAAGCATCTCAAAACTTGAACTTGGGCTGCAAGACAATAAATCTGTTTGGGGATTGACCTGATGGATGATAGCTCTGGAGAAAATGACCTAGGAGTGCTGGTGGACCTCAGGCTGACCATGAGCCAGCAATGTGCCCTTGTGGCCAAGAAGGCCAATGGTCTCTTTGGGTTTATTAAGAAAAGTGTGACCAGTGGATCAAGGGAGGTCATCCTTCCCCTCTACTCTGCCCTGATGAGGCATACTGTTTCCAGTTCTGGGCTCCCCACTTCAAGAGTGATGAAGCTATTGGGAAGAGTCCATCACAGAGCCATATGACGGGATCTAGAGAATCTGCCTAATGAAGAGAGGCTGAGATTTTTTGGTCTCTTTTTCCTGATGAGGAGGAGATTAAGGGGAGATATTAAGAACATGGTTTGCAGTGGGATTGGTAAAGTTAATG
>VZRI01012671.1:175663-259047 GCA_013397515.1 Upupa epops | reverse complement strand
AGTTAATGGTTGGACTCAATGATCTTAGAGGTCTTTCCCAACTTAAATAATTCTTATTCTATCTGATTGATGCTTGTAACTTCTGAAGGGTGAATATAGGGATGATATCAGTCGCTTCTTGGTGATGTCCAGCAATAAGTCAAGGGAAATGGGTTTAAACTAGAACATAGCAGATTCAATTTCAATATAAGGAAACACTTTTAAAAAGTGAGGGTCACCAAGCACTGGAACAGGACACCCAGAGAGATTGTAGAGTCTCCTTCTTTGGAGATATTCAAATCCTGCATGGAACATGCTCTTGTGTGACCTGCTGTAGAAGAATCTGTTCTGCAAGGCAGTTGGACTAGACAATCTCCAGAGGTCCCTTCCAATCCATACCATTGTATGATTTTGTGTTTCTATGATTCTATTATTCAATGAATATGGTCTTTGTAGCTCACAAATGAAAGAGACCCATCCACAAAACTGTGTCTGTGCTGATAGTGATTAAAAAAATACTAGGGGTATTCAGGTTTAAGAAATTGTGTTGATTGATTTGTAATTGTTAACCTTACATTGTCATATGTAATGCATTGGGATGTAATTGATTAATGCAACTGTCTGTATAACTGCTTAAGCTTCAGGAAAATTGCTAGAATAGGAATTTTAGATCTGAACACCTCTTTGTCTGTTACATATGAAAAGCACAGTTGTCCTCTGACATGTCATCACTCACCAAGCTTTTAAAAAACATATTATTCTGCAAAAAGGGATGCTTCATGCCCCATCCTTCTCCCCTAGGATACTTACTAAAATAAAGGGGAATCCTCTCTGAAACTAATAGCTGTGCTACTATGTGACAGCCCTCTTTTATTATCTTTCAACAAGTTCCATCACTAGAGGACACTCCTAGCAGATAGATGGTATTCTCACCTTTCTGGAATTTAGTGACAATGATAAAAGTATTTTGCTAGAGCTCAGGCAGTTGTATTAATAGATACTACATGAATGATGCAGACACTGAGTTTTGCCCATCAGTTTTAAGCAATCAGTACCAGCCAGGGATGCTGTCTTCATATTTTAAACCTATGCTCAGTTTCAGATACCTTCTGTGTTCCTCGTTTTTACTTTCTAGATCCATGTGGGTGAATGAAGTTTCATTTTAAAAAGTTGTCTTGGCAGATTTACCTAAGATTGTTTTATGAAAACTTTCTTTGCAAGAAACATGATCACACCATAAGATGGATGAAAGTGATCATCAACTGAGACTTCACAGATTTCACAGATTAAAGCCAGGGTTGAGATTTTAATGGACCATTATATAAAGATGTAAGAGTATCTTTTCATGCAAAGAAATGGTTAGCATCCATAAAATTGTCTTAAGTAAAAATCAGCAGTGTTGTAGGTGTCTCTTGAGAAATTATGTGTAATTAAGCCAAAGCTCCTTTTATGTCTTGAAAGCAATATAAACTGGAGTAGAATTTTTGGTATTCATTGAAATGCTGCTACCAGTAAATCTCTGCTGATCGAAGTCTCATAAGGCACCAATCCTCTAACATAAACTGCGGCTTAAACTTTTATCCAATTGATTCTTGGGTTATTGAACCTTCAGCTTTACTGAAAGAAGCCCATGGAGTTAAACCAGACTGGCAAAGCAAAAGCAATATATAGTCTGGAAGGAGGTAGAATAAAGAAGCCTTTTAGGGGCTGCAGAGATTGGGGTCTTGAGCAAGCTTTCTAACTTATGACACTGGTCATGAGCCCCAGCCATGAAATCATTCCATACTGGCTTGCTTTGCTCTGCTAGGGGAGTAGGTACAGTGTCTGTAGAAGAAATGAACATGGACAAACTCTTATGGTGACAAACATTTCTAATTTATTTTGTTAATGAAGACTCAAGAGGAAGCGAAAATCGTACCAGGTGGCTGAGAGATGAAGTCAAGATCAAGATTAGGGAAAAGAAAACCCACACTACTTCAACATCTGGTTGAAGTTCTGCCTCTAAGTAGTACACAATTTTAAATCGAGAGAATTAAGAAGAGGGTAACATTCCCTAGCGGTAAGGGCACTCACCTGGGCGGTGCTGACAGATTTGCTATGAACCTTCAAGACTGATCAAGTGTTTTTAATCACATGAAGTACACAGATTGCCTTTGGAACAGAGAGAGAGACATACCTTATGGCTATAAAGTCACTTTCTGTTGCTGTTACTCACTCCCTGACCCAGTGAGTCTGGAAGTCTTTGCTACAGAGCAAAAAACCTTGTACAGAAACAGCAGAAAGTTCATTGTACATCTCCTTGCCCATCCTCTTCTCACACCTAGCTAGCTGCTTAGGAGTGATTTGTTTTAACTGAATGTCCCATCTAGAAATATGTTGAGGAGCCTCAAAAGAATTACCTGTCTTCTTCAATCCCAGGGTTTGAAAAGCTGTGCTTGTACAGGAAAAACCTTATTCTTTTATTGCCAGAATCAGTATGATAGTAGGAACAGAGAGTCCTTAGATGTGATAGGAAGAAGGTATTCTCTGGCTCCAGGAGGATTTGGAAATCACTGTAGGTAGAAGTGTAGCTGTAGGTCTGAGATTTATGATTTATCTTATTTAAGTTCATACACCTACAATGAAGTTATCTAGAGATGAGGTCACCTCCAGTTCTACCTAGGGGATTAAAAAAGAAGACCTGTCTAGCCTAGTTTGTATGACTAGGAAAAGATTATATCAGTCATGCCTAAGAATATCCTTCTTTTGCTTTTTCATGGATTAATAAATAAAGGCATCTGATAACTGATTTAAATGGCATAAATCTCATGACACCTGTGCCTAGATAACTAAATCCTACTGCTGTGTCCTGGAATTTTTTAAAAGTAAGGCATGCCTGAAATGTAAATGCTTTCAACATACCCAAATCAGATTTTGCAACTAAATGGCTTTATTGCCTGGGTACTTGTTTGCTTTTTTTCTGGTCTCTGACCTACAGTTTCTATTCTCTCTACCATGCTCTGCAAGTCAGTGAGGAAATACCTTACTGAAAATATTTAAAAGAAGTGTTATCATTAAACGGGTTAAGCGATTTATTTTTAAAGTCATATTAATAATTTTGTATGCCAACTTCTTATTTGACTAGGGTAAGATATTTCAATTAGAATATAGTTTTGTCAACAGAAAATGAAGATAATTTCCAATTTACCTTTTCTGTAAAAAGCATTAATTATGGTTATGTCGCAAGAACTCGACTCAAAGAATGCTGCTCAGATTATTGAAAAAGTCATGACACTTAATATACAACTGTCAATCTCTACCATAGTGAGTGTTTGCCTGCTGTGTTAAAAAAATTTACATTGTTATATGTCAGTTATACATTTTGCATCTTCTCGTGTCTTCACAAATCCTTCTTAGAAAATCAAACAAGTAAACTGCTCTAAATTATGCATGAAATATTATTTGAAGCCTCCATCTGCTAAGCATTTTTAACTTAAGAGACTTTGTTTCTTATGTTAAAAATATTTACCCTCCATTATGTTGGGTATAAAACTAGGTGCAGAACTTTAATGGAGTTTTATTTCCTAATATTCTTTCTTATCATGTGACAAATTAAATATACAATAAGAGTAGGAGCAGAAAAATTGTAATTCAGCAAGGCATTTGAACACTGGATTTTAATTTAGCTATCTTCAACATCCCACTGTGCTCACATGTTGAGTGAGACCCTTCTCCATCCCAACATTCGCAGACTAAGTAATATGTAATATTTTACCTTTACTGTAAATAACTTTAATCTTTGCTGGTTATGCCTGGAACAGAGTTAATTTTCTTCATAGTTGTTAGTGATGTGCTTAGTTGCTTGATGGAATTAAACCACAACAGCTCTAAAACAAAAATCTTGTGTATGTTTTAAATACCAGGTATTTCCAGCCTTTCCCATTCCATAATTTTAGACCATGCCTATTACATATTTGGAAGTTTGCCTCCAGCCTTGCTCTTTGTTGGAAATACAATGCTAGCTAATATTTTTCCAACAGCAAATTACTTCTGTTACTAGGATACTGTTTACCATAAGGGTCATTATGTAGAATGTACTGGCTAAAAAAAGATGATAAAAAACTAGCAGAACAATGAAAAGCTTTCATAGGAGGTAAGTCCAAAAATACTGAGGATCAACTGCTATCCAGCCGTAAACTGTACCTTATTACATAGGGTACAAAAATCAATATTGGATCTGTTAGATTGCACTGCTTAAAAAAAACAGGCAGAAATATTAAAATGTGGCTTGAAAGAAGCCTTTCTCATATGGAGTCTGAAACAAGCTGAGCCCAGCATTAACTACCATCACATTGGATTATGGCTCCATAGGAGTAAACCAATGTTGACAGGACAGGATTACACTGAAAGAGAGAAAAGCTGGATGCAAGCATGTAGTATACGAATGAGTCAAGTTATTATATAGAATGAGATGAAAAAAGTATGTCAGCTCCACTGACCTTCATAAACAGAACAAAAAGGAAAACACTAAAGCATCTAGATGAGAGTATGGAAGAACATTTACAATTGTGGCTGTGGGTGGTGTGTTAGAGAAAACCTTTTCTTATTGAAGTGAGTATGTAAAGGCAGATGCCTAGTGTGCCCTATAGTCATATACTTTGATGGAAAAAGATCTGTTTAATTTAGACAGCTGTGAAGTACTACTATTTGGTGTGTAGTGCAGGAAATCCTTCTAAAATCCCACTTTTCACATATATGTTTAGCGCATTAGTGTAGATGCCTTTGAAGGTTTCTATAGGAAGGTCACGTTTATGTTAATTGTCAATGATGAAATTAAACACATAAGTTACCCCCACAGATATAATGAAATAGAATTCCTTAAGGCTAATTTTAGAGGAGGAAACCATTCAGAAATAGTGGTCTTGAAGTTGTTTGTGACCTGGGAGAGAAGATATCCTCCAGCATCATCAACGGCATTTGTGGTAAGTCTTTTCTTATTCCCCACATAACATGAAATAAACTATTAACTGTGATTTCACCAAACTATTTGGGACAATATTATAATAAGCCAAATTAGCAAGACAAAACTAATGATGGGGCAGATGAATTGTGTTGATTTAAGAAACAGTATGACTGGTTCCAGGGGTGAAGACTTAACTTCATTCAAAATACTTTGTTTCAACAAGTCTCTTATTTTAATTTTCTTCTTTTTTTCTCAATAAAACACAGATATGTTGAACTAGATGCTCTGATCCTGCTCTGAAAATACAATATGTATATGTATTTCTAATTTTAAAGCTCATCTCTGCCTAGTTACATGAAAGTTTGCTTTGGTATGAGTCACTAAGTCAGTATCTCTGCATTCTTGTTTCTCTGCCCCACTTTAACTCTGCTCTTTACCTTACCTCACCTCCATTTTCATGTAGCATCATGATCCTAAGTACTGTCAAATAACATGTCAAATACAGTGCCTAATAGAATACTAATTACTACTGCTACTACATAAAATTCTAAAGCCTCTTAAAATCTAGCAAAGAGAATAATGAATAACTTTGCTTAGTAGTATAAATTAAACCTTGATAGTTCCATGCTGTTAATGTTGAACTCAAACCAGCAGCTCTGCATTTGCTACACTAAAATCTGAAGTACAGACATACCCAAAACAGAAGAAACTTGACATTAGCGAAATATTGTTGCTCAGATCAATAGCCCATACTCGTTATTTTCTTTTGGCATGAATAATATCAGCATGCAATTCCCCATACCTTTTTAAATTAGTTATTTGCGCTGCCTTTACTGTAAGAGAACAGATAGAAGCAATAAGAAGCAATAAGCACCCAAGAGTTATGAAGATTTCCTTTGATGGGAACAACAGATAACTTTATAAATGGGTTGTGAACCAGATTGATTATTTCTGTTTCTAGTAATTCCTGATTTACAGAAGAACAGAATGCAAAAACTATCATGAGCAAAACAAGGAGACATTGCTAAAATTTTCAGTTTGTGAATCTTTCTGGAACATAAAATAGTGTATGGGTTCAGAGTTGAAGCAACAGACTGTCCATTCTTATGCATTCTGAACTATCTTTACAAAAATTGCATCCACATTTATTAGAAAATTCCAAGCATATTTATCTACTTCAGGACTGTCATTTTATGGAACCTATTTGATTGTTTACGAGAGATAATCTGCAATTTTTACTGGAATGTCTACAAGTTCCACTAATCATCTTAAATTGAAATCATGCCCAGTGATCGTGATTATTGGATTCAATATTAATTTACTCTTTTTTTTTTTTGCATAATTGAAATTAATTGGAGTAAATATATATCAAATAGTTAAGAAGTCAGTAATCTGCTTTCAACAGGAAGTTTACATTTTACTTTCAGTAGAATGTTCATATTTTTGTTCCTTTTTTGTCCTGTGATCTCATTTCACAGTATATGGCAGCCATCATTTGCTCATAAACCCTGACTGTGAATATCTAGAAAGGACTTACTGAAATTTTGTGTTAAGATACTAGAAGTCATTCATTCTTCATAAGATGTAAAGGATTTATAGCTAACCGATTCATGAACATGTGCCATTGCTTGTGCTGAGTACATCATGTGGTGAGAAGATACTGCATTTGAAAGGTGGTCATGACACTATCTGAAAGCACTACTTCAGTTAATCCACACCGTGTGATCCATAGGGTTTCTGAGTGCCTCTCTTTCCATCTGATTGCTAATTCACACACAAGAAAGCACTTTGTCTGAGTGTCCCAAACCCCCAGCAATTCACTTTTTTCGGGAGTAATAATATCATAATTGGAGTTATTTCCATGATGAATAATGCTAGTGGTGAAGCTTGCAAAGTCCACTGCTGAACAGGGCTTGTGGTTCTGAATAACAATTTCCCTCCTCCTGCAGTACTATACAGTACGGTAGAGCAGCACTGTAAAATTAATGCTGCAGCTGGCAGAAACACACAGTCCCAGAGAGGTAATCACAGTGGTGTTTTCAATGTTTTCAGCCAGTTCTGCTACCTGATTGCTCAAATATGGCAATTATTTGATTTTGATGTCGGGATTGTTTTTTCCTTTTTTGTCTTCCCCTTTCCCCCACCTCTTTCTCCCAATGTCTAAAGATCTACTAAATACTAAACTAATCTAGAAGCAGTTTCATGTTCTTATCTTCCATGTTCATGTTCTTACCCAGCCATGAACAATGCAGATGATTGATGTATCTTGAAGGGCTTTTTTGTCATTGTCACTTTGATTGACCAGAAATGATTCCTAAGTGCAGTATATGAAAGGACTCTGCCTTCAAAGGAAGTGTAGGAGGGGGTGAGAACGGTGCAGCAGAAAAGTTTTTCCATGTAAAAAAAATATCCATCACATTTTTGTCCTCTTTATGCCATTGTGATTTCACTCATTTTCCTCCTCAATGAGAAACAGCATTTTCTAAAGGAGAACTGAACAGTGTTACCAACTTTAAGAAGTGATTAACAGGATATATTCAAGGAAGCAGGGGAATGTGGTTCAGGACTAAAGTTTAATCACTGCTTCAAAAGATACACCCATTTAATCAGGAGAAGTACTTCTAAACTCACAGTAGTGATATTGATTATAAATCTTTCACTGAACTGACATTGCAGATATCTCCCAGAACTAAGAGAGGAAAAGTACAAAAGGTAAGGTGGAAACAGCAAGGGGCATTTGTGCAGAGGAGGTGCTTGGACAGACATTAGTAGAAAGGTAGCACAGAAGCTGAGTAAGGAGAAGATCTACTAACTAAAGCATTAAAGGCGAGGGGAAGAACGACCTAAGGTATGATCAAAACACCAGAACAAAATAGCAAATGCATCAGAGAAACAAAGCTGCAGTATCAACAAAGATACTCTCTTTGTCAGACTAGAAAGCAGAGAATTAACCCTAAAAAGTAAAGTGAACATTTCCATCAATCCTTTGGATGCCACTTTATTTATAAATAGACTTGGACTACATGGTTTCCCTGGCTACATAGGCTTATTATCATTCAGGGGTGTATAAAGAAAATACAGAGCGTTTCATGACGACTGCATTCAGTGAAAGCCACTAAATGTTTGGACGAAAGGCTCTAGATTTTTCCATACTGAAAGGATTGTCTAATTCATTTCAAATATCTTTTATTACAAACCCTTTGAAAACAAGTACCAAAATCATTGTGGGATGTTGCCCATTCAACTTCATTCTCTGTTCTCATCTTTTTTCTCAGTGTCCTTGAATCAGCAAGATTAAATAACACTGACAGTTAAAAATCCTTGGTTTAACTTGCATAGATATATCTGAAGATCCATGCCAGACTTGAGTTCACTTAAGATGTTGCTTGACAACCTGATCCTTTGAACTCAATCTGTACTTGATCTGGCACCTCTACGTTGCCATGGTTCCCAGATAAAATAATGTAAGTATTTTACCCTAAGGGCACACCAACAACCAACATATTAGAAAGAGATTTCTTTGGCTGTGCTTTCGTTCTGGAATACCGATACGCAGACTCTCATCATGCACAGGCATGCACATCATTAAGTTTATTTCATAAATCCTTGGGAAAAAAAGAAGAATCTGACTTGAATCTCTAGAACTCCATTAAAATTATTGTTATGATCTCTATCCTGTTAACCTTTATGGTCTCATTTTCCTCAGTTGCTCTTAAATTGCTTCCTGCAAAGTGCCAGAACAGGTGACATTGACAATATGTTTTTCATTTTACCCTCAGTATCAATGGTTAAAAATGATTCTAATAAGACTTCATTGATAATTATAATCCTCTAAGAAAATATTTCACCCATATTTCTGTGTGATACAAGAACGGCCAAGTGCATACCACAGCCATATAGAATGTACTCCTCCTATAAAGGAAATAGAGCACAAAGGAAAAATGAATGTTATGAGCAGGGAATCTAGAAACATGAATTGGTTCTTAAAATAAGCAGTAATTCTTCACAGAAAGAAAAGGGGAATTTAAAGTGAAGCAGAAAAACATTTCTCTGTGAAAGGCTAGAGCTGCAGGAGGTGATTGAGAGCTTTGCAATGTTGTGTGCTACTTGTAAAGTCATGGTTCCTAGTTACAGAATATACATTTTAAATTATTTTTCAAATGTTTACCACACCAGTTTAGATTCAAACTGATATATGTAGTCATGGTGGCAAGCATTCCCTGGCAATCACAATATTTTCAAAGAACATTATGTAGTGAAGCAGAATATTCATCTCAAGGGAGCAAGATATGAATTTGCTACTAGAGTATCATATTGATGTGATGAATTTAGTTTTTATGATAAAACATTTGATTGTGTAAATCCAGAGGAAAACAAGGTGAAATAAATCTGGTTGGACATTTTTTAATCTTAAAAGAAGTATTTGTACTAAATTATTTGTCTTCCTTAAGCTACTCCTTTATTTTTTTCTCTTCTTTTTCCTTTCTTCTCTGTTTTTTTTTCCCCCTGTGGAGAGATTTGTTTCTCAGATTATGCAAATTTGGATTTCTTTACCTTTTCTTTCCTTTTTTGAGACAAACATGAACACACTTTAATGAAAACAGTAATTTTGATCAAAAAAGAAATCTTCCATTAATGGGAAGTGCAAGAACAATTTTGCTAGTGAGTCAGTGTTGTTATTTCCCTGTTTCCTGCTCTTGCGTATGCTCTGGAAGTGGTATTGCAACTTAAAAGGAAGAATGTATGTCTGATGCCTAGAATCAGGAATATAAATCCATATATCAACTCATGAGTAGAAGAGGATAATTTTTCAAATACTAAGTACTGCAAGCTATCTTCTTCTTAACGTTGAGAGCTAGGTACCATATGTTTTGCTCCCAGAGATAACATTTTTTTGGAACAAGATATTTCTCAGGCTAGATTTTTCTTTTCTAATGAATACAAACTTTTGCCTCAACCAAAGGGTAAGGGTGTGTTTGTGATATTTATTACTTCTCCTGGAGTATTCCCTACCTTCTGCCCCTATGGAGCCTGCTCTTTTGAGAAAGCCTTTAAAACATACATTATTTCAGTGTTCAAGACACGATATCGTCCCAGTCAACATTTCAGTAGGGTACTCTGTTACTGCCAGAGCACAGATAGATTCTATTCAGCTCAGTGTTAGATTCTTGACTAAGATTACAGAAACAGTGGAAAAGTGTATAGCTAAGAAATTAGTCTCTATCATATGTTGTGCTTTCCCCACATCCATATCTTTGAATTTATAGGGTGTGTGATGGCCTCTCACATATAAGGTTCAAGATAACAACCGACCATATTCTTCATGCTGTAGTTTATCAGATATAGTAATGATTCCTAATGATGAGAAAGAAGAGACTGTGGCATGGGTTTTTTTTTGTTTTCTGATGGGTTTTTCCTGTGTTGGAAGGCAAGTGTTTTGGCTGCAATACTAAAACTATAAAGATGAGGTTTCTTATGGAACTGTATCTGTTCTGCATTGCTATAGTACATCTGATCTTGTATTCAATTTCACATTATTCTATGGGATTTCCTTGCATCTGTTTAATTCTAATTTTCTTGGCCATTTTTGCTGCATAAATCAGTTAATTGTTAGGAATCCACTGCCCACATCAATATTTATATACTTAATATTAATCTTCCATGTTGTGTTGCAAGAGCTCTGACTCTCCTGCATCCTCACTACAAGCTCATTTGCCATCAATTAGGCCACAATGCCACATCACTTATATCTTTACAACAATTCAGATCTGATGCACAGGATCTCCTTATAAATGCAACAGTAGCAAATCTGGAAGAGCCAAGCCCAGTGCAAGTGTTTCCCCAAAAGGAGGAATCCTTTCTCAACTCAGCCATGAAGACTTAAAAAACCAGATAGGATAAAATTGTAGATTGAAGGTAATGGGATTCTTGTTTTCACTTAACAACCACTTTCAAAAGACATCACCTGATACCACTAACTTTTTCCCATGCCCATGCCTGTCTGCCACTTCCCCGGTGGAAAAGAAATACTTTGCAAAAGATCTTTCATTGGCTAGGTATCACCTACAGACTAGAGAGAGACCACAATGTTTCTCACTGGAAGGATCTTAATGTAGTGTAGATTTTTGCCATTACAAGGAGCACAGTGGCAGAAGGTAGCCAAATGGCATAATTCCTTGTGGTAACACCCAATAATCGGGAGTGCCATGTGATTCCAGCTAGACCCAGTATATATTTTAGGGGATATTTGTGTTGCATTGTACAATTTTGTCCTGTGTTTGAGGGAAGATCAACCAAGTTAAGTATTAGAGAAACCTGGATATAAAGACAGAAGTATGTATGAAGTGGACAGAATTCAGAAAAGGTGCTTGCTGAGCAAGACAGAAAAACATGCCAGCTGTAGTTTCTTCCTTAAAGGAAAGAAATTAATTCAGACAGTAAGGAAGGTAACCCCAAGCCTGTGCAGGCAACCATGAGCCCTATACAGCAGCTAGGAGTTGTGTTTAACTCCCTAGCAGATCAGAGAATGATCAATAGTATTTACCCACATATATACTTCTGAAATGATGCTGCCAGTCGGCAAGCAATCTCTCACTGAGAGTTCACAGCCTGCAAGATCCTGCTGCCTCTGCAGCTGAAGCTAACCGCAGCTTACTGCAGAGATTTATTGCCACATTTCCTTCTCACTCTTGCTTTTCTTTTTTACAAAAAAGCTTGTAAGAATCTCCAAAGAGGAAGACAGTCCTTTCTAAGAATCATTATTTTAATCATTATTTAAATGAATACAGAATCACAGAATTACTGAGGCTGGAAAAGAGCCCTAAGATATCAAGCCCAGCCTAGGACCCAACATCACCTCAATCATGAGGCACCAAGTGCTAGATACAGACTTTTTTTAAATGCCTCCAGGGATGGGGACTCCACTACCTCCCTGGGCAGTCCATTCCAATGTCTGATCACTCTTTCTGTGAGGAAGGGCTTCCTAATATCCAGCCTAAACCTCCCCTGGTGTAGCTTCAGGTCCTGTACTGTTGTCCCATCACTAGTTGTCTAAGAGAAGAGGCAACCCCCCACCTGTCTACAACTTCCTTTCAGGTAGTTGCAGAGAGTGATAAGGTCCTCCCTGAGTCTCCTCCAATCTAAACAACCCCAGCTGCCTCAGCTTCTTCTCATAAGAAGAAAAAAACAGAAAGAATGAATGCCATGTGGTGTTGCTTGCTAATCTAAAGGCTGAGAAGGAGATCATCATCATCATCCTGACATCAGGACTTAATAACTGCTATGGAGAATGCACTAATGCATTCAGATTGCATTAATGCCATGGTGGCTCCATGTCTATCACTCTATTATTTTAAAAAGTGAAGGATAAAAACCCAGTTTTATTATTGCTCAAAACAAACCAACATGTTTTAATTCCCTTCCAACAGATATTATATTCTGTATGAAAAATGTGGGTTTTCTGAGGATGCTGTTTCATCGTTTGGTTGTTGTGGCTGTGTTTTCAGTGAAGGGAGTGCCCACCTGTCATTACTATGGTTTTGACTATATGCTTGGATTGCCAATTCCAAAACCCAAATTTTGAGGTGTCTGACTGCTTTTCCATCCTGTCCAAGGCTCTGACTCCTTACTAAATCTCACATGGCAAACCAAAACTGAATCCTTCGATAGCTCTACATAATTCAAACAACTTTGATGTGGGGATCTTCCTGTAATTATTTTAGATATACCAAATATTCCCTGCCTAGAGGGCAGGATGCAGTATGCTAACTTACAGAATATTTTTGATTAATAGATTGCAAATTTGTGGAAATTAATTTAAAAACACATCTTTCTTATGAATTGTTAAATAGATGCTACTGTTGATCTGCATGGATGCACTCATCTAATAATGGTAACACAATGCAGATGCAAATAAACCCTAAAAGACAGAAAAAGCATCCCAGAATCATCTGGACTTTTGGAGCCAGATACAGTAAAAAGTCAAGAAAGAGTTTGTTGTAGCATGTTTTTAGATCTCACTTTCCACTGGCCTTTCTTGCTTTCTGTGCTTATCTAATATTTTTTGCTAGCATTGCAGTTTTGGTTTATTCTTGACAATGATCAAAGAAAGTTATAAGGAAATTGACTTATTTGAAAGAAAATATGAATATAAATCTGTATATACATTAGCTGTATTGTTTTAATTTGGATTTATTCCTTTGGTATTATGTGTATACATATTGGAGGGATATTGAGAAAATACAATTGCATTCAGAAATGCTTTAGTTTTACTATTTTACACAACACAGTCAGCCATGCAGCTCAGGAAACAAGAACAAGGAAACTTGACAGCAATTGACTTTTCCTGCTTGACATGTTTCTTTGTTGAAGAGAGAGGACCAATTACCTCAGAGAGATTTAGGAACTGAAGAGCCAGTTTATTTCAATTTAGGCATAATTTCATCAATTTCAGCCCTTGGAACTTTAGCACCTAAATGACTTTGGGGATGTGGGTCAGACACTCAACATATTTAATATAGACTTTCAATCACACAGATCAACACCTATAAAATGTCTGGGGTAAACTGACTCAAACTGCAAAGGAGTAATAGTTTTGCTTTATGGAGTTACTGTGGAAGTTGTTTATCCTAATCAAACAGAACACTTAATTAAGTAGTAAATACTTATTTTAATCATATGTGATTTAAAAACGGTGTCACAGAGTGGTTGACATGGGAAGGGACCTCCAGAGATCATCCATTCCAACACTCTGCTCTAGCATGGCCACCTAGGATCATGTCCAATTGCCAATTGAATACGTCCAAGGAAGAAGATTTCACAACCTTCCTGGGCCACTTGTGCCAGTGCTTGGTCACCCTCACAGTAAAAACTGTTTCCTGATGCTTGGACAAATCCTTCTGTGTTTCAGGTTTTGCCCATTGGCTCGGGTCCTGCCACTAGGCACACTTACACTCATAAATGTAGATATAAAGACAGATATATACCTACATCTATTATTCTTAGATTTGTACCTATCTAGTTTGGCATATCACTGCAATTCATACGATTTCTTAGTGATGTGTTAGAAATTTTGTTATGGGAAGTATAACTGAAATCCAGTTCTGATTTTATTCCTATACACTTAACATGTTCCACTTTCTCTAAGTAATCTTTCCCAGTACAATACTAATTCTGTTTCTGCAGATGTGCTCTCCAATTGAGTTGTTTTCCTCCCCAAGGTAGAATACTAGAATTCAGTTCATCTAAATAGGTACCAGCATCACTTCTATTCCACAACCTTTGTTTGGTTCCTGAATAAGAAAGAACTACTCAAGCTGGGTCGTTTAGAGCAGCTTCTGTATTCCCTGTATGGATAGAGGAATGAGAGTCAGGTGCCTCTAAATGACTGTACCAGAACTATAAAATGTTGTTTACCACTAGATCCAATCTCTGTTTATTTTTTCTTCTTATTCATGTAACTGTAACAGTTTGGTTCCTGGTAGGATTTACTCAGGTATTTCTTCTGCATTTTGCTATGTCCTGATCTTTATAGGTAACTGTACCTTTGTATGACATAATGGTTCTTGTGTGCAATTTTGTCCATGCTAGATTTTATTCCACAGCCTGTTTGTTTCAATAGAACTGAATTTCCAAATAGTGTCAATTTATACCAATATTTTTCATAAGCATCTGTGGCCGTTTGTCCCTGACTGGAGGCCAGGTTACCACCAAAGCTACTCAATCATTCCCTCTTCTTAGACGGGCATGGAAGAAGAAAATATGAGAGGCACATGAGTAAAGACAAGAACATTTTAATAATTCTGTATGTGGAAGCAAAAGCAAGCAATAAGATTGTTCTCTACCTCCCATCAACAGGCAACATTCAGCCACTTTCCTGGGAAGCAGGGCTCCAATATGCATAGTAGAAGACAAACACCATCAACAAGTGCTACCACCACCCCACTCCTTCTTTCTCCTCCCTTTTGTATCTAGTTTGACTTCATATGATACAGAATACCCTTTTGGTCAGTTTGGGTCGGGTGGTTCACCCTTCAGCCTACTGTTGTAGAGGATGTTGGAAAAGAACCAAGCTACAGCCTTGGTGAGTATTTGGTGTAAGTACTGCTCAGCAGCAGCCCAAACCCTGGTGTGTTATCAACACCACTCCAGCTACCACTACAAAACACCACCATGAGATCTGCTATGGGGAGAATCAACTCCATCTCAGCCAAAACCAATAGAGCATCACTCATACCAGGGATTAATTTATGACATTATGACTTTAAGAGGGTTGTTCTAAATTTGCCCTTCACATTTCATTTCCTACTTTTCATTGTTCATGCATTTAGAAGAAAGGACTGTGGCACACAATAAACAGCAACAGCTGCAATGGTAACAGCAGCAACAGCAACAATGCAATTTTACTAGCCATGGCTATGATAATAGAGAAGATTGACACAGATGTGTTACACGCAAAGCGCCAGCTGCTGGCACTTCCTTTCTTGTTGACTATAAGCAAATGAAAAAGAAATGAAACTGTTTCTGTGACACACCTCTTACTTCATAGAAGTTTCATCAAACATAAAGACACATTTTGTATTTTACTCTCAGATACCTTGAATGTGTATTAATTTGTTAATTAGAAAAGGGTAAAGATTAATAAATAGCCATTGCTAATGTATGAAATGGACTATAAGCTTCAGCTGATGGTTTTTTTTCCCAAAGAGGCATTACAGATTATTTCATACAAATCATAGTGAGCAGTATATCCTATCTTTCAAAGCTGGTATTTATCTCTGTGTTGCTTTATAATCTCTGAATCATTTCTATAAATCCCTGACAGAAAAGCCAAAAATGCTCAGCAAAACCTACCCTACCAACATAAAATAACACACTGCAATTTCAAACACTTTTATGGAAGAATTGATTTTCAGGGAATCCTTTGTAGACATAAAATGAGATAGCTTAGAAACAAGCAGAGAATGCTACAGCTTGTTCACTTACTCTTTTTTGTTAAGAAAAGATGGTGTTAACCAGCTGGTACCAGCAGGCATTCTATTTATCTCATTTCCAGGGTATTAACTATTCCAACCCCTATCTAAATAATATTTAATATTTATGATTATGGTCCAGAAACACAAGGTCCTCTCCACAGTGGAGCAAAATAACAGCTCCAGAACTCCAGCTGAGGAGGGGTCAATTCAGTGCAGTGTGTGAGTAACCTCTAGATAGGTTGCTAGTGAAGATATTCTTCCTCGCTTGATCAGTTTTCCAGATCAGATCACTCAGATATGAAAAGAGGCTACTAAGGTCAAGCATTTCTTCATGCTGGAAAGTAAAGCATCCACCACATACTATATATGTTGCTCTTCTTTTCCTACTGACTGCTTTCCCCCTGAAAGTTGGAGAAAAATACTCCAAGATGCAGAATACCCAGATGCTCTCAATGGATAATCTGTGTCCAAAGACAGTAACACATCCGGAGCTGCTCTGACAAGATCTCATCTTGTCACATCCAGTGCAGCTGTAAGAGAAAGAATAAAATTTTGGCATCCAGCCTTTTACATTTCCTATGGATGATCAGATTTTAGGTAAATCTCGGATCAACTCATACATTAGTCATAGTTTGGTCACGTTATCATGGTATTTTCTTAGTCTGTCACTATTTGAAACAAACTGCAAATTGTCTAGATCTTTACAAATACAGAGCCAGAAAAGATCTCAGGAGATAATCAGCTCCTTCTGCTACTTCTAAAATATCTGAAGGTTTCCTATAAAATGTTTTTAAAACTGAAGACAAAAATTATCTAAACCTCTCTTGGCAAACTTGTTGGTTGCAATGTGTAAAGATTACTCAGATTTAAAAAAAATAGAAATATCCACATGCACATAAATATAGGTGTCGTTGATAATCTGGATCCCAACTTGCACATCAGCTGCTTGATAAAATGAAATAGATACAGACCTGTCTTTTTATGCTCTCCCTCCAAGCTCTGGTTACTGCTGAAAGAGTGTCTAAAGGGCACATCAAGATCTATGTACATTGCACAATACAGGATTAAGGTTTAGATGAATTTTTCAGTTGAAAATATTGTAGTAAAATTTTTAGTGATTGCAATATGAATCTTACTGAATAATTATGGAAATTATAGGACTTTGTCTACAGGAAATGTACAAGGTTTTTATTAAAAATATTATTGGAAGGGAAAACATCTGTAGGAGTCCTAAGAACTTATGTTCAGCCAAAAAATTGTTTTCTATTTAACTCAGATTCACACTTGATCTTTTAAGTGTTTTGGATATTATGGAGTTAACTTATGGAAATGAGCATTAATGACAATGAAGTTAAACAAATATTTATGCCATTATATAATTATTACATAAATACCTATTTTATGAAGCTTTTATGTAAATAAATGGATAGTGTAGCTCCTGCAATTGGTGGACACTGTATTTCACATTAGTAAATACAAGGAATATTGAAGACAGAGAAAAATTCTTAAGGATTTGAAAGACTCTGCAGTGCAATAATTGAATTAAACTTGGAAACAATTGCAGTTGCTCATTCATCCATGATTTAGCCTGTTTATTATCTTTTTCCTCTGATAATATAGAATCATAGAATTATTAGGGATCGGAATGGACCTTAAAAGATCAGAATATAAAATATTTATTCCTGTTCTTTTCTGTCTAATCTGAAATTAAGCTCAGAAATGTACAAACCTACTACCAGAAATTCTTGCCATGATCCGCATATATGTCCCTTTTAAATGAGACACTGCCCATCTACTGAAGGCAAGAAAATCCATGTATGTTGCGATCCTTTCAGTGTACCCACAGCTTCCTGTGTGAAAACAGCCTATATTACAAACACTTCATAGTTCTTTATTATACTGTAACATTCACTGCTTTATATAAATACAGATTATAAAACTATTATATTAGAAATTAAATATTAATTCAAATGCACTTTCAAAGCATACGCCTCAAAATGCCCTTCGTATTTCACTTTCAGTGCTCAGCTGAAAATACAATTTTTCGAAATAAATTTGCACAGCTAATAACCATTTTTGTTTATGACTAAAATTATCCAGGTTAGTCCACACTGAACGTAACGATATTGATTTGAAGCATCCCAAACTATTACTGGTATGATTTATCTTTCTGCAGTGCTGTGACCCTGGGAATAGTCAATGAACAAGGACAAAGAGGTTTTTTTAACTGTAGACTAAGCTTCTGCAGATTTCAGAGGGAGCTTGAAAAAATTATCAGTTAGAAGAGATTTTATGTAGTGTTTAAAGGTTCCTTTGTACATTTGATTGCAATGACTCTGTATGGTCATTTTAAATAACACAACTTTCCATTTTATATCACAACATATCAGGGAGTGGTGGGTATTTAAAGGACTTCTGTCCTGTGGTGCTAAGGGACACAGTTTGGTGTTGACCTGATAGTGCTGGATAAATCATAGAATTTGGTGATCTTAAAGGTCTCTTCAAGCTGAGGAGATTCTGTGAAATCATCTAAGAAAATTACCTGGTTTACCTAGCAGTTGGGTAACAGTTTGACACATGAAATTACTAAATTGGGTTTTCAGATTTATGAAAGAAAGGTCTCTGAAAAGCAAAGCTTCAGTAAATATAAACAGAACCTACATTTATTGAGCTAAATATGCTAAAAAAGAAGAAATAAAAGGGTTGAAATAGAAAGTTTATGCCAACTGAACCTACACAGGAATGTGCTGATTCTTTTCGGAGCCGCAGACAAAAGAACCTTACAATGTGATCACCCTTTCTGGAGATTATGCATCCAAGTGAAGAATCCAAAAGACTTTTCAACTTTTTTTCTCTTAAGCCACATCTCTGGGTAAGAAAAACCAATCTAAGTCATTAAGTAATATAAGATGAGCTCCCTTCTCCCCTTGACAGGAAAATGGGAAAAACTAAAGCAGAAACTGGGGCTATCCCACTTTTTCCTCCACCTCCTCTCTGTCTGACAGCAAAAGGAGAGATCCTTAACTGTCCAGACGACTAGCAAATGCTCATATACAGAAACTCTGCAAAAGCAATGAGAACTGAGGTGCAGACCAGCATCTCAGACTTAGGAATTAAATTAAAGAATCCCAGACACTATGTGAGGAATAACAGTTAAAGGAGGAAAAGCAATCATTGGGTTCACACTGGACAGATTCTGAGATTTAGGGTGAGGATTATCTTTGGTGAGGAAAGAACATATGTGGATTCATTAAATATTTCTGTCTCTCTTTTACTCATCTACATATAGGTACTTATTACATATTTCTGTTTTGCTCTTGCCCAGGCAGATGTTTAAGATTACACAACTCAGGAATTTGATCTTCTTTTATATAAAGTCACTGGCTCTCAATGTCTCATATTTTCATATGATTTCAAAGAGTTCTGACCAAGGAGAATTCAGCTCTGGGAAAGATATATAAAAAAATTGATGCATTACTTGTCTTTACATAACAGAAGACCACTACGTCTACATTTACATGTATAAAACTGCTTCTGCCCAAGGTGGTTAAAATCATCATTGTTCTTTAATTTCATAAAAATCTTCCCATGCCAACATATTACAGGTTTGTAAGTAGTAGCCGATGATGAAGGCTTGCCTTGATCCACCATGAAGCTGTATGCTCTAGCGAGTTCTTGAAAGACTCTATAAATGTCAAGACTGTTAACTGTTTCACTGTTCATCAAAGCATGTCAGAAAAGAGAGTTTGTTCTCTGAAAAGGTGTTCAATCAACTGTGAGTGACAGCTCCTTTTTGTGCCATGAATTTATGGTCTGGGGAAGTGCACTTTATTTACTTCTTTTCCCCCACAATGCAGGGACCCAGCAGTGATCCGTAAGGCATCTGCCAGGGTATGCCTCTGCTCTAATGAGGGCAGGTTTCAGATGCTTTTGCTCAAGTTGATGGCCACTGGAGTTCAAACACAGGTGTGTGCTGCCCCTCAAGAAACACACATCTGGAGCTAGATGATTGCCATCTGTGATAACCCACAGCTAGCTGAGGTCACCCTTGCAGCTTTGGACATTACTATACTTCTTCAGGGTACACCCTGCGAGTTAGGAAGCTTATCAAAACAACACAGGTTTATGGTATCAATATCAGGTATTTCGAGTCAGAACAAGTCAAGACTGAAGAGCCTAAACAGAGCATATAAACAGGTTTCAGGTGCTGATGTAGTCCTCATCTGATAATTTCTAATAAGATGGTCTGTGAATAATAATGACCTGTGGCTCTCACTGAATGTGTGCTAAACCAAAGTGTGCAAAAGCTGCATGTCTTGAAAAAGTGGCTTTCAAATAGTTGGAGAGCAATCTAATGAGTAAGGTACTGTAGTTTGAGGATTAGCAAAGTTCTACTCTAGACTTTATGGAGGAAAATGTTCAAATATGTCATTAAAAATTACAAAATGTGTACTGAATAAAGCACTACTAACGATTGCTGCTTATGTGCGTACTGAGCAGGCAGACAGCATCACTGACTAATTAGAAAACATATGTTTGAAGATTACATCCAATCAGAAGTGGATATATGCAGTATACTGCATGAGGAACTGCCCACTTGTGGGAAGTGGGATTGCAGTTTTGATTTCTTATACTGGGCTGCTGACCAAGGAGATCTGATTTTGTGCTGTGTGATCACAGCATTCTGTATAGGTTTATTAATCACTGTAAGTTCCCAAGATACAGAAATCTGTCGGACAAAAGCAATATCAAGCCGGTCAAACACTAAACGCATGTGTTGACAAGAAGATTGCATTAGGTGTAAACGCCGGTCCAGATAGCTGTGTCCGGTGGAAAAGCATCTGCACCTGGTAGGTGCTGTAGGGTTGACAGGCTGGAAGATCTGATAGTGTCTGTAAGGAAAAGCAACCACTAACTTGTACAAGGNTAAAAATATAAATATATATATAAAATACTTTTGGTAATAATTTATATATATATAGTCTCTTTTATTTGTTTTTTATTTGTTTTTAAGTATTTAATTGACCTGTCCTTTACTTGTAAGTGAAGAACACATCCTTATGTCAAGAGGTCTGATATGTACCTGCAGACAAGCTCACATAATGACCCTCTAAAGCAGAAAGAGTAAAGTCATTCTGCCTCCCCCATCCATGCTCCTACAAGTGCCCTGTTTTTCTGTCCTTCATGCAGAAACCAAATGCTCACAATTCTCTTTGGAAGGTGCTGCACAGCTTTCTATAAGGTTTATCTAGGATCTTTCACAGTACCCAGCATTTCCATTACATCTTTTCTACACCTGCCCCCACCATAATTCCTGTGACCCATTTTGTATAGTACCACCCAAACAAAACAACTGCCTTTTACAATTGAATGTGTTGTTTCATCTTCAGTTTCTTTCCTCGCCAGTGGCCATGACAGGATATTAAGAACAGGTGGCAGTAGCCAAAGTCTTAGACTTTGCTTTATTATTTGTGTGCATTTACAGCCTTGCTATGTGACAGTCTCATTTAGTCAGTGCTACAGGCAATATCTCTCCGTACCTAAAAATACCTTTAACAGCTGCACAGAGGGAACAATCACAAGGGAAGGAAAAGAAGCATACAAAAGCAAAAGGTAACTTAGAAAGGAATTGGAGCCCTAGGAATTCAAGACTGGAGTCCTTTTCTTACCTGAAAGAGCATGCACTTTGAGGACCATGCAGAGTTTGCTTTTACTGGTTCTGTGTCTGTTCATATTTTGTCCATTGTCATTGTTTGCTTAAAATAATTTCTCAGGAGATACCTGCTAGCTGCAGGCAGCCAAGGTTTAGCAAAATAGCTCTGAAAGTGAAAATTTGGATTGTTCTCTGCAGAAGACAACTACTTCACACAGACATGGAGAAATACCAGTGAATCTTGGCATGATACATTGGGATGTGAGACAAATTCCTATAAACACACAGGCACAACCAAGAAGTGTGAAGAAAATATTTTCCTCTCCCTTCAAACCTTCAGCTGGAAAGACTAGGGGGTAATATCTTCTCACTTTTTTTCTGACACACAGTGGAATATCTGCATTTTAAATTCCTTTTCTGTTCTTTTTTCCAAAAGTCCTAGCAGCACTTATTAGCTCACAAACTTTGCTTTATCCCCTTCCTGACACCCTGTCACCACTTCAGAAATTGTTAAGCCAGGGCTGAGAAAAATAATTCTCTTTGTAATCCCAAAGTGGGACCTTAAAATGGAAAAAAAACCCCAATTTATAACCCCTGTATAAACTATTCCTACATTTATTTCCTTTTCCTAAGGTTTTCAGCTTTCTCATAAGTGTTTTGGTTGAGGGATTAGAGAGAAAATGCAGTATAGACCAGTTTGGTTTTGGACATTGCATCAGGGATGCTTGCCACCCCATGTCAGCCTGCCTGGTTTGGTTACTTGTCTAAATCTTGATTAATTTCCTTCTTCCCCCGCCGACCTTGCACATTTACGAACACTGCACTATCAGGTTTCAGGGTGTCCTACTTTTCTAGGGGAGAAAATTAAATATTTCCTCAGCTGACAACAGTGTAGGATGCCAAGTGGGTTATAAGATGCATATTGCCTCCTGTTTCAAGGTGTTTTCAGTTGTTCAGAATATTGACTCCCTGAGGAACTCTAACTGGAAGTGTATTAGAAAGAAAAATCTACTGAGGTGTGCAGAAAATGATGTGATATCCCTTATACCCAGTATATTAAAGACTATTTCCTAGTATCCAATGAACAAGCAGATAACCACCATTTTTACAGTCTTTTTAGTCTCATGTTACAAGGGAAGAATAGCAGGAATCTGTGCAGTGTGTCCCTCAGTGCAGGAGTGCCCACATACACTCACAGATTTTTCTCATCCTTTACATGAATATTTTATCTGAATTATAAAATCCTTTTTCTTTCTCTATTTTTAATATATTCTGGAAAAACTGCTGTCCACCTTGTCATAAAATTATCTAGTAACTGGGATTCTAAAATATGCTTTAGTCGTCTTTTCTAGTGATTCAATAAATTTTCTTAATTTAAATAATTTTCCTCTAATTCCAAACAGACTGAAAAAAATGAAACAAAACACCCACACAGACTCCGATGCTTTCAAATCATTTTTATTTAACTCAGCTCTTGCAACATTCTTCTAACCTATATTTAGAGGCTCATAATATAAATATCTAAAGTTGAGATGACTCTCTTTGGCTCCTTCTGCAATCAGTGGAGAAAAAGAGGCACTTTTAGACTTCATCTTCAGCAAATTAATAAGACTAATCATGACTTGGAAGTTCCTAATTCACACACTTAGCTAGACAAGGACTTTAAGGAAGGGAAAACATAAGGTTAGATTTTTATATTTATTCTGGTTAGGTACAACTGAGAGAAGAACACAAGAACAATGATTCTGCTGACGCCTCATGAATTATTCCTGAACTAGAATTAATCTTACCTGTGGTGCCCAAATTCAGTCAATAGCATCATAATAGCTGCTCAAACATCTGGTATTAATCTGGTATCTCACAGGCAATTCAAGCATGAAAAAAACTGAAAAAATGAAGAGAAGCAAGAAATAAATGAGCATAAATTAAAGGTGCTCAAGGGTTCTTTACAAATACATCATGACAATAGGTATTATTAAACCAGAGAGTAGATACATTAAAAAGTGAAAACTAAAGTTAAAATCTTCATGATTCATTTAGTAAAAGCAACAAAGAACTTCTCTTAAAGAACTTAGGATTAGCAACTGAACTAAGCTAACAGGCTTCTATCTGTTGCAATAAATGTGGGGCAATCTTTGCAAACATGACTGTTTTCACAGACAGCAGTAGTGAGAACACCTCTGAAGTGAATGCCTACCCTCTTTGATTTACCCCTGGCCTCTACTCATCTCACTGCCCAGCAGTCCACAAGAAGTTTGAGCCCTCAGAGAGTAATGTGAACACATCAATCAAGTCATCCCTTGTGGGAGAGTCAAGCCAATGACAGAAAGAAATGCAGGAAAAGAAAACACTTCCTTGTAAGTTTCCATTTCATGTTAAGATAAATTTGCTCGTATGTTTGCAAGAACACAGAGGAAAGCTAAAAGTTAGAGTCGTCAGTCTTAAAGCATTCAAAGTCTAGGAGTTGTTTGATTGTTTTATGAGAACTGCTGGGTTCTGTATCTATTGGTTTAGATTTTTGAATCCTTGTTTTTCCCCGGAGCCCATTTTGTTCACTACAAAGAAGACGTTACCACAGTATTAGCAAATTTTCAGTGTTTTTTTTTTGTTAGCTGAGTTAGAAGTGTGATTAACTGCAGAAGACAGCAGCTGAAGCCTGGTGAAGACTTCATGAAGTGAATCAGGAATGAACACAAAAATCAGTAATCTTCAAAAAAATTGAGAATATGAAAGTAGATGTTAGGGGACTGATTAAGTTTGATATTTGCTCATGTTTTTCTGGTAAAGCACCAGAAAGCAGAAAAATTACTACATTCTTTGAAAGGAAATGAGATCTTCAACAATACAATCTGGTCTCTCGTTCAAGAAATAAAGAAAGTTCTTAAAGGTAGATTGGAATTGGCCAGTAGGAATCTGTGAGGGTCAACTGCCTCATAGGAGGGATACAACGGTAGCCATGGGGCAGGTAAGACCATGCCCTCCCAAATCATGCCCCATCCCACGGCACACAGTGAGGGATCAAGGCTTGGTAGTGAACAGTGTTTGCTTCCAGCCCAGAGCCCACAACATCCTGGCAAGACTGCAGCACTGAGAAGGACCCAGATCTGGTGAGAAATCAGCCTGAAGGTTTTGGTCCAGAGCATGGGCAGCCAGTTGTGCCCTGGGGTCATGGGAAGGGGGCACACAGGTTCTTGGCACATAAGCTAACAATTTTCCCCTGCTTTTGACATAGCCAGCTGAGTGGGCAAAGTATTTCAGTATTGCTGTCATTTTGATTTTCTCTCTTTCAATAAGAGAAAGCCACAAATTGAAAGAAAATAACAGAGTGAAAAACAGGCAAAACATTGAAAAATTACAAAACTGCCAAAAGAAAAATGTTGGGTGGCAGGGCATGGGTCAAAGTTACATAAAGTAACTGGGGGATCATAGAATCATGAGATCCTAAAACAGTTTGTTTTGGAAAATACTTTTGAAGGTCATCTTATTCAATCCCACTGTGGTAAGCAGTGATAGCTAGATCAGGTGACTCAGAAACCTGCTCTCACATTGAATGCTTCCAGAGATAGCGCAACTACCACTTACCTGGGCAAAATGTTTCGGTGTCTCATTACATTCTTTTTAAACAAACTCTTTCTTATTCTCTTACCTAATTCTCCCCTCTTTTAGATTAAAACCATCATCCCTTGTCCTGTCACAATAGGTCCTACTAAATAGTCTTTCTTGTTGACCCCCTTTAAGTACTGAACGGATACAATAAGGTGTCCCCAGACACTTCTTGTCTTCAGTCCCCACTCCCTCACCCTTTCCTTACTGGAGATCACAGAATCATAGAATCATTAGGGATTGGAAAGAATCTCCAATTAGGGATTGGAAAGACCATCCAGTCCAGTCCAGCTTTTCATCCACCAGTACCCCTAAGTTCTTTTGTGCAGAGCTGCTCTTAACTCCATCATCCCTATTCTGTATTGATATTGAGGATGGTCTTGACACTGTAGTAGGTCTTTATTGAAACTTACAAGGTTAAGACCAGTCCAGGTGCCTCTGGATGGCATCCCATCCCTCTGTCATATCAACTGCTTGGTGCTGCCTGCAAATGTGTTGAGGGTGCACATTATCCCGCTTCTATATCATTAAGTTATTAAAGTTCACTGTCCCAATTATCAACCTCAAGGGACACTACTTGTGATTGGTGTCCATAGGAATTTCAGTCATGACCACTACCTTCTGGTTGTGAATATTCAAATTCCTTAGTCTCTGAGTATTGAGCCCGTCAAATCCATAGCTACCCAATTTAGAGAGAAGGTATATTGTGGAGGATGGTGCAAAAAGCATTACAGAAGTCCTGATAGAGGATGTCTAGGAATCACCTCTTGTCCACTTTATCGTAAGAGGCAAGTAGGTTGGTCAAGTAAGACCTGTCCTTGGGGAAGCCAGAATGGCTGTCTCAAATAACCTCCCAGTCCTCAGAGTGCCCTAGCGGAGCTCCTAGGAGGATCTGTTTCATTATAGTTGAAGCTGACTGCTTGATTTTTCCTTAGGTCCTGCTTTCCTTTTTGCAATCCTTTTTGGAAAATGGGTGCAATTTTCCCTTTTTTTCCGTCACCAGGAACTTCACCTGTGGCTATGAATGGAATGTGGATCAGTGAATTTTCTCAGGAAACTGGGATGCATCTTTTCAGGCCCCATAGTCTTGTGTATGATTAGGTTTAACAGGAAGTCATGAAAGTGATGTTCTGTTACAGTGGAAGGGATCATGCTTCCACAGTCCATCAGCTTGAGAGCTGTGGTTGCTACTGAAGACTGAGGAAACACTTGCTGAGTATGGGGGCAATGAGTGCAAGCTGGAACACAGGAGGTTCCATATAAATATCAGAAGGAACTTCTTCACAGTGAGGGTAACAGAACACTGGAACAGGCTGCCCCGGGGGGGTGTGGAGTCTCCTTCTCTGGAGATATTTAAGACCCCCCCTGGATCTGTTCCTGTGCAACTTGGTCTAGGTGATCCTGCTGTGGTAGGGACATTGGACTGGATGATCTTTTGAGGTCCCTTCTGATTCCTAATGTTTCTATGATCTTATTCTTCTCCTCTGCTGTTACCAGTTTTCCAATTGTGTTCTTTGGTTGGAGTATCACACTTTGATCTACCCTTCCTGACTGGCAAAACCACAGACCACCTCATTATTCTTTGTGCCCTGTGACAATTTCAGCTCCAGCCATGCCTTGGCTTTCCGAAGCACTGGGCAGAGCCCTACATGATCTGATTGTTCTTTGAACAAGAGATTCAACTACATGAATTCTGTAGGTTGCTTCCAGGCAACATTTCTACAATTATTGTCAGTACATGTCTTAGAACACTCACAGAACAATGAGAAGTGGAAAACTCATGCAGCATCTTCAGAACACCTTACAAGAACAAAGTATATTACAAGACAAAAGTAAAAATGAAAAGCACTAACCAAGACAGAGGAAATGTTAGGTGCATGCAAGTAGTTATGTGCGTACATCAGACCTAATCTAACACGTGATTTTTCCTTTTTGTGAGTTCCATATTCATGCAACTTTACAACTGCAATGTTTGATTCAACCAGCTGAGACTAGGTTTGCATCAGAGGTCTGAAGACCATTGGTTTAAGTTAATATTTTTTCCTGTATAATAGTAATATGGAAAATCCAAAGAGGAAAAACAGCTAAAGACTGTATGTTCTATAGTCTTTAGAATTTGCTTCATGTTGTATCTTGTCGAGTTATGGAAAGTGGGTATTTTTAAAGTGAAAGTATAGCTGTATATTTCTACAGCTGTCAGTGCTGAGAGGCACTGAGGCATCCTTGAGGCTGACTACTGGAAGTCCTGAAGTATAAAAATAGCCAGAGAAGTGCATATTCCATTAACAAAAACTGAACACAGTAACTTCTGAACTATGAATCAACAAAAGAACGCTACTTAGCTGTAAAAGACTGAGTAGTAAATGAGAAATATTTGCTGTAATTCTGATTGCCCAGGAGAAATTTGCATTGCATAGAAGTGACACATTGAAGGGATCATACCACCTTTTGCATGTGCCTCAACAATGCTGAAGCTTGATTTATGTACTGTCTTTGGAGAGAGAGAAATATAATGGATTTTTAATTGCTACAAGTTGCAAAGAACAAATGGAAAGTAGTCCAGTTTCTATACAAAACAGGAAGAGAATTAGGAGTCATGAAGATCAAATTACATAGTCCTGTCCTATTTAAGTTTCCTTGGGAATGCGGCATTCCTATATTTAAAAGACATTGATTCACTCTGAGGGTGGAATGCTTTATTTAACACGTTTTAAAAAAAAGTTAACAGGGTTGCATGCACCAAATCAACTCTGGTTTATTTATATTCACACATACTTGTTTGCTTTTGAGAAGTAGGCTGATGTACCATACAAAGGCAACAAAACCCTGCTGATAGCTTTAATCTTTCTGTCTTTTCCAGTTCCTTGCTTAAACAAAATGGGAAGTTATCCACATACTTCAATAAAGTTAAATTAATTAAGTTAATTTTCAGATCATATGATGGAACACACCATTAATAGGACCTTTAAGCTTAAGATCTTCAGGTAACTGTTAGAACTTTGGATGAGAAGTTAAAGGGCCAAACTATCTGATGGCTGGGATTGGCAAATTTTTGCATTGCTGCAGTTTTGGATCCTGGCAGGTACTAACACTTTTCTATACATCTTTCTATTTCTTCCTGTTCACTAAGAACATAATCCAGCAACTATTAGACTAACCAAATGTCCTCATAACTTCCATATGGATTTAAACCAGTAAAAGACACAGGACATTTTTCCTGCCTGTGTCTACCACAACTTTGCCACTAAAACTGTCAGTGTTCTCAGTTCTCTACACACACACCTTTTGGAGGTTTCCATGTTGTATCTTTTCACTTTTCATCCTAATTACCACTGAAAGCACATTTGAAATGGGATTTCATTGCAGGAGGTATAAGTATGAACATCCTTTTTTTAGGTTCCATTCATCTAAATATAGTAAACTTGAATGGGTTTGATTTTAGGACAAATCTGTATATCTTCGTGGGAAATTTAGAGCTTTTCTGCCTTCAGTTCTGAAATACTGCAACAAACACTTCTGGAGTTTCATCACTTGCAGTTCCATCTGAAACCAATAAGGAAAATTTGCACATAAAAACAAAACCAGATATTTGGATATTTAGATAATACACTGTTTTTATCTGAATATTTCAGACCTTCATTAAAGGTTTGGTCTAGTTTCTGGTCTAATCAAAACTGAGACTCAAGTGGTGTTGGGGGACATGTAAATCAGTACTGGTCTGTATCTAACTTTCATCATCATGATAACTTCAATTAATAACTACTGCTCTTATGTCAGTATTGTCTTTATTGAGAAGCTTAAAAAGTTAATGGATTCAATTCAAAGAACTGTGATGCCTTTTAAGAGGCTTTGAAGAACTAAAAGTAATGAAAGTCAAAATGTTTGCATGTACCTAGTGTCCTTAATTCATACAATTTGGTGCTGAAACATAGTTTTGGACTTCCAAACCGAATATCTATATGGCAGTGACAAGTATATGTGAGCCATAAATGAAATCAAATATATTTTTATGAGTCTTAAAAATTTACAAAAATACTGGTTTCATTGTTTTTTAGAACATTATTGTGTTTCACAGTAGAAAATTCCACTATGGAACTTTTGAAGACCTCTGGTGTCTGGAGAGTTTGGACATAATTTAGAGGGCTTGCAATTGAGCAGTCGGTGATTTCAAAGAAGGAAACCTACTACCTCCATTATTTTGAGTTATTGGTGTTTGAATCCTTTATTTTTCTGATACATACACAGTGTGTGACACAGTTGGATGCTTTTCTCAAATTAGACTTAATAGTAAATGATAGCAGTTCCATGAGAAATGTCCCATCCACCACAAAGACTATGCCCACGTCTGCTATCAATAAGATAAAGTAGTATCTGAGACACACCAGGGGCTACTAAAGCAGGAAACTACATCTACAGTATTGAGTTCTTAAACCAGAAATATCTAAAATGGCAACAACATAAAATCTACTCCATGAGTAATGTCAGACATGGATACAGGAGTCAGACCCAGAACCTAAAAGCTGCTCTTTCCATTCCCTAGAGACTGTTACTGCTCTTCGCAGGATGAGCATACAAGCTACCAAAAATTAGTGTTTGCTACTGTTGTCAGGCAGTCTGAGAGAGCAAATTATAAAGACTGAGATCAGCCATGTGGCATCCATTCCTGTGGAAGTTTTTCAGGAGGCATTTCAAGCTGCAAACAGGGGTTCTTTGCTCTGAGGGAAAAACGTGGTAAGACATTCGCCTATTTAGGAAATAGTTTGGATATTTGGCCTAGTGGGATTCTTTGGGGATGAAAAACCGCCAACAAAAACAGTTACTCCTTAGGTTACAGATAGTAACCTGTAAGTATAGAAAGGAGAAACTCATTAGAACATTTATGCACATTAGTGAAAGCCAATCTTTTAAGCAAAATTAATATTTTTTATCAGTTTGAACTGTTTTAAGCAAAACCATAGAACCTGAAGGTCCTCACTTCTGACCAGCTTTGTCATCTCCTGCATCATCACAAGGAACAAAAGGGAACAATCAAAGAAAGAAAACAAAAGCTAGAACCCCCTTCCATAACAGAAAACTAAAAAACAAACAAGCTGCCTATAATAAACAAAAAAGTAATAAAAAAATTGCTCCAAGAGAAATGCTTCATGATATTATTGTTAATACTCCTAGAACAAAACACCCTCTGGAATGTATTGCAGCCACATCAAATCCTTCTTAGCCAAAGCTCTACTATTACTACATGCAGTAAGCATATACCTTGCAGATTCGTAGAGAATAAAAAAACAAGGACCAGACTAATGGACTACTAAAATAAGGATTGGTATGGACTATTAAATCCAGTAGCACCTCCCACACATGTTTCAGCTATGCTTAGAGGTGAAAATTACTTTCTTTATACAATCATTTGTTCCTACAGAAATGAAGCTGGGATAGAGCTGTGAATTAGACTTCATTGGCACTGCTGAATAACGATCAAGTCCTCTCAAGTCTCCACTTGAAAAATCTGAACCTCTGTGATCCAGAAAAAGAAAAGGACATTCATTTACAAATTTTCCCAAAAACTAAGGGTACTGAATGCTATTCCCAGTGAAGAGACTTAATTAAGCATGTGAATTTTGGGAAAGCCTATATGCAAAGGAATAGCCAGTGAGAATTATGCATGTGTAATCAAGATTAAGCAGCTTTTCTGTAGATACAAACATGCGGCATGGAATTCGATTTTCATCTAGTTCCAATTTCCTCTTCTGACCTGATGTTTCCCAGGGGTATGTGAACCCAAGGGTATTGCTGAACAATGAGTAAGAATCTTCTTCTTTGTAAACTATTATAATAATGATCATAATGATAATGATAATAATACCAGAAGATGACCCTCCTCAGAAGTCAAGATAGTACCTGTCTTGTGTTGGTGAACAAGCTCCAAAACCTATCCCCACTGCTATCCACACAATAGACTGATGCAACAACAGTTCAGGGACAATGACACTTGAGTCCATAAGATCTGTTCCTGTTTCAACTAAGTGAATTTTAGAGAAGATTCCCATGTGATTTGAGTCTCCTATCTTTTCAGTAGTGTTCTCAGTGAATTGGAAATTATGTAGATCCTGCTACATTTCTTTTATTGATATTAAACTGTGATGTTAACTAAAGGACCATATGCATGTGGCAAATCCATGCTTTCAGTAAAAGAACTCCATGAAAAATAAATGGCTGACAAAGGAGGACATAGTACAATGAAAATTCAAAATTATATGACAGTGCAATCAATATATTTAAGACAAAATAAATCTCTAAGAAGTTTCTTAAAATTAAGGTGCAATGTATTTCCACTGCTTCAATATAATTTAACAATAAAATTCTGCATTAGACTGAAATATAGAACTGCATCTAAGATATTAACAGAATCATGATTCTTGACTGATTAAATGTTAGGGATCAAAGTCTTTAACAACTACGTCTGACAGCTAATTATTATTTTCCTTAAAATTTTCCTCTTTTAAAAGCAAGAGCAATGCAGACAGATGTGTGAAAATTAATAAAAGGAACAAGCTGTCATTTGACAAAGGCTTTGCTATAAAATTAAAAATATGCATTTATGTCAAGGTTATAACAGCACAAGTGTAATATAATGTGTAAGCATCTCAATTCATTTAATGTTAAACTTTACAACTTAATTGTCCACTCCCAAGCCCTAGACCACAAACTGCAACCATGAGCCACACTTATTTTGTTTATAATGTAGAAGAAAATGGGTATCACATAACATAATAGGACAAAAATATGTTAGACACTGGTTATTTATATTGTTGGCATTTTATATATTTTAAAATATAAACATTATGTCATCATTCCTACGGGCATTCACATTCGAAGTGATTCAAATAATAGGAATAAGTATTTTAGTTTTCCATGACTCTGAAATTATATATGCATACATATGTAAACATGTGTAATTCCTTCCAAATGTGTGGTTCTAATTTTTCTTTTCTACAAAACCATTGACTCTTTCTCATGTATAGATCTGTCTATGTTTAAATGAATCAATTAGTTGTAAGTTTAACCTATAGATTGTATATACTCTTCATCAGCACCCAGGAGGAAAGAACAAAGTTAGTAAGATACAGAATTGGAATTATGCATGCTTGTGATTATTTGTGCTACTGTAAATGTTGTAAAGAGAAATGTAATTATTACTCCTATTACTACAAAAATTTTTATACGAATGCTAGCAAACAAGATTTGGCAAGAATTCTCTTCTGCATGGGTTGCAACTCTGCTTGCCATTCCCATTAATCCTTTTTATTCAACAAGTAAAGATGTGATATACTTTCCAACAGCATTATGCAAGAAACTAACAAAAGGTATAATCTAAGCCTATCAATGAAAAATGGGGTGTTACCTTCAGGAGAGTTTCTTTTTAAATATGGCACAGTAGCAATTAAGCCCTTTGAATCCTTTGAAATTGCATGCCTGACAAGTACTTCTTCATCTGGTGCAAAACAGAATGATACGTAATTTATTTCAAACTAAGAATGAAAAGTTTCACTAAATATTATGGCATTGTGTCCTAGACATATGTGAGAATGAATAGTTAAATGCATACTAATTATGTATACCACTATTAAGTGCTGACCCACTGAACTAGCACATCTAGAAGAAACTGAAAACTTATGGCACTGAAATTTTGTTTGCAATATTCAGAATGGCATCACCTCACTTACCTTAAGGTGTCTTCAGCATAGGTATAACATTTAAGCTAGAGTATCTAGACCTTCATTTTGTTCTGTTGAGACCTATTCAATGACATCCGTGGCCTCCAGAGATTTATTCATTCCATTGTGATGCAGAATGCACGTTTGATCGGGTAATTTGCACCCTAACCTTACCTGACTAACTAATCTGCTGTAATGCAGACCTAGATGTGTTACTGACATCGAGGTCTATTTCATAAATGCCTAAAGCTAATACAACTATCACCTTTAATGTGGGAATCACAAAATCCTCCAAGAAGGGAGAAATGGAATGCAGAGGAGACCAGTCGTTTCTCCTTTGTGACAGTGACCAATCCTCATTATGTGCTATTAGTCATCATGAATGTGAAATGTGAAAAAAACCAAAGTACAGATGTCACTTAGTTTTAGCACTAGTACACATCAATGTATTAAAGTAGGTCAACACCAGCATTTACACTTCAGACTGATGAATATAAGGAAGAGAATAAAATGAATCCTGGAGCTTGACTGACAAAAATAGTTTCAACAAAGAAAGCATAAGGAAATGTTTCAGTGTAAGTATGTTCAAAATAATCATCCAAAACTCCTTTCAAGTAGTGTTTCTTGAAGAGCTTTGAATGGTGAATCTTTTAAGTAGTGACAGTGTTAAATTTAGGATAATACCTCACATCTCAGACAAAATACAACTGATCTTGCTAACTAAAGCAATGTGAGACCAGAAGTATAAAGGTCTCTAAGAAATAGCAAGAAATTGGCTATTGTGTTTGCTTTGTACTTAAAGTAAAGGATAGTAGCAGATTACAACATCACATTTTTAAACAAATGCAAAAATAATCCATCTTGAGATCAAATGTAATGTCTCAGAGTGGTATCCAATGAATAGTTATAATGCAGGAAGCATTACACTGAAAACTGCATGGCATTTCTCTCTCTGAATATATTCGTTCTGGAAAAATCTACAAGGGAATCAGTAAAAAAAAAGAGGAGTATGAAAAGAAAGAAGCCATATAAAAAAGCATTGCTAACATATTTAGGAAGCCAGTTTTTCAGTACTGGAGGAAAATCAGGCACTGTACATATTTTATGTGAAAGAATATATATATATATGCACACATATGTTCTTATGTGTGTACATACTTATTCTCCTTTGGGATAAATCCTACAGATTTCATCCTTTTGTTTTAAGCTACATGAAAGACAGATAATAGAAGAAATAAATGAAATATTTTATTAGTGGAAGTAAATTAATTAATTACTAGTTTAGCCTGGGGAAAAGGAGGCTGAGAGGAGATTGTATTTCTCTCTACAACTATCTCAAAGGAGGCTGGTATGAAATGTGAGGGTCAATCTATTCTCCCAAGTAACAAGTAACATGACAAGAGGATATGACCTCAAGCTGTGCTAGGGAAGACTTGGGTTGGGTATTATGAATAATTTCTTCATTGAAACGGTTACCAAACATTGGAACAGACTGCTCATGGAAGTGATGGGATATTTAAATGCATACAGATATAGTGAAGAGAGACAGAGTGAGGAGTAGTAGCTTTTTGATGTTAGCATACTTCCTCAGACATTCCTTACTGACAGAAAATGAACAGAACTGACAGAGTATTCAGAATCAATACTTCCTGTGTAGTGAAAATTAACACAAATGAAATAGAAGCATCCCTGCTCAGAGAAACCTCAAGAAATCTCAATTGACAAAGTAATCATAGGCTTTAATGCTCGAACAAAATATACTTCTGGCATCCTATTCAGTTTTTTACTAGAAAAGTTTTGATGATTTTGGGGTAGAAGCTATGTTTCACAGTTTGAAAGCGTGATTTGCATCTCCAGGGAAGTAAATTCCTTGTAACTGTGTGATAATAACTACATAGAACAGATCTGCAGTTGTGCTTCTTTGGTGATCATCACTGTTCAGGGCAGAGACCAAAGAGGGACAGGGACAAATGGTTTTCATAGTCCTGAAAATTGTCCCCCTTTACCATTATTAATGATTGCTTATGAAGAATCATTTGTGAACTGCATGTTTACATCTATACCATTTAACAGGACAAAATGATTGCAGTACTCATATTCTGTTCTATTCTGCTCTCTCCTGTTCTATCGTAGGAACTGTTTGATACTGTTCTAGGAACATTATAGAACAGGGAGGTTTTTTGATCTGTTATCATTATAAAAGAAGAAAAAAAATGAGTATAATATAAAGATATTAAGACCTTCACAGCCCTAGATTATTACATATCCCTCAGACCATCCACTGAGAAGTCAGTGATGCATATTCCAGGGAATATTCCAGGAAATATTCACAAATGCATACCTGGAGAGAGATTTCAGGACTTGGGAATCTGCTCTGCTTGTTTTGTCACAATTCCCCAGTCAGCTGTGGCTGCCTTTGAGGTTTTTATATCACCTGGTTTACACAAATGCTGCTTAGCTGCTTTCCTCCTCTTCACTTTCTGCAAATGCTTTTTATTTTCCTGTTGCCTCTTCACCCTCTCTACATGACTGTAACTTTGTTTCTGTTGCTACCATTTGTCATCACTGGCCACCAGCTTTTATTGTTCTTTCTTAATTTAATTGCAGCACCGTGACTGGACCTGGCTGATCCTGTCCTGAACAACTCCTGTGTCTCCACAGGTAGTCATTACTGCAAAAGGAAGACTTGGTCTTATGTGAAAATCCTTAAGATCTATTTGCTGAGATTATCTGGGGAAATTTCTAAGTCATGGGGATCAGGAGAGGTGCCTAGGGACTGGAGGTTAGCAAATGTCATTCCACTTTTCAAAAAGGGAAAGAAGGACCCAGGTAACTACAGACTGCTCAGCTTCACCTTCATCCCAGGAAAGGGGATCAAACAACTTGTCCTGGACGCTGTCTCTAGGCACATCAAGGACAACAGGGTCATTAGGAACAGTCAGTATGGCTTCACCAAGGGGAAGTCATGCTTGACCACCGTGATAGCCTTGTACGAGGGAATAACCAGGTGGATAGATGATGGCAGAGCAGTGGATGAGGTTTATTTTGACTTCAGGAAGGCATTTGACACAATCTCACATAGCATCCTTGTGGCCAAACTGAGGCAGAGTGGACTGGATGATTGGGTAATGAGGTGGATCAAGAACTGCCTGTAGGACAGAAGTCGGAGAGTAGTGGTCAAGGGGACAGAGTCTAGTTGGAGGCCTGTATCTAATGGGGTGCCCCAATGATCAGTACTGGGACCAGTCCTATTCAATCTATTCATTAATGACTTGGATGAGAGATTGGGGTGCACTGTCAGCAAGTTTGCTGATGGCACAAAGCTGGGTGGTGTCACCGACACCCCAGCAGACTGTGCTGCCATTCAGTGAGACCTGGACAGGCTACAGAGCTGGGATGAGAGAAATTTAATGAGGTACAACAAGGGTCAGTGTAGAGTCTTGCATCTGGACAAGAACAACCCCAGGGCCCATGATAGGTTGGGGACTGACCTGTTGGAGAGCAGTGTAGGAGAAAGGGACCTGGAGATCCTAGTGGACAGCAGGATGACTACGAGCCAGCAATTTTGTGTTGCATCACACTTCATGGCATGGCTAGCAGGGATGAACCTCTGTCCTGGGAGACTATCTAAAAATTAACATTATAATTCAAAGCAGTCTATATAAGCTGGGTATCTGAGTAAACCTAGCTAACTGGGTGCTGTAACAGTCTTATGAAGCAAAAAGCAAAACAGGATTACTTCTTTTCGGTGTTGCACAGGTTTTGTTGGGATATAGGTCCCTAAGTTGGCACAGCCATAAAGGACTGATGCAGGGCGATTCTGTCTGTTACCTGAAACTTGACATGCAGCAACAAGCTATTATTTTCTTGAGAAGGTATGTGAGGTGTCTAAATTTCACTTCAATGGAACTTTGTGAGCCTCATTTTCTTTCTCAATGTGGTTGTGTTACTGTGGTGCAACAGATTGTCCTATACCATAACAGCCAGCAGCACAGTGCAAGGTAAAATGTCTGAACTTGTAATTTGATTCTTTTTCTCAACACTAGGTGTTATTTGTGCATCTTATCCAGCAACCTGATTCATCAGGACCTGTTTTGCTTTGTGATTTTTTTTCCTGTATTTAAACTGTTAGATCTGTCACTTTGTGTTACGGAATTACATGTGTTAGAAATGGTCGTAAACAACAGGTAAATCTGACACAAAGTTCCTTCAGATTGTACCAATGAACTTAAACTATACTGGGAATGCTATTGAAATACACTGTCAAATTTGGTCTGCTTTCAAAGAAAAATGGTGGCTTAAAATGAAAATGCTTTTCAAATAGCATAGAGAAGAATTCACATGCAATGGCATTACCCCTCTAATTTACATAAGCCCATCTGGCTGATAGAGAGTATGACAAATATAAATTGGAAGGCAAGGGGAGAAAGTTATCTACCCATCACATCAATGTTCATATAGTAGAGCAACTAAAGCAGCATGAGTAATATAACATTCTGGCTATGAGCATCCAGAAAGGGATTAATTCATCGGAATGAGTGACCAAAATCTCGTGATGTGTAGTGAGGGTGGCTGAACTGCTCAGTGCATAATGGTCTTGGCTCGTTCTGTACTGAGTTTAAAAGTGTTCTGGTCTTGTTTAATCTGAATAGGAAGCTTGGTCCCTTGTCTCTTTAACACAGTTTCTCCCATAGCATGTCAGTAAGGACACAGGAAATTAAAGTGGAAGGGAACCCTCTGAAAAAGATTTCTTCAGCTCCTTGTAATTTTTGAGCTTCTTATGGCCCAGATAGGCAACGACCTGCAATGTTTCTGGTTATCCAGGTGCATAAACTTAGAGAAAGCTGAAGACTTCTTTGTTAAAAAACAAAGTTTTCTGGTATCTTTTTGTATCTAGCAGACTTGAATAAATCAATACTTCTCTTTCCTTCGATATTTGCCTTTCAAAGCCATTATAGTGAGCAGTCTCTGAGTTTTACTCATTGAAGGACCAGTTCCAGTGTCTGGAATTGGGAGAAGACAGACTGAATAGAAAATCTACATAAAATCGTTTGGCTGTAATTTTCTATTTGGTTCTGCAAGTCAAAACACAAACGATATTTTCCTGCATTGCAAAATGTGATCTGACCACTAGGGTACATATTATTGCATTCTCAGAAATAATACTGCCTGGTGGCAGCCACTCACCAAACATAGCAAAGAGCACACAGTTGGTGGATGTCTTTCTGGTAGAATTGTTAGGATTTTTTTTGTTGAGGCTTTTCCCTCACGTATAGAGTATGTATGATCATATCCTATCTGTTTAGAAACTCAAAGGACTGCAGAAGTTACAAGATTCTCCACTACTCCCACTGTAGTGGCAGCTTATCCTTTGATTTTTATTTGAAATAGCATTTCTTTTTGAGGTTGAAAACTGAATAAAGAGCTATGCTTTTTCTTTTTGTTTTCCCTGCTGTGACTAGTTACCTTGCCAAGCATCTATTCACAATCCCCTGTACTTTACTCTGACATCAAATGGAGACCTTACATCCCAACTGCCTTATTTCCTAGGAAACTTGTTTTATCTCATAATTTGAGTACTTTCAAATCCCTCTCAAGACCTACAGTTTGTGCAATTTATATTTTTGAAGAACCCTGTGACCTTGAGGCACATCTCCATTGCTGTGTGGTGTCGTGGTGCAATTGCAGGCAACATTTAAACACTTAGTATTCTAAGAACAAACGTATTACATTTTAGCAATGTGACAGGATTTTTAAAATATATAATTAAATATAATCCAAACACATATTTTTTTGGCCATGGAACAATGTTTGCTTCACTTAAATGTTGTTCTTACCAATTCTGTCCCAGGAAAACAAATATAACCCATTGACCAAGCATACTGATGAGACAATTATGTTGAGTTTGTGGTTATTTTCTGTGTAAAACATTACATTCCTCAGTACCAGAAAAACAGACTGTCTAAACAACTGAACTGTATTCTTCTATTTATATATATATATCTCACAGAATCCAGAAACTTACTGTGCAATATCAAATAGTAAGCCATATGGTTTATTTATACCTATGCCTTGTTTTCCTTTTTTTTTAAAAGTAACACCAGATGAGAACACATTGAATAGTACCTTGTGCCTGAGAAAACCATCTATTAGCTTATTCATGGATGAGTATTCCTACCTATCTGTCACCTAGTTATTGCCCTATTAACCATTATGTTAGCATCAATAATTTATTTTATTTTCAAATAATACCGGACAAAAATCAACAATCTCACCCTCAAAAATAGAGAACTGTAGTTCCATATAATTACCCAAAAATCTTAGGAAAAAATAAGGGTCATGTTTTACTTTGAAATAATTTTGGATGTAGGAGTTTAGAATCTTTAACTGAGTTCTCCCCAAACAGGAGACTCAGGTGAAATATCTTGTTTTGTTCCAGTTTCTCATTATGAACACTGACTTGGGACCAATTCTTTCAGGTTACAGAAATCAACTTAATATGCATGCAAGAAACAGAGTCCCCTGGATATATGCTGAAAAGCTAAGTGTTTGTCCTAAATAAGGGGATATTCACAAAGTTAATCATAGATAATTAACCTGAGACAGCTATTCAGTTAATTGCAAGTGTATACAAGTCCTGAGAAGTGGGCTTGTCTTCAAAAACCTCCTTGTGCTTTGTCTACACTTCCATAAAGCCTGTTTTGAAAACTGCGAGGCCAATTTTTGTTTGTTTAGCTGAAAGGGCTGGCCCAGCAACATTGCTTTTAAAATCACAATTCATGATGATTATGTACAAGTTTTAGTCACTAATATTTCTTACAGATATAGGCAAAAACAAAATCAGCATAAAAGAGGTAACAGTGTCTGTGTGAAAACTGTTTGATTGAGACAAAGTCAAGAAGTAAAATAGCTACTGAAAGACTTGAGTAGCATTTAGATTTCCAAAGACTAATTCATTCGGAAAAGAAATTTTTTAACCTCTGTTACCAGTTAAACAATGCACATCACTGCTCCTTTAAGTCGCATCCATTTAATGTACCTTTTTGAGCTTTCGAGATGTCATGTTTTATAATGCATGATCTTGTCTCATAGTAAATACTTTATGCCTAGCTTTATCACAGTCCTTAAGAAAGACAGTTCTTCATTTATTCAAATCATCTAGGGTTTTGGGAAAAACGTATTATCACCACCCATATTATAGGAAAAGGTGAACTCAGCAAAGACTTCAGCTAACATTAGATCTCTCTTGAGAGATGACACTTTATGACATATTATTTTTGTAGTCACTCGATGGTAACAGCTACACATTTTGTAAGTCCTCCGCTGTCTGGATGCCAGCACCAACTGATATGAGACAAGCAGAAATGCCTGCTTGTTTTACAGAGGAAAAGAAAGGCTTACTATTTTTTTTGCACTTGCCATGTCAAGACTTGCTTGTCTTTACACTAAACTAGTTTTTTATTTCATTATGGCTGTAAAAATGCAACAGAAGACAATCCTTGTTTAGCAAAGAGGCAAACAGCAGGATAGTACTATGATACACAGACAAACCTTTCTTGAATTTAATAGAAAGAATGCTGCTGGCCTGGATTTTCCATGCACTACGTTTAGAACATCATTATTACTGTGCAATTCAATGCATTCCTGAAGTTAAAATCTAGAACATATGAACACCGTGGCACTATCTGCTTATCTACAGTGTATGGAACTCAGAACTTCCTAGAGCATTAGAAATCTTTTCTATCTTTTCTCAGACCTGAAGGATAAAAATTCCAGTTACTATATTTGTTTTTTGGGTTGCAGTTGTCTGATATGACTCATTTCTATCTAAAGTTGCCTTAGTCAGTGGCTTTTTTGTTCCTCCAAACATTAATCTCACATTGTCTCCAGGATATTATCTCACATCAGCTTTTACTCACACAGACAAAACCATGGACTAAATGACCTTGAAGCGTCCCAGGTTTCTATTTATTCAATGCCCAAAGGTACCTTAAACATTTCCCACTCTTGCCTCAATGAACACAGGTGAGAAGAGTACCTACTCTTTCTCAGAACAAAAATATTTCTTGTGGTCATTTAGGCCTTTTTTTCCTAATTGCTGATGAATACTTATGGAACATATGTCATTTTTTGAGCCTCACTGCTGTTATAAATGTTTCTGCCCCTTGGCTGCCACTGGAAGCAGATAGTAGGCTGACAACATCTATTTAAGTTCTGAGTGCCTTGAAGGAAGTAAAAGCAGTAAAGGAAGGTAATTTGAAGTGTACAGAGTATAAATCATATCTTCATCAGCTTAAGTGTAAAACTAGGCTATGATCCTGGAAGAAAAACTCACACAGGAATCCGTAAGCGATATAATATGTGGCAGTACTCCATCAAAGAGTCTGCAGTGCAGAAGCTTTGTCAGAGATCTCAAATGTCCCATGCCTTACACCTTCTTAAGACTAAACAATGCTGGTGTGCTGGGTCCAACCAACAGTCCCTTCAGCCCAGTATTTCTCATTGAGAATGGCTGATATGGAGGGAAAATTGTAAGAACAGAGGAATAATTTGTGAATTCTATTCTATTTACCACTTATTTTCAAGTCTGCTACCTATGGTTTATGTACTTTTTAACATGGAAGATTTTTCTTCAGTGGGAAAGTGCATGTTTCACACTGACTGCTCACTGTAAACATGTCTTGGATTAATTTTCCACATGTGGGGAGGTGGCCTTGGTCAAGGAAAGAAAAGCCTTGTTAGACAAGTGTACTGTCTGTTACTAGACTTATGCAGTGGGATTGAAAGGCATATGAAAGTCAAGATGTGGTTACAATTAAGCTCTCAAATATAAATTGATCTTGTTGAAATCAGCCTTTTATAAGAATGTGGATGCAACTGAACTAAAATCAACACTTCTTTGAGGGTAGTTCTCACTCAAAAGTCACTTTTTCTTTTGTTGTAGTCATTACATGAGTCAGCTATTGAAAATCTCCAATAAACTGTGACAGAGTTATGAATACATTACTAAAACATTTTTGAGTGACAGAATGCACTTCTTCAAGTGGTCAAGATACTATTTAGTTGAATAAAACTTGACAATCTGGGAAAAAATGTATTGAGAAGGAAGCATAGATTTTGAGACTGGAACAGAAATAGGTTGGCTAATAAACTTTTATGTGATTATAAATGTGCTCAGTCTTACAGGACATGCAGATTTGGTTGCGAAATAACATTTTATTGCAGAGACTCAGTAAAAGTCATGCAATTTTTTTGTTCTGAACTGCAAATTTAGACTGCATTAAAAATAGGAACTAAAATAAGAATCAATGTTTAGAGCTATTTACATCACTAGCTGGTCAATTGTGCTGGTCAATGGCATGTTATTTTAATCTTAGTTTTATGGTCAGACCGGTACATGGCCATCTACTTAAAACAATTTAAGTAATCATTTATTAAAAATATCTCTGCTGCACACTTCCTCATTTTTTCTAAGTAGCTTGCTCTGAATTGCCTCTTTCCATCAGATGTACTGTATTCTCTATATAGAACTTCAACCTTAAAAGGTCTGCACTTTTTAGGAATGGTAAAATAGAAAAGCCTTTTGGAGCTTCAAAGCCTCATTGTATTCTTCTTTAAAATGTCAGCCAGAACTAGATATATTGAAGCACAATCATGTGAAATACAATAAGAATACTCCAAACCTTTCCTCTGCTCAGTTGTCTGCTGATTATTTTAGAAGAAAAATTGTCCGAATAGAAGGACTGGCTTCACTGATATCAATAACCTCCTGAGAGGTATATGGCCAAGATTTTCACAGAGCAAACGATGACAATTTTTTGAAGCAGCCTCAACCGCCAAACTATACGCTTTTGACTAGTATGGTAAACCTGATAACATTGAAAACCACATCCATAAATCACAACTACAACACAAGCCCAGCAACTCATATAAAGAGTTATGTTTAAGAAAATGTCTCAATGAAGACATGTTAATGTAATCTTGAGGTCACCTCTACTTTTAAGGGCTAGTCATCCTCAATTTAAAGTAACTAGAGCCTGTTAAGATAACTTACTGAAATTGCTGTGGGATAAATGCCTGTTGTACTTTGAAATTGATGGGTCCCTTAACCTGAAGGACTGGGAACTTGTATGGAAACTTTTGGTAACCAGTTTGCAATTCCAATCTTTCCTCAGCATTAGACCTGCCTGGTGGCTGCATCTGAAAATAAATATATTTGAGTGAGGAGAAAAAACAGTGCTATAAGATTCCTGTTGGCAAAGCTTGCTTGTTTGGAGATTAAGTATGTACCAGTGGGACAGGGCATACCACCAGGGGCCATTTTTTGCCCTAGAGTGTGGTGATGGAGGAGCCACTGAGAGTTTGGAACTTCAGAGATCAGCAGAGGAGAAGCTTCCCTACAAGTCTGTGTTGTGGTGAAATGGAAAAAGAGAGTCACATCTGTAATGCATGGAAGATGACACAATGGATCGGGGGACTGGCTCTGAGGACATGGGTAAGGAACGTATTCTTAAAGAAACCAATAACCCTGAGGACAGGAAACTAGACTGAGCTATAGACATCACATTTCCACAATGAAAAAAAGGGCTAGATGTTTCTTCCCACTAAGAAGAAGGAGGTAACAGTTGAGCCCTGTTATAAGAATGTTGATTAATGTATGTAATGTCTCAGTGTTGGGGATTTTATGTTGCTTGAATTGTGTTTTGTTGTTTTTTTCCCAAATTGAGCCAGTCTTTGTTTTTGCCTGTGACTTCAAAAGTGGGTTTGGACGCTCCTTGGGTTTTTCTTTTTCTTTTCATTAGCACATTAGCTAAATCAATTTGTCAGTCTCAGTCTTGGACTTGATGAACTGATCAACAAGTGACAATGCCCCTCTCTTGAACCTCAGTACTTTATTATACCTCAGAAACACCCAGGTGTTATAGCCTGGAGTTTTCTAAAAACTTTCTTTGAAAAATTAAGACCTTTTAAAGATAAAGCCTATGAATCTCCTACACAATATTTAACACATCTTGTTCTCTCAAATTACTAATGATAGGACAAGAGAAAATGGCCTCAAGTTGCATCAGGGGAGGTTTAAATTGGATATTAGGTAGAAGTTCTTTACTGCAAGAGTGGTTATGTAGTGGAATAGGCTACCAAGGGATGTGGTGGAATCATCATCCCTGGAGGCGCTGAAAAAAAAGTAGATGTAGCACTTGAGGTTATGTTCTAGGGGTTAGGGAGATTTTGGGATGAAGGCTGAATGTGATGATCCTGGAGGTCCTTTGCAGCCATTCTATGATCCTCAATCTATTAATTAATGACTGGGATGAGGGATTAGGGTGCACTGTCAGCAGGTTTGCTGATGACGCAAAGCTAGGTAGTTCTGCCAACTCTCCAGTAGACTGTGCTGTCATTCAGCAAGATCTGGACAGGCTAGAGAGCTTCACAGAGAGAAATTTAATGAGGTAAAACAAGGGTCAGTGTAGTCTGGCATCTGGGCAAGAACAACCCCAGGGACCATGATCAGTTGGGGACTGACTTGCTGGAGAGCAGTGTAGGAGAAAGGGACCTGGAGGGGGTCCTAATGGACAGCAGGATGACTATGAGCCAGCAATGTAGTCTTGAAGCCAAGAGGGCCAACAGAAAACGAATGATTCTATGGAATTTTCCACTGTCAAGTCAACTAATCTGTGCCTTCACAGATGTTCACTATTACGTGTTTCTTATTTTCTAAATGCTCTGTTTGATGACCTGCTATCTAACTGATGGACATGCTACTCAGTCACAGCAACCAATAGCAATGAGTAGGAGCTAAGTTTTGGATGTAAGAAATGTCATTCAGTGCTAAGTGTTTTGCAGATAACAGATACTAGAGATAACAAATTACTTACCTGATTTTGCTCTTCTCAAGGTCATTTGGAGATAGAACAAGGTGCAATGGGTGCAAGCTGGAACAGAGGAGGTTCCATCTAAATATCAGCAAGAACTTCTTCCCAGTGAGGGTAACAGAGCATTGGAACAGGCTGCCCAGGGAGGTTGTGGAGTCTCCTTCTCTGGAGATGTTCAAGACCTGCCTTGATCTGTTCCTGTGCAGGTTGGTCCCTTCTGATCCCTAATGATTCTATGATTCTATGATCAGCTGTACAGATTAGAAACCTGACAGCTCTTTACGTCTCCACAGGCACAGCCACTGACAGATATGCTTGTGTTTTTATAATGCTTTGAAAATCAGTGGTTAAAGTCTGTGCTGCTGTTCCTTCAGTACCACGTGAAGTTCCTGATCCATGGTGTAACATCACTAAAGTGCAACAGATGAACTTTGCAGGATCTAGGTGATCCTGCTATGGCAGGGGGATTGGCCTTGATGACCTTTTGAGGTCATTTCCAATCCCTAATGTTTCTTTGATTCTAAAGCACTGCATTTAATACAGATAAAACATGTGCACTTCTTTCCTTTGCCTAGATCTTAGCTGTCCCCTCACCAGTACGACTAGTACCAAAAATCACAAGCTGTAGACCATTCAGAGTGAAAGGATGCTTCTAATTCTGCATTCTTTCTTTTGAAGCCATACCAATGTAAAACAATAGAAAACAATGAATGTGTCAGAGATCAACAGCATGTGCAATACTGACTAGACCAACCATTAGGGTGTTTATCTGTCAAGGGAACTTCAAAGGTTCCTGTTTATGGTCTCATACTTTTGTCATTTATCTCTGCAGTCTTTCAGAGTCAGGGATAATAGGACAGGACTTGAATAACTCAGGAAAAATTAGAGCAATTTTACAGTCTCTAGCAAGTTAACATTAGCAAATTATGAGTATAGCAAATGTTTATGGGATTAAATACATTGTTCAGTTAATGATCTTTTTTGACAGCAGACCTAGAATTGAAACTACTTAATGGGTGTAGATAACTCCTGCTGACCAGCTCCGTGAAAGATACATGTTGATGACAACTCTTAAGTGCAAATAGACATATGCATACCTTTCAGAACCTAAAATGCCTAATGCAAAACCACACTAGAGAGGATAATTCTCATAATTATCATCTTGTTATGTGAAAAATGCAAAAGAAGACCTCAGAGACATAAAAAGAACTTAGTAGGACGATTCTGTCAATAAACAACAGTAGCAATGTCTGTGGCTCAATGTCTTCGGCTTTTGTTGGGCTTTTATTCTTTTTCTGGCAGAAACCATCTAGAGATGTATTTTTAATTCATTTTACTAAAACACTTCACAGTATAATTGCTACTCTATGTTTCAACATCACAATAACTGTCATCACTCTTAATCTCAGCGTGCTTTGTGGTGTCCTAGATGTCCTAGTATTTAAAATATTGTACTGTTTCATAAAATAATCGTAGAAACATAGAATGGCTTGGATTAGAAGGAGCCTTTAAAGAACATTTGGTTCAATTCCCTTCATGTCTTTCATTGGATAGAACTTTTCAAAAGCCCATCCAACCAGACAGTCATGGTGACAGACTAACCTCCTTTCCCTCCCCAAAATGAGAAGAGACAGGGAAAAAAATTGGAAAGGAAAACTAAAGCAGCTGCAGTTAAAACAATGATAATAATACAATTAAATACACACAAAATCTATACTGAACTCAACTGCCCCCTGATGGCAATAATGTCACTGTCATCACTGATGCTGTGCGAAGACTCAGACTGAACTCATGACAGAAGGCAACCAGGTGCAAGAGCTGGATTCTGGAAGAGGAGCCTTCTGCAAAATTCATAAAATCATAGAATCATTAAGGATCATCCAATCCAATGTTCCTGCCACATCAGAATCACCTAGACCAAGCTGCACAGGAACATGTCTTTTTCTTCAGAGAAGAGAGACTCCACAACCTCCCTGGGCAGCCCGTTCCAATGCTCTGTTACCCTCACTGGCAAGAAGTTCTTGCTGATATTTAGATGGAAACTCCTCTGTTCCAGCTTGCACCCACTGCCTCATGTCCTATCACTAGATGACCTTGAGAAGAGCCTGGCTCCATCCTCCTGACACCCACCCCTCACTTATTTAGAGACATTAATGAAGTCACTCCTCAGCTTCCTCTTCTCCAATATTAAGAGACCCAGCTCCCTCAGCCTTTCCTTATAATGGAGCTGTTCTACTTCCTTCATCATCTTTGTTGCTCTACGCTGGACACCCTCCAGTAGCTCTGTGTCCTTCTTGAACTGAGGGGCCTAGAACTGGACACAATATTCCAGATGTGGTCTCACTAGTGCAGAGTAGAGGAGGACAAGAACCTCCCTGGATCTGCTAACCACCCCATTTTCCTGTGTCTCCACTCAATCACATTTTATGCTGTTAATAAAGATATTGAATAGTACCAGTTCCAAAACAACTCCCTGGGAGACAGCAGTTCTTACTGATACCTTTTTTGACACTGACCCAGTGACTGAAACTCTGTGGTTAGTGAACCAAAACCTTAACCTTAACCTTTATTTCTCATTAAGGGTTTGGCTATGCAAAGAGGGGAATCCTCATGATAAAGATTAAAGAATCTTGTTCACTATTGGGATGAAGAACCAACTGATCAACCTAATTAAATGTCTTCAATATACTAACTTAGTTTGCTTCTGGATTTTTCTTCTGCACCCATCTCTACTAGATCTGAGAATGAAAACCTTTTTAAATGTGTTGCACTAACTTTTCCGTCATGAAAGGGTGTTCAGTTTTACCACTGGAAGACAACAACAGGCAAGAAAAGTGTGAAAATGATTTGCAAAATCAGGTAAGTGTTATCTCTAGTACCTGTTATTTGCAAAGCACTTAGCACTGAATGACATTTCTTACATCCAAAACTTAGCTCCTACTCATTGCTATTGGTTGCTGTGACTGAGTAGCATGTCCATCAATTAGATATCAGGTCATCAAGCTGAGCATTCAGAAAATAAGAAACACATAATAGTGAACATCTGTGAAGACACAGATTAGTTGACTTGACAGTGGAATATTCCATGGAATCATTCGTTTGCTTTGACTAATGAGACCTTTTCTCTCTGCTTGCAATCACATTAGTCACTCTGCAGTCTTTCTAAATTCAGCAACAAACAAGAATCCTGCAATCAACAGCCTTCTGTACCACGTAATGCTGACTTTTTAACATTGGACATATACTCTGTGCATCCAGTGATGGAAAATAACTGTGATCATGTAAAGGAAACCTCACCTTTGTTTTATCAGACTGGAGTATGATCTGCAAGTCTCTACTCTGATGTACTTTGCACAGGTTAACAACATTTCTTAGTGTTGCTAGAAAGCAAGATGGAAGAAAACAAATGTGATCAAATTAATACCCATTTTTAGGCACAGGACTCAGAAGATATGAGTCAGCTTTCACAGGTTGCTGTAGTGTCATATTTAGGTAGAGAGAAAAACTTGGCTTCTAACTTAAGTGCCTTGATTTGGTCCCTGAAAAAAAAACAAACCCTCAAAAGATTACAGTTGTTTATAATGATAATGCCATTTTCATACAACCTTTATAATGAATAGCTTTTCGTTGTGCATTTTTGCCATTATTTCTGCTGTTCATGGGGCAAAACCAGGCAGCTTTACTACACTGCTAATACATAATTTCCCCTTAAGTATTGTTTCTCTTATGTATGGTGCACATTCCAAGACAACTCATAGACTTCTTTTGATACTTTTCATTACTTCAAAAGCTGATGTGTCTGTGCACTCTTCTGTTAGAGAACTGATGAGACAGGATGTGTCTAAAAATGAGTGAGATATCTAAATAACACTGTATGTTGAAGCGTGTACTTGTCTCCCACAGAGCCCCACTAATCATATTTGCCAAAAGCTTTCACACTCTTGTCCAAACAATGAGCATGTCTCAGGGCTTGATCTCACCAGGCAAAATTATAATGCAGAGAATGAAAAGAATAGCTGTCTGATATGAAATCTAAGGACAGTAGGGAGTAGGAGGAAAGTCAGGTAATGAGGTCTTGGCAAACTATTGCAAATATCCCTTGGAAAAAATCTTGCATTGCAAGAGGATAACTAATTCTTTTCTCTCAATCTGTATGATCCCAGAGAGAAGTAATTCTTACCACAGGTCTCATTACATAGTCACAACCCAGGCTATAGTAAGACAAAGGTATCTGACTCTGACAACAGATGGAATCAAATATAAGCATAGTTCAACTGCTGATACAGTCAGACCTTTTTTCTTCCTTGTAACAGCTATCTTTCACAGCACTGCACATAAAAACATAACCCTGAACTTGCTCCTTTTATTCTGAAAGAATATCTTTTTAATTAGTGGTCAGGGAAAAAGCCAATTTTTATTTCAGAAGTATATTAGAGGAATCTCTGGGCAAGATTTACATCTAAGTATGATCAGGCTGTCCTTGAGGAAGCCCAGGTTTACAGTTCTCATGTCGAAAGCATAGTACAACAGTCCATATGTCTGGGGGCCCAAACCAGGAAGGATTGGGCTATGTGCCCTCTTGAAACCCAGTACGCAGTTTGTGGGATCTGTGCAACCAACTACTGAACTTCAGTCTGGACTAACTAGTGAGACCCACAACTGGAATAACCAAAGTGAAAGACAGCAACTTGGAAAAGCTTATATTTAAGGCCCTATCTATCTGTGGATGTTGCAGTTATATAGAGCAATAGTGTATGCACATCTCAAGGGTGAGCCTCAGATAGGGAGGAGCTGTCTGTGTTGTAGCGCGTACTAGTGGAGTTTCATGCAGTATTGGTAAAGGCTCCTACGCTGTGTTAGTGTTCTTTGTGTATTGTGTGTGTTGTATGTAACAACACCCTGAAGCTCATCTTCAGCATCACTACTGGCTGGACTTGCAAGGGGGAGCACAACAGCACACATTAGGCAGGCGTGATCAAGACCCCTGGTTGTGTGAGTGTGCCAGATTCAGGTCTCATGGTCCAGGAAAGAGAACATGAACAGTGCTAGATTTAGCTACTCATTAACAAACACAGCTGATAAGGATGCCAGGGAATGAATGACATGCTGGTCAACAGACTAGTAATTTCTAGTGAGGCATATAGAAAAAGAAGTCTCTGAGAAGTCATGCTCTGAGCAATGAGGGTTTTGAGGACTGTTTGTCATCACATGAATTCTGATACCTACAGAGGAAGATTCTATTTTCAGAGGCAATGGGTCTGCCGGTGCTCCTTTTCTTGTTGATTTTGGACAGCCTGCAAAAGGATCTGAAGGTGGATGAAGCTGTATGTTTTTCCTTTTCCCAAGTGTTCTCATAAAGATTTTGGAGAAGAAGAAAAGATGCTGAAACAGAATAATCAGTATGCACTCAGAAGGATTCATGCAGGCAGCTGACGAAATGCAGAAACAGAGTTACCATTGGAAACAATCATTCTGATTATGATTTTTTCATACCTGCTCTTCAATGAGCTGCACTGAGATAGTTCCTAAAGGAGAGCCTATCTGCTACGATACATAACTCTACTGGGTTTGTGGAGCAGATGTATAGCAGATGTGTTTTCTTACAGCCTGTTACAATTTCCTGATGATATTTTCACAGGACAACAATCCTAATATTTTTTTCTCATTCAGTTTCACCTCGACTTATACTTTCAATTAATATTAAATACATATAATCATAATCAGATTTTATTACCAGTAACATTTTCTGTTCTAAGTATAACCTTTTGTTACACTTTCTCAGATTAATGGAAAGACACTGAGTTTAAAAACTTGTTAGGAATAGGAATATCCAATGGTCCAATGAAAGACAACATGTAAGAGTATAAAATTCACCAGATCTTTAAAAAATTTATCTCTTATAGTCCTCCCAATTCTTTACTTTTTGCTCTGATTTTCCTCATACTTGGTCATGTTACTTAAAACTTGACATATTGGCCTTGTGGGAATCTTAATTTCTCTAATAGACAATGTTTAGCCTTCATCAAAACATTCCCCAAAACTTGATTATAAAAAAACCCACCTCATTAACTGTGGAAGAGACCTTGAATTTTTAAGTTAACTTTTGTTTGATAGACGTGGTTTTACAAAACTTACTGTCTGAGGGGTGAAACACATTTGCTCAAGTGCAATACTCAGGACCAAGACATCTATTGTTTAGTTCTGCCTTCCTTAAACCTCATAGCATGCACATTCAAGTATTTCTGGTAGGCTAAGTCACCCATTTTCCCCTTGATAAATCTTACAATCATTTTGCTTCAGCAATAAAGAAATAATTATGTTTCTCCTAGTAGCTGTTGCCTGCAGTTCTTTCAGCACCTTTGTTCACAGCCTTTGAAGTTTACAGGCCATGTGACTGATTAAATCTCTTCAGGAGCTGAAAAAAACCCTTGTGAAAAGGCTTCATACAGCTCCTGTGATCTGCCTCTAGAAAACTGTCATTTATCTTTATGTCTGTTTAGGCAGGCTTTTGCAGGTGAACATGAGTCAGTTCTACTTCAATTTTGACCTGTGGATGCATTACCGCAGAGCTGATCTTCAGTACAGCTACTGAATTATGAGCAGCATTTTGTACTACACCAAGCACTTTGATAACTGCATAGTGTAAATATCATCTGCACGTACTAAGAAAGTATTTTGTAAAACAACCCAGGGAACCAGTTGTTATAGATAATCTATACAGATTCATTTCACATTTATCCACTCATAAATTTCTTTCTGTTGCTGATTTTCATGGCCCAGTGGGAACTGCATACACCAATATAGCCAGTGACCTAAGATCCATGTGTTTTCATTTCAATTATTTCCTCTACCACAGAATTTTTATGTGGTCTTAGTCCAGTCACTACCTTTAAGTTCCTCCAGAAAATGGATACAGCACTTTTATTCAGCTTCTAAAGGTAGGAAAGTAGTCTGGTTTTTCGAAACGTTTCAGATACTATCAAGATATTAACATTACACATTTTTGATAGTATCTTCCTGTAAAATGTATATTTTAGGTTTTCAAAAGAAATTTAAAGGAAGAGAGAACAAAGTAATGTTAAATTTATGGAGTGAGTGATCCTCATGGTAAAGTGTAAAAAGGCATCTCGTCAGTAGACTACATCCTCAAATATAGGGATGAGCAGGGACTTGGCCAAGGCAGGATGATATGAAACAGATGTCTGTGATGCGCCAGACAGTAGAGAAGTAGTGGGAGGACAGAGGCTGAAATTCCTTGGCACCTTTTACTCAGCATTGCCTTCTCCTGAGGGAGAGAAGCCTGGGGCAAAATGTTTATCTAATACAACCTTACCATTTATTTTGTATTACACTAGATATTGCTAAACATCTTCATATTTCACACGTCACAACTTGTTTTTTTTTTAATTCAATTAGTTAATCTTTCTGGTAATAGTTGAATATATGATTATCACTTTGTTAGTCCAAAAACATTGTTCATTAATCCTTCTCCAGTATTACCTGTAAAGACCTGCAGAACAATCACAGAATTTATATCTTAAGGATGTTTTAACCAAAATATTCCTTGGAAACACCAATTATGCTTAATCACAACCTACTGGTTTTTGTTTCCATGAAAGTGATATAGTCCAGGTTTTTGGGTATTCACATAGAAGACCTTGATGCAGTATCTTGCTGAATTTAATGCAATTGTTGCCTGTCCAGCATAGTAGGTAATTTGTGAATTAAACTAATTTTATTTCTCATTAACTGACTTCTTTCAGATGTTAAAATTTAAATTCCCTAAATATTGCCTTAATTTTTACTTTTCCCAGGAAAAAAATATTAAAACAATCTAGGTGATTTCCCAAAGCAATATTTCTCTCTTCTCCTTTGACCTGTGCTAAAGAAAGTGAAACTACTTTCACCTATCCCTTTGAACAATGTCTTGATGCCACTCAGATCTGTTTTCTTTCCTTTTCTCTCTTTGCCTTTTGCCCTTTTATATTCTCTATCTCTGCACTCCTGCTATGACTTCTTCATCTTTGTTACCACAGCTGCCAGCTATTCCACCTTCTTTGGCAGACAGCCTCCATCCCCTCCTATTATTAGATTCAAGTGCCAGGCACTTGGTACATCTAATAGCTAATGAACTCAGAAGAAGAAAACATTATTATCGCTTACATTATTTTCCTACAAAACAAAATAATAATCTCTAAAAAGAGAGATTCTTGTTTATTCCCATGGCTGTATTTCAGTTCAATAATGTTATTATTTTAAGTAATAATTACTGCTTATTCTAGGGAAAATTCAAAAGCCAAAATTGTAATAACACAGAAGGCTGCATTTGAACAGGTATCAAGGTTACTTATATTCCTACTGGCAGAATAACTATACTTTTTGTCATCCTCTAAAATCTTCTTATTAGGTGAAGAATCCAAAATAAAATTCTTCAAAATAATTAATACAAGAAAATAATTTTAAAATAAAAAGAAATAAAGAAATTTCTTTGGCATCCAGACACTCAGATTTAAATCTCAAAATGTCATCATTTGAAAATGTATCAGCATTCAGAAGTTGCTGTAACTCCAAGTCTACTTTGCATCCAGTGGCTAGCTGTCAGTTATTATGTTGTGCCACAGGTTAAAAATTCCAATTTCACCAGCTCTCCCTCCCTTGACAAAACCTCTAACATCAGGAACAGTTCCATTTACTTTGTATCCCTTGTCTGTCAGCCTTAAGAAACTGTCATCTCTTAGAAAGTATATCGTACACAAGAAATAAAATACTCACTTTATTATCTGCCAGAAGACCTTAGAACCTTTGCAGCTCTTCCACAAACATCTGGAGCAATACTGAAAAGAAAAACAATATTTCCTTAAGAGAAATTAATGACAGCTGACTGTTTTGCTCTGCAAATAATAAGAGGTGAAAAAGGGGATATGAATTACTGCTTTAAGACAACAGTAGTATAAAGCTCTGCTAAGGTATAGCTTCTAGTTTGTCACTCAGGTGATCTAAGAAAATGGGCATCAAAGATGTTTATTGCTATAATTTACGTGTTTTCAAAATTTCCTGTCTAGCTCCTCATAATTTATTTTATTCAGCTGTAGTTCAAGCCTGACATTATTCAGGATGCTGTTGTTTAAACTGAGATGAAAACTCCTTTGATAATTTTTTTTATTCAGGTCCACTACTGCATGATCAGGAAACATATAGTTGCAGTGCTAGTATTCAATATTCTGCATCTTATTTATGAGCTACTTAACTGCATCAATTTGATTATTCACTGTATTCATGTTTTTTTAACAAAGCAAACAAAGTAAGAACCATTGCCAGGAGCGTTGCCATTATTGCTTACTTCTACATCACAGGTAGAGGAGGACCATGTTAGAGAGCTCTGAGCTAAGCTGGACATCTTTTAGGGGGAAACAATGCTTAACCAATCTGATAGCTTTTTATAGTGTTATTTCTGGCTGGGTAGGTGAGGGGAGAGCAGTGGCTGATGTCAGTGGCTGATGTCTGTGTTCGTTTCAGCAAGCTCTTTGAAGCCATCTCTCATAAAAAACTTGTTAGGAAAATCATGCAGTGTGGTTTGGATGAGTGGACGATGAGGTTCAACAAGAGAAAGTAGAGAGTGCTGCACCTGGGGAGAAAGAACATTCATCAGTATATGTTACAGGTAGACCTCTTGCCGAAAGCTTGGAAAAGGAAGTTCTTGGAGTCCTACTAGGCAGAAAGCTGACAATGAGCTGAGAGCTTGTCCTTGTTGCCAAGAAGGCCAAGAGTATTCTAGGGTTCGTTAAGAAGTGTGTGGCCAGTAGGTCTAGAGAGGTTGTCCTCCCACTCTACTCTGCCCTGGTGAGACCACATCTGGATTTCCATGTCCAGTTTTGGGCTCCTCAATTCAAGAGAGACAGGGAACTACTAGAGTTAGTCCAGCAGAGGACAACGATGATGATTTTGAGCCTGGAATGTCTGTCTCATGAGGAAAGAATGAGAGAGCTGGGACAGTTTAGTCTTGGTAAGAGAAGAATAAGAGGAGACCTGATCCATACTTATAAATATCTGAAGATTGGATGTAGGGAGGATGGTGCCATACTGTTGTTAGTTGTGCCCAGTGACAGGGCAAGGAGCAATGGGCACAAGTTGAAACNAGGGTTCGTTAAGAAGTGTGTGGCCAGTAGGTCTAGAGAGGTTGTCCTCCCACTCTACTCTGCCCTGGTGAGACCACATCTGGATTTCCATGTCCAGTTTTGGGCTCCTCAATTCAAGAGAGACAGGGAACTACTAGAGTTAGTCCAGCAGAGGACAACGATGATGATTTTGAGCCTGGAATGTCTGTCTCATGAGGAAAGAATGAGAGAGCTGGGACAGTTTAGTCTTGGTAAGAGAAGAATAAGAGGAGACCTGATCCATACTTATAAATATCTGAAGATTGGATGTAGGGAGGATGGTGCCATACTGTTGTTAGTTGTGCCCAGTGACAGGGCAAGGAGCACTGGGCACAAGTTGAAACACAAGAAATTTCATTTAGAAATGAGGAAAAATTTCTTTACAGTGTAAATCACAAGGCACTGGGTCAGGCCTGCCCAGAAAGATTGTGGAGTCTCCCTCTCCAGAGGTGGTTAAAACCCACCTGGATGCAGTCCTGTGCAATGTGCTCTAGACAGTACTGCACTGGTGGGAGTGTGTTGGATATGATGATCTCTTTGAGTCGCTTCCAACTCTAAAGATTCTGTGCATCTGTACTTTCAAGAATCCAGGTTACAATACAGTTTCAAGTCCATCAAGGATTATGCAAAGGTTCCTCAATATGTTAATACAGAAATACCATCAGTATTTCCCATCCCGTATTTACTTTGCTGTTCAAGCAATCTAATAAATTACCCTGACTTTTCCATCCCTGCATTTTATAATTTGCATTGAGAAATATTTCTTATTCTCAAAACACTTCACAAACTACACCTCATTAAAAAAATCAATGAGAAAGTGTCTTACAATATTACATTATACATAATTGTAAATAAATTCATAAATAGCTGATAATATTGCAATACCCTGCTGAGATTACTTTAAAGATCTCCTTGCAGTATTACAATAATTTTGCTGATTAATTTAGTATTCAAAGCATCCCTTCGATTTTCAGAGCTTGTTATTTTCAAAAGTAGTTTCATTTTACAGTATCTGGGTGCATGTGCAGGTTTATCCTGGTAAGACCCGAAAAATAGCTTTAAATCACTTTATATCACTCTTTTTTGTTAAATTAGCTTTTGGCTTGAAAACAAGTTTGCCATCTCTTTACAATAAAACTGTCTGTGCACTCTCATTATAGCTTTTGTAATATATTCCAATGACCTTTCATTAATATTAACCTTGCAAAAGAAAAGTTGAATTTTATGAACAGTAATAGAAAACAGTTGTAAGGCACCCTGGTAGACCAGTAAAAATTAAACATGCATGAAGCATTCCTCTGGTTTCCATGTATTCCTTGTATATGTTAGCACTTTATCAAGGTTTCCCAGGTCCAGAGAAAAGAAATCAATGATTCATGAAACATGTACGACAGTATTCAGAACAACGAGCAGCATTTCTCTCGCTTTTCTTTGTGAGAACTAAAAAGTAATGGTTCAGGCACCGCAATACCTTTGTATTGAATCCACATATAGCACTAATGCATGAGTTGAAGAAGTTCCGACAAGGCAGAACAAAGAAGATGCCTAGGAAATAAAGGAAGACCTTTATTTTACTCACAGTGTGTGCAAATATGTAGTAAAATACATGTGTGCTACCGTATGAGTAAATGAAGGTTAGTTATCTTCATTTCTGAGTCTCTACTTTAGGCTCTGTAACAAATGATTCTTTAGGATACTTTCACAGAAGTCAGTAAATGGTTTGAGGTTTAGTTTGATATAGTATCCATTAAAAAAAACCCCATCATTCATAACCTTGCAGTACATTAAATTTCTCTTAAAACTTATGCGAAAGCATTTTTCTCCTCTGCCTCTGTTACATGTTTGTCATGAAAAAACAAGGAGTGGTTTTTGTTATTTAAGATTTTACTACAGCTTTGTAAATCTCCTTGTTAGTAAACATAAAGCTGCTTGATTGCCTCATTCAAGAATTCTTTAAGCAACAATTTTAAGTTGAACTATTTGCTTACCATTATAAATTACTCATGCAGTCCTGTGTCACAGATAAATTAATATTGCCTCTGTCCTTGGTCATTTTCTGGGACCTCTTGCTGTGCCATTTTTAAGGACACCTAAATTGATCATGTACTCTTCTCTATACTGTATGCTTTTAAATTTCACTCTGTGAAAACAGCCAGGCTGGAACATGTACACCTTTCTTTTTTTATAAAACCTGGTAAGTAATAAGAAGAAATAAAATTCTCACATCTGACCTACTGCCATGATTTGACCTGATCATGAGACCCTCTGAAGGATGAAAGTAAATTGTTCTTCAGTCCCATTTTGTCTTCTTTTTGTACTGAAAAAGCAAACAAAGTTTTTAACAAATGCAAACTGTTATAATATTTCCTTTTATTTTATTCATTCTCTTTTATGGAAAAGTGGGCCAAGAGAAACTAAACTGAGATCAATGTATTTCAACATGAAGCATGAAACAGCCATTTGAAAGTAATCTCTCTTATTTGATAGTTTGAACTTACAGGAAAACTGATGCCTACATTTAGAAATCTCACCACTACCCCTGAAGCAGTCATGCAATCTCTGATTTTAAACATTAAACAGTTCCAGACAGAAAGATTGCTAAGAAGTATTCTAACCTGACGTGACACAGCCTTTGAATGCTGATGCCATGTCTCCAACCGTTTAAAAAACAGTTACATTGATGAGTGTCACCACCACTTAAAAAAGGCAGCGGGTGAAAGAAAATTTCTCAACTTGTAAGATCTATTCTTATCCTTCACCAAAAATTAAGATTTTAATTAATTAAACATGGTTAAATTCTATCCCACTTCCAGATTGCCAGTTGCTTATCCATTCTCCAGATGTGACATAGTGTCTTACATTTGTCCCAGAGCAGTGAAAAAGTCCTCAGTGATTACTTCTTGGAAGAAGTCTTTCTTTGCAGTGACGCACTTCCTAGATTCATCTGAGAACCTGTCTGTGAAGCAGTGGTCTTAGGTCATTCCTACTCTCTTTCCAGGGCACAACTAGCTTTTATTCTTCTGTGGCAGGGTTTGTGTTTACTACAGGAGGAGAGGAGATCCTTGGTCAACATATGAGCAATGGTTGCCCTACAAACCTGTGGTCAGGGATCAGAGAAGTCTAGAGGCACTAGCTTAGGTTTGGAATGGCACCTGCTTGTGTTCATAGTTAAATAAATAATAAGAACCTTTTTCTGAGCACTGTGAACATTTAAAAACTCTAGATGCTGGAGTGTTACGTGCTCAGAGAAACCACTGATGTGGAATTGGTGCTCTGGCCTCCTTTTATTTCCATTTTAATGGACTATTTTATCATCTTTTTATTAGAGAGTGCTTTCAATGGTGCCCTTTCATATCTTCTACCCTGAGGAGAGCAGATGAAAAATACTCAGCGCTATCCTTTCTCTTTAATAACTGAAACTGGATTTTTTGTTTGTAAGCAGGAAACAATCTCGTTTCATTTTGCTGTTCAACAGAAAATATGGTTTGATATGTAATAGGAAGTGAACCTAGTATTACCATTGCCCCTGAAATTCTAAACTATACTACTTGATTGTTCTTATGTGTATATGGATTGAACAAGTGAGAGCCTGAATCTGGACTTTAGGGTATTTAACTGACATCTTGAGTATTTAGAAAGATTACAAGAAAAAAAACCAGATAGCATATTCTTGGCTAGAAATTATTTTCATTTCCCTCCTGACATGATTTATAATTTGCATTGCTATAATTCACCTGTTTCTTCACTAGCAATATGGTGTGATCTTTTCTAATGCTCAAAAGAAGCAAAAGTACAAAATGACTCAGCAAAGTGAATTATTTTCATGTAAGTAGTAGCAGTTCTAAGAAAAAAACCCAAGCCAACTTAACCTATAGATAATAGCACATAAACCAGAAAAACCAAAGGCTATAGTGCAAAAAGTCCTGTTTTTATTCATGGCAAGGGAGCAGCTTTTAGCTGTTGTGCTGCTGTGGTCCTTGAATCTAGTTGTAGAACACTTAATAAACTGTCTCTACTGTGCCTGTGAAAAATCTTGCCTTCTCATCCTCTTCTCTTTCTCCCTTGTGCAACTGCATTGAATAAAACAGGGTCATATCCCAGTGCAATTCGCAACGTGATGCTTCCTTTTGGTTTATTTGGGTACTCTCAGGTTCAATAGTTGGCCTACCTAAAGATCCATCACCTGCCTGTCTCTTCCCCTGTAACGCTGACCTCTCCTGATCACATAAACCTCATTCTCTTGGGAAGCCTGGATAAAAAAGAAAGGAAAATATGTGAATCCTTTTAGGTTTGATGGAACACTGGAACAAGCTGCCCAGAGGTTGTGAAGTCGTCTTCTTTGGAGACCAGATTATGTTCCTGTAGGACCTGTCCTTTGAAATTTTACTTCTGGTGGGGAATTGAACTAGATAATCACCAGAGGTCCCTTCCAACCCCTACTATTCTGTGATTCAATGATTCCAGGCCTATTTAAAAATGTATCTCTAATAGATTAATCCTAAGAGTAACAATGATGGTGTCTAATTTGTTTTTTATTGCCTACTGCACCTTGTGATTACGAATGGGAAATGGAAAGCTTAAAATTACTGAGGATGAACTTAATAACTGGCAAACAGGTGGCAATGAAGTAGAATAGTTAGTGTTTTGTTATAGCTACAATCAATGGTTAATTTGAATGAATTCAGAACAGGAGGCAACACCCATTTATTTTGTTTACCATTTGATTAATAGTTCTTTTGTTTTGCTTTGCTCTCATTTAGTGTTTTATTTTTTCTATAATCAGAGCACTTAGTCGTCAGGTTGACAGGTGGTTATGGAAACTTAAAAAAAAATAAATTAATATACCAGTCACTGGCCTAAGAATATATTGCCTTCTCCAGCACAAAGAACCTGGAAAGATGAAGCCACAGAGTACATTGTTTCCAAAGCCACTTTTTTATGTTACTTGCAAAATCTGCCTTGTCGTGTTCAGAAACCGATGAGAAACTTAAGAATAGAACAAAAATGAAAGAAAGGATTCTCACATAGCGCAGGTTTTGACCTGCAGTGTTTTTACCTTGTCTTCTAAAACCTCCTTTCTAAATAGGGTTTTCCTGTCTCACCAAGTCAAGGGCTTTTTATTACAAAGGAAGAGAGTGGAGAATACTAAAGATCTTCATTTTAGTAAAAGAGAAATTACTCTCATTTCAATATAGCTTCTGAAATGGAAATGTAGGCATTGGCAAGGTACTTTGATGACTGAAAAATCTATTGCAACAGCTCCCTAGAGTTTACTGAAGTTGAACAGTCTCAGTAAAATGTTTTTTTATTTGATAAATGATAAGGATGCTGCTTAAAATTGGTTTTGGTACATTCCACTGGAACAGACACTGTTCATTACAGATAGATGGTCTCTTCTTCCAAGGTTTTGAAGGACAGAAAAAATCTAGTACCTAGTTCTCTAAGCATAAGCTACTGTGCCTGTTGACTCAGTAGACTACATTGAAGATAAATATATTTTCCCTATCCATGTGCTTCTACATGTATTTGCATTCATAATGTCACAAAACTTCTGGAGATTGAGATTCCATTGTGTTACATAGCACAAATGTGCATATTTAGAGACATCATTTTATAAGACAAGAAGAAACCATTTGTGGTAGTATTATTACAGCATTACAGGAATTAACTTTTTTCCTTCTGAGATGGCCATCTCAGCAGAAGAGTATCAGGAAGATCAGAGATGAACATGTATATAACCTTTTTGGAATGTGGCCAAGCCTAAGTATAAATCATCTCCATGCAGAATGAACTAATCTGTTGCCCTTCTGCTTCCAGACCAAGGTATGTGCTATTGGAATGCAATTCATCCTGATTCAGTTCCTTTCCATCTATCGTCTTTGCTCAGATTTCCCTATAAGGAGGCTCACTGTACTTAAGTGATGCTGTCTTATGTCAAAGCCAATACCTGCAAAATGCTCTGGCACACTATTGTGAGATATGCAAGAAAGAAATGCAAGAAACATGCAAGAGATCTTGTAAACTCTTTCTATGGCATTTTTTTCCTAGATGCCAGGATCTGTAGACCCTTCAGAAAGATATCCTTGAGGATCTTAAATGTCTAAATGATAAAAGAATAAATTTGTTTAAAAAAAAGTCATGGAAATTTCCTCTGAGGCAATTTGACCTTTAATAGAATGCATTTGCCTGTGCCCATGGTTTTTGCTAAGGGTGACTTTAAACATTTTGGTTTCCTAATTATACAGTTAGCCTCATGTGACACCTGTGCTAGAGGGTGTGCTTGTGATAGTACAGCAGAATGAAGTGCTATCAGAAATGCAGGTTCAAAGTTGTTCATATTGCTGCCGGTAGCTCTTTGTGACAGATGGCTAGTTCTGGGTATCTGTGTTACAATTCCGAGAAAGGTTTGATTATTTTTTACTGAACTTGGCTGTATGAATAAATTTTGTCTGTGTCTTTAGTCAGACAGCTTGCTAGGGGAAAAAGGTAAATCTGCTCAGACAACGTCATCCACAACTGATCTGAAACTGTTGCTTGAACATTTGAAACTGAAGACATTCAATAGACAGAAAATTAAAAAGACTTGACAAAGCTTTGTCTACACTGCCTTGGCTCACAGGCTCAAAGTCAAGCTTGCGTTTGTACAAAAGGATAACTCCAGCAAACACTGACAGCAGAATCGGCCACGTGAGTCTCTCCTCTGAATTGTCTACAATGTTCCCCCACCTGAGTTCCTCCTGCATTCTGTTCTTTTGCCTAACACATGGTCTGGGTTTGGAGGTAGACATGCAACGCAGGTAGTCAGTGGATTTTGCATAGTTGCACAGCAGCATCATAGAATAGATGTAGCCATGCAGCCTGTGCAGGGTGTGTAAGGGAAATATTAATCGCTTAATGAGCTACATTACTCAAATGTTGTCTTAATAATGCATAATTTAAATGGCCAAGGAGGTAGAAGTATGAATTAAACTATCAAATGCCTCTGTCTGAGGAGTCTGAAGGCAGTGTGATGAAAGCAAGAGGTGTACATTAATTTACAGCCATGCTGGAAGCATAGAACTTCATTTTGACTTTTGAGATGGCAAGATGTTTAAGTTTCTTGTTCAACTTCTTAATTTTTTTCTTTGAAGTAGGTTGAATTGCATATTTTTTCACAATTAATCTTAGGTAGAAAGTAATCAAAATAAAAAATTCAGGTGCTGAGGGAAGATACAGATAGTAGGTCAAAGATAAATGCAACAATAAAGTTACACATAAAGTGTGGCTACTGTATTTTTCAGGTAAACATGAAGCCTATAGAATAGAAACTTGATTTATGTAGCACCATGTCAAGATGCAGGTGAACCACAGATAAAATCCCACTAGTATAAACATATGGCAGAGAGGACAGACTAGCTCCTGTTTTTAATAAATGGGTTCCTGCACTTGAACAATGAAAAAAATAAATTCAGAAGCAGATTTAGTGAACAGATTTACATTGAATAGATCTAGTCAGAAGCATTTTTTTATCAGTAGAATACATCACTCCATTAGCAAGTACTCACTCAAGGTTTATTATGTACAAATCATTAAATCATCAACACGCTTTGAACCAAGCATTAATCTACATCTTCTTATTATTAACAATTCTTTTTCACAGGTATAGTACTACAGATTGCAAGGAACATCATCAGACAGTACTGCTGGTTTACAGATCAAGCCTAGTGGGGCAAAGCACTTTAGCAGTGTGCAATTCATTCCATCGCAAGTAAAATCACCCATGTGCAACACTTGAGCTGCAGACGTTTCAGTTTGCCAAGGGCGATGAAAAACCTTTGGTAATGTATACCACACATATTTACTGCGTTACAGCAATCCTCTACACGCCCATGTTTAGCTTCATTGTGGTTAAGAGGGGCATAACAGTGAAAAAGCGAGATGACATAACTGAAGCACAAATAGCTGAAAAGACTTCCCGTGTTCTGGCAGCTTGTGGAATATTTTCCAGTACAGCAAATATCCTCATTAATGCATTTAAGTGTAGGTTTTACCAAATTCCTGTTTAATGTACAGCTGGGGAAATTTCAGAATTAGCTTAGTTATATTATATAGTTCTTTTCTATTTTGAAATTCTGGTTTTACTGTATGAAGTAAAATGATTTATTTTGCACTACACAAAACAAATGTTAAATATTGGTGCACTAGAATTCAATTCACTAACTCAGGAACTTTTTAATACTAGGAAGGATTCAACTGCCCATCAGTGAAAGGAAAACCTATCAAATTATCCCAGTGGTAGGAAAAGAAGTGATTGCTGGTTTGTTTTATTCTTCTGCAAGTCCATAAATACTCATAAATACTTTCTGGTGTGACTCCAGGGAGTTTCCAGTATGTAGGAGAAATAATACTAGCTGGATATGGCGTCCCAGAGATAATGGAATAATACATATGTTAATCTTTACGTAACTACTCTTTACAATGCATAATAGAACATTTGCTATGTAACAGCTCATTTTGATACCATAGCCTTTTATTGTACGTGTAGGTGTGTAATGGCTGGTCACCTCCTACATGCTGGTAATTTGAAATCTCACTCTAAAAATCACAAAGATTTTTAGATATTGGAGTATGATGATTCCTTTTGCTGTTATGGGCTTTCCTAATTACACGATCACTGCTTACAGAGGCCTGGGGGTTTGAGTCTTCCTATTTCTACTGATAATTTAAGGCAATAGTTGAGACTTTTTCTGCTTTGAACCTTTCAACAAATTGGGCTTTGGAAGCTGTAAATGCATATATATCCGTCCATTAGAATTTGTTTAATTACAGACTTTGATTTAAAATAGTAGACTTTTGGGAAGGGGTTCAAAGTGCAGTCTAAGATGGTGATATAGAAGTCAGTGCAAGTCAGTTACTTAAGCTGAGATACCAGGGGCTTTTTTAAGATCGTGTAGGATATCCTATCTGACCAGTAGATACCCAAACACAAAGCATTCTACACATCCTGTGTTTTATCTGCCAGACTGTGCAAAATTCTTGGTTGACACCACTTATGCTCTAGATGCCTATATGTGAGCTTGAAGCTTCCATCATGCCCAGCAGAGACTAGGTAAGTACTATAAAGTTATCTAATTCAACCTTCTGTAGAGGCATGTATTTCAACCACGTAATTCTCTTGAGTCCATTAGATTCAGTTGAGCCACAGATGTTACCAGAAAGCAGTGCTGTTTTGCTCTATGTTATATTAGGGTAGCTGATACATAATGCCTGTTTGTCTTCATATTTTTGAATAGAAAATTTTCAGAAGAGGTACCTGCATTCTTGACTTGACATTACTTTTAATATCTGTTTGTTACAAATTAAGCAGAATTCTGAGTCTTCGGCAGACTTCCTTTTCCAGCTCTGACTTAAATGTAGTCAGGATGCTATTTTCTTTTATACAGCTCTTACCTTATCCCTACTTTATTAGACCAAACAGCTGAATTGCCATGTTTTTACCTGCTTAATGTTCTTTGAAAATATTCTAGATTAAATTAATGTTGCTAGTTCTTCTGTCCTGAGATCGGAGTTTGTTATTCTGGGACACTGATTTGTAGCTTCAAATTGTGTTATATTAAGCAATGCATTTTAATATCTTCTGGATGTTTCTGGTCTAAGTTGAAGTGTTTCCCATTTAATTTATGTCTTGTTTAATTAGAGTTCTTTCCTTTGGTATAATCATTATGAGGTTAGCAATTCTAGCATGTTTCTTGAGCTTTTGTGTCATGTTTCAGGGAGTATATGAAAATGTATCTTTCCTATTATGAAATGTTTGGTTTATGTTTCCAGATAGTTGTCTTTTTTTATTTTAGAGATGATAGCTGCTATTAACACTGATTTCTCTTTGTCATCCTCAGCTTCTTTTTCTTAGAATGGGCTTCTGCAGCTACAGTATGTAATTACCTTTCTGGTGGTTTTCTTCTGACCTTGAATAGTTAAGAAACACTGTTTTCTAGTTAAAGTGTGGAAACATTGCATCAGACCTTTCTTACAATTTTTTTTTCTATTTTTATTCCTGCTTTAAGGGATTAAGTATGGGACCATATATTGCTACTTCATTGCTTTTTTATTTTTATATTCACTTTTTATTTCTTCTTAGCTATAGCTAGTGATTTAGCATGATATTAAATTATATGTAAGAAAAACAACTGCCTGTTCACATTCCACATTTTTCATGCTCATCTCAACACATGCAACCGTATCCAGTGTAACGTGGTGCAATCGTGAATAAATTGATTGTCTGATGCATAGGCAGAGATCAATTGTATTAGTTTGTCTGCTCCATTACTCAACCGGGAAAAGGAATAGGCACATATTTACTTCTTGAGTTGTCCTTTGCTATCTGCCATTAGCGTTTATCCAAGTCTTATAACACAATGGAAACTAATCCATTTCCATGCTGTGGAGCCAACTTTACAAAAAAAGATAATCTTAGGCCACCTGGAAACAATTTCTTAACCTCTAAAGATCATATTTCAGTTGTCAACTGTAGCAGCATTTGATTTGCTGAATGAAAGGGAGAAACAAATGAACTTTTTGAAGAGTAAGTGGGGATGATGCAAAACGATCATGGAGTAAACAACTCTTTCTTGCCCTAGCAATTCTCTGGAATATATTTAATAATTTTAGGTAGTAATCCTAATTGTAAAAGTTTAGAATGAGCCTGTCTTATGGGATCATAAAGTTCAGGCATTTATGGTGATCAATTGAATAAAATAGGGATGCTAATTCATAATGTGCAGTGTGGTGTAACTCCAGAAGAGCAGGCTGAGGGGCGGGATGCATTACAGTGGTTAGGCAATAAGCCAATGCAAAGCATCATTGTAATTGCAGATGAAATAATAATTATTTGTGATAGCTTGCTAATCAGTGAAAGCATGGAAAAGGCTGCTGACAAGCACCATCAAGGTAATTAAGGTGAAGCACGGAATTTGCATAAATTTACACTTTGATCTTTGTTCACAAGATACTGTCTCTTGAAATAGACTTGCTGGTTTCAGGATGAGCACTAAATCAAAGAAAAGTAGTGCAATAACCGCACAGCATCAATAATACTTACAAAATAGAGATGCACCTTGCATAGGCAATTATCTAAAGAATCTATCGTCCTTAATCGAAGGATGATACTTATAATTACTTTTTCAAATTACAAAATAGTCCTAGTTAGCATGTGCCTTTCTAGCTGCAGCTCACTAATGAACACAGAAAAAATACTAAGATGAGAGTGTTGAAAATACAGCATCTGATTATGCAACTTGCTCCGAAAAACCCAATGCGTTCAATGAGGACTGTGGAAACTGAGGGTGCCATTCACTGTGTCATTTTGACATACATAAAAAACTGTCTTGGAAGTATGTATTTAATCAGTTTCATCAGGAGGTGGGACACCTCAGAACCCTGGGACCAATGTTGGTTTATATCTTCATTAAGGATACTTACAGTAGCATTCAGTGAAACCTCAGCAAGTTTGCTGATGCCACTAAGATGGGTAGTGATGGAGGGACAGGACGCCATCCAGAGGGATCTGGACACACTGGAGAAATGGACCCTTACATATCTCATGAGGTTCAACGAAGCTAAGTGCAGGGTCATGTACCTGAGACAGGGCAACAGGAGGTATCAACACAGGCTAGGGGAAGACATACTGGACAGCAGCCCTGTGGAAAAAGTCCTGCAGGTACTAGTGGATGAAAAGCTGGACATGAGCCACCAATGTGCAATTACTGGGAAGATGACCAATCGCATACTGGACTGCAATAAAAGAAGTCTGGCATCAGATCAAGAGCGGTGACTCTGTCCTTCTGTTGTGCCCTGATGAGACCTCTTCTGGAGTATTGTGTCTAGTTCTGGAGTCCCCAACACAAGAAGGATGAGGACCTGTTGCAGCATGTCCAGAGGAGGTCGATAAAAACAATCAAGAGGGATGGAGTCCCTCTCTTATGAGGACAGGCTGTGAGAATTGGGGTTGTTCAGCCTAAGGAGAAGACCTTATGCTAACTTCCAAACTTGAAAGGGGCATATAAGAATCACAGAAGCATTGATCCTGGAAAAGTCCACTGAACTCATCAAGCCCAGCCTATGACCTAACACCACCACAATAAGGTAGACCATGGTATTAAGTGTCATGCCCAGTCTTTTCTTAAACATCCTCAGGGATGAGGACTCCACCACCTCCCTGAGCAGTCCATTCCAGTGTCTGATCACCCTTTCTGTGAAGGGCTTCCTAACATCTAACGTAAACATCCCCTGGCACAGCTTCAGGCCATGCCCTCTCATCCTATCACTAGTTGCCTGGGAGAAGATGCTGTCCCACACCTGTCTAAAACTTACCTTTGGGTAGTTATAGAGAGTGATGACGTCCACCCCTGAATCTTCTCCAGGCTAAACAACCCAACTCCTTCAGGTTCTCTTCATGAGACTTTCCCTCTAGTCCCTCTAGGCCTCGTTGCTCTACTCCAGATGCACTCCAGCACCTCAATCTCTTTCTTGAAGCAAGGGGCCCAGAACTGCACACAGTACTCGAGGGGAAGCCTCACCAGTGCCAAGTATGGGGCCCTAGTCCTGCTGGCGAAGCTATTGCTGATACATCCAGAATGCCATCAGCCTTTTGTGCCACCTGGACACACTGCTGGCTCATATTTAGCCAGTTGTCCAACTGTACTCTCAGGTTCCTCTCCACCAGGCCACTCTCCAACCACTCTCAGAAGAACTATGCACAAGGGCGTATACCAACATAAGAAGGGGTAATGGTTTTAAGCTAGAAAAGGTTAGATTTAGGGTGGACATTAGGAAAAAGCTATTTAATACGAGTGTCATGTATCACCGGAACAGGTTGCCTAGGGAGGTGTTTGAGGTCCCATTACCGGAAACATTCAAGGTCAGGCTTAATGGGGCTCTGAGCAATGTGTTCTAGTTAGACATGTCCCTGATTGTTGTAGGGGGGTTGGACTAGATGACTTTTGGTGGTCCCTTCCAAACAAATGCATTCTATAGTTCTATAAGCTGCAAATATGATACTCTCACAATCTCAGGCTGTAAGTTACCACCTCTGATGGAATGCTAAGCTGCAGTCCTTCAGATGACTATGCTGTTTTCCTGAGCATCAGGGTAATACAGTCACTCAGTGTTGCATCCATAGCTCCACAGTCTGTCTAGCTCCAGTGCTGTGATAGTTCACCCTCTGGGAAAAAACAATGGTGTCTCTTGATAATGCAGCTTTCTTAAATGAAATAGCAGTTTATCTAAAGCAAAGGACTTTGAATTCTCAAAGGCAATATGCAAACAAAACTCTAGGCTGTACACATGTGTTCACTCTTGTCTAATGTTTATCCCTACCTGGAAGTACCCTACAGAGAATTAGGCATCACTCTCTCTGTCAGCCTTGCTATCAAGATAGTTTTTGAAAACTCATTCCCCACTCTCTTTCTTCCTATGATTTTTAAAGGTCTTTTTCATTCCAGATTTAGTGGAATCATCTTAACAGAAGTAGTGACAAGTTTTAAATTAATGACATGGTCTGTCAAAATTAGATATGATATGGTCTTATCACAGTAGGAATGTTCTTATTTGTGTTATATAGTTGTTTGCTCCAGTTGTAACTGACAACATCCTACAGGAAACTCCCTTGCCCCTCTTACTGAACACATAATATCCATAATGTAAAAAATATGCTCTTGCCACGTGGGTAACTGCATACAAACACAAAATAATTGCCTAAATAAATTTAGCCAGAGATTCTTGGAATGCTTTCTCTTTCTTTCCTGATTTGTCACTTCATCCTTCATCAGTGGCAATGTTGTATAAAGTTTATAAATAGAACTACTATAATTGTAATGTACTGGAAGTGTTTTTACAACATTTATTTATTGTATTTTATTTTATTCTCTTATTTATGATTTTTGCTAGGGAAGTGGTAAACCATGCTGTCATATTTAAGACACACAAATTATTTTGCCTAGATGCAAAAATTTAGCACAAAGAAAAAAAACTGAGTACAGTATGTGCTTGGCATGTTTTCATATTCTACTCATTTAGAAAGATAATTTCTTAAGGCTATCTCTCTGGCACAGACAGGCAGAAAGTAGAGTTGACTTCTACAGCTGAGCAATCAACTCTGAGAGAACAGAGATTTTCTACTAAGGCAGATCTTGGCATGCTGTATTCATATTCCATGCAATCTTAATGCACAAATGGAATTATTTAATTGAGTCTCATTATTGTATATACAAGAATTTGATGTGCACTTCTCCTAGTGATGCATGTACTGTATATGACATAAAATCATCATCTGTTCTGTCATTGGTTTTCCTGTTTATTAATCGTAGAAGCATTAGGGAGTGGAAGACACCTCGAAAGATCATTCAGTCCCATCCCCCTGCCACAGCAGGATCACCTAGATCAAGTCACACAGAAACACATCAAGTCAGGTTTTGAACGTCTCCAGAGAAGGAGACTCCACAACCCCCTGGGCAGCCTGTTCCAAGGCTCCAGTACCCTCACTGGGAAGAAGTTCCTTCTGATATTTCTATGGAACCTCCTTTGTTCCAGCTTGCACCCATAGTAGAGAATTAGGCAAGGAGATACATACCACATGCTAAGGCTGTTTTTCCTGTTATACATCTGATATTAAGGTAATTCATAATTAATTTTTCAGCTAAAACCACAAAGTTTTGTAGAAATTTGATAGCACTAGAAGAATCCTTTTAGAAATTTTGTCTTGAAAGCCTGGTCCCCATAAATTAGCTATTCTGAATCTTTTCTGAATTTGGCCCAATAGGGAAAAAAAATGGAAAAGAGACTGAAAAAGTGAGGGAATAGGAAGTTATTGCTACCTCACTCTTCTTTTTTTTTCTGTAATGGACAAAACCACTAATTTGGAAAGACCATTTATTGATCTATATTCAGAAACTGTATTTGGAATAGTCATTTATTCAAGCAGTAAGATTTCCTGTAATACAGGATGTATAAAAAGCCAATGTTCTATGTTCCTACTGTTCTCTAGAGAAGATATGACTCATTGAGGAATAGGGAAACACACACAAGAGGAAGTCTGACACTGAAGTTACTCTTACTAACCTCCCTTGATCATATTATAATTCTTTTAGCAGTATTATCCCATTCTTGTCTCATTTTCTCTGATATTTTTACTGCATCTTCATATAGATGTGGTACATGATTAAGTAGTTGCTCGGTAGTGCTAGGCTAATGGTTGGACTATATGATCTTAAAGGTCTCTTGCAACCAAAGAGATTCTGAGATTCTGTGTTTCTCTGATTCTGAGAGTCATTACATCCTTTGCTCTGGTGGTTTGTTTAAACTAATCCTGAACAGTCACTTAGAGTTTCGCTATACTGAAAACAAGATGTTTTCCTAGAACACTTACATGAAAAAATGATGAGTCTCTAAAATAAAATCCACTTGTATATTGATTTTCCCCCCAAAATAATGTAAAATAACCATTAGTTCGTGGGAGAGGAGAGGAACCTTGCATGTTCTAAAACATATTTTCTATTTGAAAACCAGCTTCAGTAGAAATTCTAAGCCCACATTATAATATTGGCCTCTTTTTTTGTCCCTTTTTTAATGCTTCCACACATTTTAAGAATAAAATGGGCTTTAATGAAGTACTGTTTGAAGCCTTATATAATATAAACTATAAAATTTCACCTTGCAAAACCTTCATTGAGTTCAATAACTTTTGGATGGATAAGTACAAAGATAGTAATAGCTTAAAAACTTTTATGAAGTTGCCTCCACCACTTCTCCAGGGAAGTTTTTCAAAAGGTTAATCACTGTTAAAATATGTCTCCTTCCCCTTTTGAATTTGTCTAACTTCAATGTTAGCCCTTAAATTTTTTAATTATTTTTGGAAACTCATGGCTAGATAATTCTGCAGAATGGTCAAGCACTAAAACTTTGTCAAGGTCATCGCTTTTTCCCAAGATGTAGCTCCCGTTCAATAATGTTTTGTCCCTTCATATTTATGTCTTTTCACTTCACTCTAGGAAAAATGGTAGCTGACAGAGTCCATTATTTTTCTTTGATTGTGACCGTCTTAAAAATGATCTGTCTCAGTTTAAAAATGACCCTGTTGTTATCTATCACTTCACCAGTCATTGCTTGTCTATAAACTCTGATAGAGAATTGTTTATTTTTCTTAACATCTCTGATGGAGATACTGAGTTGAATTGGTTCGAGGGTTAATTCTCAAAGATAGGTGATTCATTCTGTGATTTCCCACTAGTCATTACCTTTTGATATCCATCAGTTATCACTTTGTCTTCTATTGACTATGCACTATATTGATTTTGAATAGTGGCAATTCCTTTAATCAGAACACTGTATAGTGAAACTCAGTTTAGGTGACCACACCAATTTTCCAGCAAGTATAAAGCTATTAAAACCCAGTTATTTTCCTCAGAATTTACTAAAACAAAAGTTATATAGTTTAAGGAAATGATTGTACATAAGGGTCTCAGTCTCAAGTAGACTGTTTGCACTGAAACTGGAACCAATCCAAATAACACCTACCATGATCATGCCATTGTCTAATGTCACAGGTTATGTCATCCTGGCATTAAACACACAGCATACCTTTGCCTTAGTAAACATGAGATGAACATGTTTATGTGTAAGAAAATACTCTGTATGAGTAAAAATATGGAATGAACAGTATATTTTGTAGTTAAAAAATAATTCCCAGTTGTGTTCTGCTTATCACCTGTTATTAAAATTCACAACTATAAATGAAGGGGCTGTCCCAGTGAGTCAAGATAATAAGTTTGATAAACTAAACTAATAACAATTATAACAATAATAGTAAGAGAGAGAGAAATAAAAACTAAGAAAGTACAAGTGTTGTGCCTGCTGACCAACGATGCAGTCCAGGATACAGTCATCTTTCAGGACTGCAAACACAGTGCTGGCTTGTGTCCAGCACTTCATCCACCAGAACCCCCAAGTGTATTCTCCACAGGGCTGTTCTCAATCCCATTATCCCCTTAATTCATGGGGATTAATCCCTGGGGAGTGACCATACCTTCACATAATATGTTGCTCTTGGCCTTGTTGACCTTCATGAGATTCACATTGTCTCACTTCTGAAGCTTGTACAGGCCCTGCTGGTTGGAATCCCATAAAATTTAAACTACCCATCTGAGTAGACACTTTGCAGAACCGTGGTGCTAATATTCATAGAATCACAGACTCACAGAATTATAAAGGGAGGAAGAGACCTCCAAGATCATCCAGTCAAACCATCAACCCAATGCCACCACATCCACTAAACCATATTTCCAAGTGACAGACATGCATAGTTTTTGAACATCTACAGGGACAGTGACTTCACCACCTTGCTGGACAGCCTGTTCAGATACTTGACCACTCTTTCAGTGAAGAAACTTTTCCTAATGTCTGCTTGTTGTGACTGACTTGGGAGAAGAGACCATCCCCCCACCTTTCAGTTTTTAAACTGAAGGACACTTTTCGGGTAGTTTTTGAGGCACATAGGGACAGCCTGCTCTTATGTTCTTAAGAATACTTTCTAGAAGAGTACCCAATCTTCCTGGACTCCTTTGTCCTTCAGGAATGTGTGTATTAACTGTGGTACTTAGCACAGTGGGGATTAATACCTAGCAAAGATTACACCTGCCTACCTGAACTGATTGTTTCTTGTTTGCAGTGGCATTGCTGTTGGTAATTTGAAGTGGCTTAAGGGAAGCAAGAGAAATAAATAAATAAAACGGAAGCAATGGGAAATATAATAGACTAATGTACAGAAAATATTCATCAGGACAGAAAGCTGTGGCTCTGAATATTTTTTGAATGAACATCCAGTATCCATGCTAACAAATGAACTGGTCTGAGTATCAGTACAAGAACTACAAAGTAAACAAATAAACTAAAAACATTACACAAGTTAAACATGGATACTTCCCAGCGTTAGGGAGACAATATGCTGATGAAATATTTATTGATATACTAATAGTCTATTTCAGGGAAACATGACTGATATTACAAGGCAGTAGAAAAGATAAAACAGGCATATTTAAGGAGTGATGAGATGTCATATTTCCAGTTCGTATGGGGTGGAAACTGCAGCTAGTGTAAGATTTTTGAAACATTGTGAGGAATACTGAAAAGCCACACATGTTGTTCTGCACTTCTTCAACAACCTGGTGGATGAAGTGGGTGTAACTGAGGTACAAAGAACATTCATTTCCAGGTTGTTAATTTTGATATAGAAGTTTTGTAGCCATTACACAAAAGACATAATTAGAAAGCAATTAATGTTAATAGTGTTTTGTTTACAGTAATAACATTGTTACATACTGAACAACAATTAGATAATTATCCTCATGATTATTGGTTGCACAGATGGGAGGATTTAAAACCAAATTAAGTGATCAAGTCCTGCTATTGAATTTTAATTAACTTTTGGCTATTTTTCTGAAACAAATACTCCTTATCACTCAGTTAACTGTAAGATGGTAGGAACCTTTACAACTTTGAAGCATTTTGAAGGGGGGAGAGAGAGAACGGTTTAAAATTTACTCATGGAAAATTATTTGTGCTTCAGCTTACAAAGCCTATACACAACTCCTACAGAGGGTTACCGTGTTTGCTATGATCAACACACCAGTGAATAAAGTGAAAAAACCAGTCACAGACTCACACAGAATGATTGAGGTTGGACACCAACTTGTTCAGTCCTACTGCTCAAGCCAGGACACTTACAGCACCTTGCCAAAACCATCTACAGATTTCTTCTGAATATTTCCAAGGAGGCTTAACCAGCTTTGTTGACAACCTGTGCCAGTACTTGGTTATCCTATCAGTATTCCTGATGCTTGGAAGGAAAATATAGGCCCATGTTTCCCTAGTCTTCCATGAACATATAAAAGCATTTTGTTGCCTTTGATGTCCCTGTCCAGATTCCCTTGCATCTGGGCTTCAGATTTTCTAATCTCTGAACGGTTGAACAGTGTTTCTATATTCCACTCAAATCACTTGTTCTTTCTTCTACTCTTGGTAAACTTCCATTTTTTTTGAGCACATTTAGAAGCAATGTGTCCATCCACACAGGTATTCTGGCATTTCTGCAGTGTTCTCCATCCTATTCCTTTCTTTATGCTGTGATTCCATGCATGATGGGGGATTGGACTACATGATCTTTCAAGGTCCCTTCCAATCCTTAATGATGCTATGATTCTATGAAAACTACCATGGCTGCTGTAAAGTTTATCCTTCTTATTGGAGGTGTAAGAACGTGGAAGAGACGATAACTGTGGTTTGATACATAGGAAGAGGAATACAAATAGTGTTTGTTATACGTAAGTCCAAGTTAGTTTTCAATAGTTTAGCAAGTACATTCTTGTGTGCATAACTATAAAAAATGTGGTTATACTTGTAAAAAGAAAACCACCTGAAACAAAAACTTTCTTGTTTAGTATATTTCTGGATTGTGCATCTTTTACTCTCTATGAAGTGTTCTCATTAATTTTCCCTTGTTTTGCATGTCTAGTATTTGCTTTCCAACGTAGTTTACATGTCAGATTAGGTCACGCCCCTCTTTGTGCCAAACACTACAAGGAACACAAATAAAATCCCTAGATCTTTCAAAACAGAAAGTTGAATGAAAATGCGTATTATTTCAGAAACACTAAATAGTCAACAGTACTACAGATTCCACACAACTTCTCATTTCTGTATTATTTCAGTAATGCAACAATACAGCACTCTTAAGAGAATTGTCATACTAAATTAGCAAATTGGTCATATTTATGCCTCTTTCTGTCTTTGTCATAACTTTCAGAAATAATAATTTTGTGGAAGTTTAATATTAGACTAAGTTTTGTTAGATATAAAACAAAACAAAAATTAGGTGGAAGAAATATGTCTCTATATTATAGCTAGCATTAGCAAATTCACACTTTTGTGATTTTATGTACAAAACTAATCTATTACTATTTCATAATTTTGTTGGGCTGCCAAGCTGGAAGACCTTCGTGGTGTCACAAATATGCCTAGTACTGATCAGACAAGACAACTAATGTTTTAGCAATTAAACATTATCTGTGTGGTTCATTAATGAGGAAGAATTAAGTATGTGGTTTTAACTGATGGGCATAGATCACCCATTAATATTTCCAGTACCAAGTACATTCATTTAGAATGAGTGATACCAGGGCAACTCTTAGTGGTCCAACAGGGAAGAAATCAAATCAACCATCCAAAAAAGAATAAAAAATCCATCACAAAACAAGGACCAAAACACATTAAAAGCAACACAAAGTATTTGCCTTCATGAAATGTCAGGCTTTGGAATAACTCTACATACTCACATGCAACAAGTTTGTCTAAAATGCAACATCTAAATGAGGATGTTGCTGTTTTCTGTCCCTGCAAAATGGTCTTCTGAACAAAAGATTGTAAGCAGAATCAAAGTGTGTAAGAGCCATGTCTTCCCCCCAGATGCAATACTTTCAAAGCAAAATGGTATTACAGAAATAATTCCAAGTGTTGCTATTCATATTCAGTTATACAGAAAATCCTCTCAACTATTACTCAAATTGCCTGTTAATGAGAGCCTAATCTGCATTATTACATCACAGGTATTTCCTATAGAAAGCTACCAAAACCCTAGTTTCATTGATCATGAGCTAAACAGAACAGTTGACTACTATGTGTTATGAATACATTCAGTTGAAGAGTCAAATTGAGATAGTCAATAGACTGATTAAAAGAGTGAGAACACTTGTTCTGTGAAAGATACTCGGCTATAAGCACATCTGTCAATGTTACTGAGCAACTCTCCCAGGTATCAGCTCCAAATTGTATCTTAGGCAGACCAAAAGAGAGCTCCAAGACAGAGGACTTTCTTTTCTCTGAAACTTTCATTACATGTGAGATGAGTAACCCTCACCAACATTGAAAATAACTCTGTGTGCTTTTACTGGTGAAGGAAAATGCACAGAAGATTTTATATATTACAAGCTTAGGAGGCATTTGAATAAAGATTTTGTAGGCTTTGTCTGTGGCACTGACAGAAACATAAAAACCTAAGTCCAAGACTTAATCAAATTTTACCACTCATACATGCTAAGTCAAGATACCAAAAGCCAGATGTGACCCACCACACAACAGGTGCTTCTAGCTAAAAATAGTGCTCTGTAGCTGAAAGTCCCTTAAGAACCTTTGTTTGACTGCTGTGTGGTGCCTTTTACAGTTCCAGGCTGTCCACATGCACTGGATTGTGACACTTAAACTGATGGGCTGCTTTCCTTACTGTCAGCCGGATACAGTAATGGTAGCAAAATGGTTTACTCTGACTTTAAAATGCTAAGTGCAGAACAGAAGATTGAGACAGCTCACTCTCACATGGACTAGTTATCAGAGCAATAGCACAAGGCTTCTCAAGCCATACTCTTTGCTGATGTTGCCATATGGTCATTGAATTAAATAGGTTTGACACTGAGCAGTGCCTTAAGAAATGCAGTTAACACTCTGTCATTTGGACTTCATAACATCTCCTAGAAATAGACAGATAATTTTGCATTTGTTTTTTCAGGATGCAAGTCTATATGTGTGTCACCACTAGCCCACAGGAGAATGGGAGGCATGGTGGCTTCTGGTTCAGGCTGTCTGATTTCTGACAGAAGAAGAGGAAGCCTCTGTCAAACTTACATTGTTTTAAAATCAAAGTACATTCAAATAATACCACCATAAAGACCCAGAATAGATTAAAAAGTGTCTGTAACAGCAACTGTCAGTAACATGAAATAAAAATTGTTTCTTCCTTTGCTTTTAAAATCTTTCTCTTTCAGGTAAAAGGGAAATAAAGAAAAGGTGGAAGTGCACTAAAAAATTTCAGGCAGCTTGAGAGCTTGCAGCTAGCCAGACACATTGAAACACAGAACAGTAACAAGCATTTATATTTAATTGATCCTATTGAGCCAAGAACAATATTTTAGAGAATACCTCCATTGTTCTGTGACAGAGGTGTTAACCGGGTGAATGGGATCGATCAGTGATGAGATGAAATGTAAATTGCTGTTGATGCTCTGCTACCAACTGAGCAACTAAAAGAGAGAACTGTGATGAAATCGGCATGGTTACCCAACTGAAAAACATTCTGGTCCTGCTGCTGCTGACTGCTAATATATTTGCTCCGATTTACCAATCAGAAAAAAGACTGCTAAAAAAATGGTAGTGCTACTGTTCCTTCATTGCCTAGAAAATGGGGACTTTGCTGCTGTGAGGAGTAGTGGGTGATTATGGAGTGTTTCTGCAATGTCCCAGTTCAAAACGTCTCCTTTCATTATATATTCAAAATAAAAATATTTTATCCAAGAACATAAGAAAAAAACCTCAGCACAATTAACCACACAGACACATGAATTCCTCAGGTCCTGGCGTGCCACTGAAGAGGTATCAGTCCCAGTCTCCATCATCTGTATATCCAGGCTTGCTCTATTCTCCAGGAGTAACCACAAGTCACCAAAGCACTAGATTAATAGCAACTTGGGGTATTTCTTATCTCATTACCTGAATTTTTTTATCTAAAGAGAAACTAGAATGCAATTAAACAAAATATACTCAGGACACCTAAGGAAGCTTTGTGGACTAAGCCAGTTTATCAGGGTAATATATTGTTTTCACAGTGATTTATACCTCAGAGCAAACACTGTGACAACTTCTTGCTGTGTTCATTGCCCTTTAAAGCAACCAAAGAGCAAACCAGCCAATCTAATAATCAGTTCTGTGACTATCATGCATGGTGAGTTTTTTGCATTGGGTACAATATCACAGCAGTTTCCAATTTCTGTTTTATGTAGCTATTTAATGTTTTTTCTCTTATCCCTGGTTTGCTATTAAATACAATCCAGAAGCTATATTTTAAAAGAAAAAAACTTGAAAGGAATTGCTTAATACAATTCTCTTTTAAGGATAAATGGGAAACACTCAAATTGAAATAAATGCCTAAGTTATTAAAAATAAAACTAACTTTGTAGTTTGTCTGCTGTAATACTTTATGAAGGAACAGAAGAAAGGAAGCCTGAGAATATTCACGGTTCTATATTGACATACTTTATGACTGTAGCAGCAGTCGTAATAAGGATGGATGAGATTTGATTATTCTCCTTTGAATTGGTGCTTGGTGAGAAGGGACTGAATCAAAAATGTTTACGCTGTAAATGAACATGACTAACAAACTGGTAAAAACAGGCAAGGAGAAGGCTGAGGTGCCCAACAACATTTTGCTTCAGACTTCATTGGTAACCTCTTCCCACACCTCTCTATTTAATGACTACAAGACAGTGGCTGGGGCAGCGAAGTCCCTTTAGCTGTAAGAAAATATCTGGTTAAAGATTGCCTCAGTAATATGAGCATACATAAGCCTATGATATCTGATGAGATGCATCCCAGAGTCCACAGGCAATCTGATCATCTGGCTGCCAAGACACTCCCCCTAACATTTGAAAAGGCCTGATGAAGTTCCTGGTGACTGAAAAAAGGAAAAACACTGCACCCAGTTTTAAAAAGTGTAGAAAGGAGGACTCTGGGAACCAATAACCTGCCAGCCCCAGTTCCGTGCCTGGGAAGACTATAGAACAGCTTCTCCTACAAGCTCTGTTAAGACATATTGGAGAACAGAGAGGTTATTTGAGACAGCCAGCAAGGCTTCACTAAGGACAAGTTTTGCCTGACCAACCTAGTGGCCTTCAATGATGGGGTGACTATATCAGTAGACTGCAGAAGAACTACGGATGCCACTTATTTGGACTCTGTAAAGTCTTCAGCACAGTCCTCTACAACACCTTTCTCTCTAAACTCTAAAGATACAAATTTGGTTGGTGGACTGTTTGGTGGATAACAAATTGGTTGGATGGTCTCATCTAGGGGTTAGTGGTCAATGGCTTGACGGTCCAGATGGTCAATGGTCAAGACAGAGATTGGTGACAAGTGGTATCCTTTGAGGGTTTGTCCTGGGATTCATGCTGTTTAATATTAATGACAGCAATGACATCAGGATAATGTGCACCCTCAGCAAGGTTGTGAATGGCACCAAACTGAATGCTGTGGTTGATATATCTGAGGGATGGGATTCCATTCAGTGGGACCTAAACAAGCTTGTGAAGTTTGATGATTTGAACCTCATGAAGGTCAACAAGGCCAAGTTCAACATCCTACACAGGGGTTGGGTCAACCCCCAGTATTAATACAGTCAAGAGGATAATGGGATTGAGCCCTGTGAATAAGGAGTTGAGGGTACTGGTGGATGAAATGCTGGACATAAGCCAGCACTGTCTGCTTGTAGCCCCATAAAATCACCCGTTACGTGAAAATCCTGATGTAATCGCTTGGGATCAGTTTCCTTACACTTTTCCTCATTCACTCACTTGGCATGGAAAAGGTACATCTGCTTCTACAGTCAGATTTGTAATGAGAAAGCAATGTTTCACATTATATCTGGCCATTCTCCGTGCTGCAGCCCAAATGACCATTCATAACAAGACAGACTGGTCTTTGGAATGAATCCAGCATGAGATGTGGATATAGGTCACCAGAGCTATTACTATTTATTGTTCCTCCATTTCACCCTACTGAGCATACTAAGATAGCATTAATTAATAATCTCTGCTGAATATAAAACCTTTGGTACCACTTACATCATAATAATTTTATATCATGTAGCATGTCACTAGAGTTGATATAATGATAATATTCACTTGGTAATGGAAATAATTTTAATAGAAGGAGCATTAAAACAACACATTGCACAAAGAAAGTGCTATCAATTATGTATTCACTGTAGTATCACACAGAAAGTAAACTATGGACATTTGGGAACTGGTAGGTAGTAACAACAAAGTGTTTTGTTGTCTACATTATGCACTGGTCAATGACCATGGCAGGATGAGTAGAAGGCTGCAGATATGGTTACCCTGATTCTCTTTCTAAATGAAGCAAAATATCCACTCTGATTATTGACTTAGTCTCTGAAATTTCAACATTTTCCTTCAGTTTCTTCTCTGCAATTTTTGTTGGTTTTTTTAAATGGTTTCCTATTAATTCTTTAGAACTTGCACAAAATGTACAGAAATTGTTAAGTGGATTTGGACTTAATTTGTGAATGAAGAGAGGTAATAAAATCTCATAGTGTAGTACAACTAAACTGTGATATGACAAATTTGCAGAGATTTCCATGATGAAAAACATTTTTGACACCAAAAATCAAACAAATCAGGATTAGGTTTTTGTTCTGACAGATTTTAAATCTGGATTCTACAACCCATTTGCCATTTTCCAGGTTGTATAGGTAGTTTTGTAGGACTGAGTATCAAACTGTTTTATCAAGAGAAAAAGACTAAAAGGAAACAAGTAGTACTTTTATTTCAGTCCTTCCCTTATCTGTCTGATGGATTTTAGTAGGTTTTAAGGAAGATCATAGAATCACAGAATGTTTTAGATTGGAAGGGACCTCAAAGAAAATGTAGTTCTAAGTCCCCTGCCATGGGTAGAGACTTCTCTCACTAGACCACGCTGCCTAGGGACCCATCCAGCTTGGCCTTGAACACTTCCGAGGAGGAGGTATCCATCACCTCGTTGGGCAACTGTTCTGAGAGCACCCTCAGTGCTCAGTTCTCAAGCCTGTCAAGCTCCCCCTGGACGATCTTCCTTCCCACCACTCTATCACCACACCACACAGCTTGGTGTTGCCAGCAGACTTGCTGAGGGTTCACTGAATGCCCCTGTCCATGTCACCAACAAGGATATTAACACTCATCCCAAAATAGATCCCTGAGGAACACAACTGCTAACTGATTTTCACTTGGACATCCATTGATCACAACTTTGAGTGCAACCATCCAGCCAATTCCTTATCCATTGAGTGGTCTGTCAAAATCAATGTCTCTTTGGTTTTCAAGACAATGATAACATGCAAGACAGATTCAAATGCCTTGCACATAGCCAGGTAGAGGACATCAGTTGCTCTACCTTTACCCACCAGTACTGTAACCATGTCATAGAAGGCCACTATGTTTGTGAGGCATGATCTAACCTCTGTTAAAGCCATGTTCGCTGTCACCAATCACCTCCTCATCTTCCTTGTGTCTCAGCATAGTTTTCAGGAGATTGCACTCCACAGTCTTTCCAGGCACAGAGATCAGACTGACTGGCCTGCAGTTCCCTGGGTCATCATTTTTTTTCCTTTTTAAAAATGGGGGTTTATCTCCCCATTTCCAGTCAGCAGGAACTACATAGAACTACTGTGATTTCTCAAATATGAGGAATATTAGCACGACAACCACCTGTTCCCTCAGAACCTGTGGGTGTATCCCATCAGCTACCATGGACTTCTCAACCTTCAGGATCTTTACAAGGTCACAAACCTGATTTTCCCCACCATTGTAATTTTTCCTTCTCCCAGTCCTAGCCCTTAACCTCCGTGACTTGGGTGGTGTGGTTTGAGCCCTTGTCAGTGAAGGCCGAAGTGAAAAGGTCATTGAGCAGCTCAGCCTTCTCCATATCCCAGTTCTCATTTTCCCTGTTTTTCTTTTTCTCACTAATAGACCTCTAGCTCTTCTTGCTTCCCTTAATGTCCCTTGCAGGCTTAATTCTAGTGGGCTTTATCTTCCCTTATCTTATTCCTGGCTGTGCAGATAATGCCTCCATATTCCTCCCAGGTGGCCTGTCCTCATTTCCATCTTCTGTAGGCTCCTTCTTTTTGTTAAATTTATTCAGGAGTTCCTTGCTCATCCATGCAGACCTCCCAGCATTTTTGCCTGACTGTATTTTGTAGGGATGCAATGCTCTGGAGCTTTGAGGAGGTCATCTCTGATTGTTAGCTAGCTTTCTTGGGCACCCAGTCTCTCCATGACTCTACCCCAGTGATTTCTCCTGAGTAGATCCCTGAAGAGGCCAAAGTCATCTCTCCTGAAATTCAGAGTAGCCAGCTTGCTCATTGCCCTAAGGACCATAATCTCCGCTATCACATCAGCACTCCAGCCAAGGCTTTCCTTGGATCTCACATTCCCCAGCAGCTCCTCCTTCTTGGTGAAGGCAAGGTTCAGCATAGCACCTTTCCTTTTCAGCTTCTCTACCACTTGGAGGAGGAAGTTATTATCAACACACTCCAGGAATCTCCTGGATTGTTTACACCCTCTTGTACTCAGTCTCTTATACACAACAGATATGCTTTCTGTGTAGCTAATCTAATTGCTCCTGTCACACACTGTTATCTTTGCTACCACAAAAAGCCCAAACAAATACAAACAAATCTAATGCTATTGGAAGAGGGCAATATTATCATTTTTTTGTAGAAAAGAATTGATTTGTTAGCTTCTAATTCTAGTCCCTCATTTCACATATTCATTGATGTAACAACCTGAGTTCATGAGCTAATTGTTTGGTCAAAGAGACTTCAACTAGACTTCTGGATTAAGAGAGACCCCATTATATACAAATTGTTTTTTATGATACTAAAACAAAAGTAGAAGGTTTTTTAACTATTTAGGAGGAAGAATTTTTAAAGCTTAGAGGATGATTCCTGAACTTCACACATGACGCACAGTGGCTTGCAGTAATTTGTAGGTTACATGACCAAGAACTAACCACTGCACACAGAGACTTGCAGGGATGGAAAGAACAGTGATGGACAGAGAAAATCCCATAACAAGGTGAAAGCAAGTGGGTGTCTCCTCAGACTGTAAAAGAGTGAGCAGGTCCTTACTATCATGTAAAACCTAGAGAGGAGCCAACCAACTCTTCCAAAAAAGCCCTGCAACTGGAAGAGGATGCTGACTAAATTGGGTAGGACTTGTGGTTAGAAACAGAGGGGAAAGCATAGGTTTGCAGTCCAATAGAACACTATAGCTGCTTGCAGTAGATAAATGTAAGCAATCACACTCTCCATGTTAAATTGCTGAAGATGCAGGAGAGAATGCAAATTACACTGACAGTTTTCTGCTGTGTCATAACATATCCAGCATCTGGCTACCGAGGGTAGTGCAGTTATAATTTTGCTGTAACTTCAGTCAAGACAGACCTAAAAACAGCTGTAGGAGAAACAACCACTCATCTCTGTCTTTTGCAGGGCAAAGAACAATAGCTATCTGAGTACCTGAGTGCTTTCATGTTGTGTTCAGTGTGTGAATATATGCACTTATTCCTTCAGATGAATGTTGTGAGCTTGGTGTTATACAGTACAAAGAAAATGCTGCATTAGAAGCTACTCAACATCTTGTATTGAGCATGTTCAGGTATCATTTCTTTCTTCTGTCCTTAGAATAACAGAGGTGTCTAGCACATCCAGAGCAATCAGAGAAAGGAACAAGACAGACTTAAATTCATGGATTCAATAGGCCAAATTAAGGAGACTTACAGCATAGATCTGCATAAAGTCAATTTAACTCAAGTTACTAGATGCCACCTTCAAAGAGTACAGAGAAGAAAAAGGGAAAAAAGAAAATGG
>VZRI01012671.1:140089-165597 GCA_013397515.1 Upupa epops | reverse complement strand
GGAGCAAAGCTGGAGATGGGGAGATATAGTCTTGATGTGAGGAGGAACTTCTTTACAGTGACAGTGGTGAGAGCCTGGAACAGGTTTCCCAGGGAGCTGGTTGGGGCCCCATCCCTGGAAGTGTTTAAGGCTGGGCTGGATGAGGCTCTGGCCAGCCTGTCAGTGTGGGGTGTCCCTGCCCATGACAGGGGGGTTGGAACTGGATGATCCTGTGATCCCTTCCAACCCTGACTGATTCTATAACTTCTTCCCAGGGAGGGTGATGGGGTGCTGGAGGGGGCTGCCTGGGGGGTTTGTGGAGTCTTATTTTCTGGAGATGTTTGAAAACCGCCTGGACCTGGTTGGAGTGTCCTGCTGTGGCAGGAGGATTGGACCGGATGATCTTTCGAGGACCCTTCTGATCGCTGATGATTCTATGATTCTATTTTAGGATTGCCTAAGCATTTTAGTCCTGAAATGTGTCAAGAGTAAAGGAGCAGTGATTGGGCATTAGGCTTCCTTCTTTCATTCTTTTTCTCCCCTTCTCTGGCCAATTACATGGGTTTTCCCTGTCTTTTAGTAGTGCAGCAATGCCAGTTATTGAGTGTATCCTGTTTCCCGGAATAGCCTGTTTTGTGTGTTTCATTGAGGTGAGAAATATTGAATTTGTTCCCTACTGCAGGGAGATCTGAAGACTCTGCTCTGTGTGCTGGAGGCATGTTCAGGTTAAATTTGAGTTTTTGAAGTGTATCTTTTGCTTCTCCCCCTTGCCATGATTACTTACATTTTTACTAATATTGCTCTGCACTACTTCCTGGAGTCAGCTGATGTGGGCATCTTGGAGAGAAGCAGGAAAGAAGGGGATCATCGTGACAGGGGCAACACCAGCCTCTCTTTTAGATTCATTTCACTGATACTTTCATGGAGTCTGGCTGAAAGGACTTGTGTTCATTGTGCTCTGCAATCAACCTATTTGAATGACTTCTTAACTATCAGTTTGGAATGGGAATTCTAACCTTTAAAAAGAGTATTTTTTCACAGAGCAACAATGGACTTCTTACTTATGCAGTAATATCCAGAATTAATTAATATTCAGAATTATTAATAATAAATTAGACAGGGAAATAATTCATCTTAGGAAAATCAACATTCTGTTTATTAGTTTCTAGTTAACAAAAAAGTTTTTGGATGTATAATCATATTGATAGTAAGCAAGATTACAGAACTCATATTTATCAGGAGGGGACCTTTTATCACATTTGGAGCCCAAACAAGCTAATTAATCGATTAGAGCATAAATAAAATAAATTGTCCTGCAGGAGAGAAGTGGAAGCCTGTATTTAGTATCCCTGTGGTATCAATTTTTCAGCTGATACCTGTGTTATAACATGTGCTTGAAAGGAAATTCTTATAGGTTGAATTATTCAAGATGATCAGTGGTGTTTGAAGAGTCCCTTCTAGAGGTGTAATTGTGCGTTGCCTTGGGCTAATTTTGTACAAAACAGACAGATAAAGAATTGCTTGATATTCCTGTGACAGGTGATGATTCACAAAGTTTCTAATTCTGCAGTGCACTTGAAGTCCAAAAAATTATTATTAATTGATTAATGAATTAAGAATATTACTCATGTAAATGAAAAGCGCTAATTTAATTCCCCTGTTCTGAACTCTGTAAGAAAGTTGTTAACATTTAGGAGCTGCTTCAAATTTTCCATTTTCTTCCAGCGTAATATTCTTATGTTGATGACACTGGGAAATCAGTAGAATAATTGTAAAGTAAGGAGCTTGGGAAACAGAAAGATTGAAAGAGGTTGCACAGCTAAGATTTTATAAGGAGAGGTAATTAGATTAGTTCATTAAACAAGAAAGGGTTTATCTTTATAAGTCCTTATCTTTAGGGGATTATGGTACCAGAAAGTAGTATGCTACTTAAAAGATTGTATTTTGCCATTAGAAACACATGTAAAACTACAAAGCTGGACAAGATTTCTTTTAAAAGTAAAGAGCAGTTTTTACATATCTTAATATCTAATAATGTTTCATAGAATTCTATTTCATAGAATCATAGAATGGCTCAGGTTGGAAGGGACCTTAGAGATCAGCTACTCCAATCTGCCTTCTGTGGGCAGGAATACCTCTCAACTAGGTTTAGTTTCTTAAGGCCTCATCCAACCCAGCCTTTAAAGCCTCTAAGGTGGGGGAATCCACAGCCTTTCTGACAATCTATTCCAGAGCCTCTCCAAATGTTAATTGCAAATTAACATTCTTTGAATGTGCTAGATGTGTGTTTTTATCGAAGTTCAGGTCCCTGTCTTGCAGACTTTTCAGATTTGAATCAGAAATCTCAAATTATAAGAATGTTTAAAATTAAATCAGGTAATTATTTTATTTGCTCATGACTTATGCTGTTTGGTCAACATTTTTGTAATTGGAACGCCAACTATTAGAAATAACTTCACCTTCAAAATATTCTAACAACCTTTCATCCATTCTCAGAGATATTTCTGCCTCAGATTTTGAGTTCCCAAAGGTCTGAAGAAACTCTCTAACATATGCAGCTTTCTTCTGTCTCTGTTGGTTAAATGATTGAAAATGTGTACTAGGAAGAATTCCTTGAAGAAAATTATGGTCTCTTCCTGCTTGCCCTATCACAGCAGTTCAGTGACATGATGAAGAGATGTTACAATACATATCACTAATTGGAGCTTTATATATATGTATTGTAAACTACTTCTAAATAAGATGGACACTATGAAGTTCTTTTAAGTAAGTAGAAAGATGACCTGCAGTTTTGAAGTGCTCTATAAACATGTGTTTAGCACAAGAGTCTTAATACAGAAATTTCAGAATGCTTCAATGTGCTCATCTCCTGTGTTTTTCTCTCAAAGTGACTTTTTTTAAGGAAGCAAACCAAAATTATTGCTGCTTCAAATGTTTGAAGCTAAATGTGTGAAACTTAGGGTTTGCTGCTGGTGTTAGTTGCCTTTGGATCATACTCAGTGTGGATTAGGCTGGTAAAACCTGGCCCTCAAACAGAGGAAGAAATCATTTACAGCTTTTTTAAGGCATCATTTTGATGTCAGGTGAAAATGGGTCCTTTCAGAATGATTAATAGAAGGCTGTTGTATTGATCTTTCAATAACGATCAGCCCTCCTACAGCTGCAGCCTACAGCAATAGTTCTTGTGGTACAATATTCTTCTCGTTGGCAAAAATACTGAAAATGACTAAATGTCTCTGTGTGTTCCTTCTTGTCCGCACCGTTACCAAACCATTGAGAATTCCATTCAAGGTAATGGGCTGAGGTTGTTCAGCTCATTACTTTTATTGTTATCAAGTGTACTGCATGCCTACTTCACAGAGGGCTAGTGATTATTCCATGCTCAGCATAACACAGGGTGGTGGTGCTGGCCGTGGAAAACTTGTCCTATGGGATTATAAAGATGCTGAGGGGTTAGCCCAAAGCCAGTTTACTTATCTCTTTCAGCAAGTAAAGTGCTTGTAAAGTTAGTGCTTTGAGCGTGAAAATTATAAAGTTGATCCAAGGCATGATCTTGATGCCTACATCTTTCAAGGGATAATGGAGTATACACATGGTGACTTTAGGCAAATTAAGCTGTAGGTTGTTCACAGAAGTGGGATTGGGGGTACAAATCAGCAGATTTCACTGGCACTTGGTAACAGCTCTTGACACTAGCTTCTCACATCAATCTCATTCTTCAATAAATAAGATTCAGATAACATCACCTTGATTTATGGTTATTTATATTTCTGTATTTGTGTTTATATTTATTTGTTTCTGTTTCATGCCCATGAGGTAACTGTTTTCCATAGACTTGTTCCACTGTAAAAAAACCACAGCATGGTGAGTATCTTCATTTGTCACATTAAAGTCAAGATCCTACTTACAGTAGTTTAATATTATGGAAGAATAACATAATAATTTTTAGTCAGAATCACAGAAAGGTAGGGGTTGAAAGGGAACTACAGGTAATATGCTCCTGAATTCTAAAAACTAATGTTTACTTCTAATGTAACCCTAAAGTTTGGAAATAACTGCCTAGGTGATCTTTATTTTTAATTGCCCAGTATTTTCTTGTTAAAGTGCACAGGTGTCAGGGATGTGCCAGAGTAATTCTTGACCTTTGAAGTCAAAAGACATAGTTGATCATTCTAAAGTGTAATTATCTCTTATAGGTATAATTGTTAACTTTGAAGAAATTAGGATGCTTCATGCATATTTGATAAAGAGAAAAACAACTCTCTGGGCTCATCCATGCAGCCAGTTTTTACCCAGTGAAGAGTCCACTTGTCTAAGTCAGAAGCTGCCAGCTTCTCCAAGAGAATGCTGTGGGACACTATGTCAAAGACTTTACTGAAATCTAGGTAAACGGTAAACTAATTCCACAGCCTTCCCCTCACCCACCAGGCAAGTCACCTGGTCATAGAAGGAGATCAGGTTGATCAAGCAAGACTTGTCTTTCACAACCCTGTGCTAGCTGGACCTGATCCCCTGGCTGTCCTGCGCTTGCTGTGTGAGTGTGCTCAGGATGAATCTCTCCATAACCTTCTCCAGTATTGAGGTCAGGCTGACAGGTCTGTAGATGGCCGCATCATCCTTCCATCCCTTCTTGTGGATGGACAATCACATTAGCAAGCCTCCAGTCACCTGGGACCTCTCCTCTTAGCCAGGAGCATTGATAAATGATGGAACGTGTTCAAAGATAACTTGTGTTGTTAGACACTGACACCTGCAGCCCGATGAAATATAGGGAAAATGTGCAAAAATTTAAGAAACCATGGGGGTAGAAGCAAAACAGCTGTCAGGAAGTAACATGTAGACATAATCAGCTTTTAGAACATACATTCAAATATAATGTCTTTCAGGAATATGGCCTTAATCACAGAATCACAGAATTGTTGAGGCTGTTCAACTTATGGCCTGATATTACCATATCATCACCACGGTACTTAGCGCCACATCCAGTCTTTTCCTAAACATCTCCAGGGATGTGGACTCCACTAGTTCCCTGGGCAGTCCATTCCATGTCTGACCACCCTTTCTGTGAGAAAGGGCTTCCTAACATCCAATCTAAACCTCCTCTGGTGCGGCTTCAGGCCATGCCCTCTTGTCCTACCACTAGCTGCCTGGGAGAAGAGCCTGACTTCCCTTCGAACTTCCCTTCAGGTAGTTATAGAGAGTGATAAGGTCCTCCCTGAGTCTCCTCTTCTCTAGGCTAAACAACCCCAGGTCATGTTTGCATGTCATCCGATGAAGAAAATGGCAAATGCTCTAATCCATAAAGATGTGTTTTGTTAGCGTACAGAGAGGAAAATTAACAAAGTCCGTGAAAGAGAGGCATATAGTGTTGGTAAGAAACATGGAGATGTAGAAAAAGCAACACTCCTTCCATGGTCATAATCAGAAGAACTATATGCCCTGGTTAATTCCATATTGTAGATTGTAATCAGGCTAGAACTAGGCCTGATTGACTGTGAGTTTTGTGCAACTGTTCACAGGTCTCAAGATACAGCAATCTGTATCATGCTGGTAACATAGCTGTCTTAACTGAAGTAACAAACCTTCATATTTAGATTGTTTGATATACTGATCTGAAAAGTGAATGAACTCATATACATGAGTTCATTCATACACTCATATAGATGGTTCATACCTCTTCCTATCTACAGTATGATAAGAAATTATTTAAGATGAGAGTATATCCTTTCCTGACAATTCCCACTTGTCAAGGATACTGTCCATACCTACAGCACTTTCCAACAAGGTTTTTTTAATAAGACTAATCAAGATTTTTGCATTGTAATTACCACAGGAAACTATAGAAAATAAGCATAATCATCTTCAGAGAAATCTGGGTGAAGTGGCTTTCTGTACAGGGCATGAAAGTAACACAGTCAAAGTTGTTATATGACCTAAGAAATTAAATGAAAATCTTTAATTCTAAAAAGTTCATGAATGGACAAACTCTCACTTATTGGAATAAAGGAAAATATTCTCCTGCTCGTGGTACCATAGTCCTTTCCGTCTACATTTAACCTAAAAGTTCTCACTGCTGTGCCATCACAGTTTTTGTGACTGAATCTGGATGTTCCCATCTGGTGCTCTGGTGTCCTTGCCTCCTCTGCTTTTCCTCCACTCTTCCTGGGGTTCTGCCTCACAGTCTTTGTCTGATTTAGCTGCAGTGACGGCAAAGCTTTTAGTCTATATCTATTTGCTCTACACCTTCATCAGGCAGCATGTCTTGCCCTCAGCTAGTGTAGCTAAAACCCGAAAATAATAATGTAAATTCAAGCTGATAGCTTGTTTAACTTAAACATGCCAAGTTGCCAACCAGTACAGTTTCTGCAATAACAGCCCCCAGAGTTAGAAAGGAAAACCTCAAACTAGTAAGTTCTTCAGCCACCCTGGATCTGTGATTACATGATTATATATGAACTCATGATTAGTACCCTCGCACACCACTTCTACAAAAAAAAGATAAGAAGCTGCATTTCCCATGCAAATAACACAGTGTAGCACTCTCAGGAGTGTCTTAGTTTTACCAGAAGATATATGCTAAATTCAAGTTAGAGACAACTATTGTTTATTGTATGAAGAAATCTAAATACGTTTGAAACCAGAAAGAGTAAGTATTAACTACTAGCAGTCGTGTGTAACTCAAGCCACAAAATAATAATTCTTAAGACATCAACATGTACTGAGCACTAATTTAGGAGGAAAACATTTTGTGCAGAGCAGTATAGTATCTTTTCATCCTTCAGTAAGCAATATAGCAAAGCCATAAAGTTTATTTACATATTGACAGCCAGTCTGATAATGTCTCCGCCCCAACAATTATCTGGGCTGTGCCCACACAGTACAACACTACTTCACATGGAGCAATACCCGTGGTTTAATATTTTCAGATGGCTTGCATGTGAAATTTGCACAGCAGAAATTTTATTTGCATCATGATACAGTCTTCTTGTGGTACAATGATGTGGCAGTTCCATCGCCTGTGCAGCATAACCGTAGCCATATGCTAATTTTCCCGTAGTGTAATCCTCTACTTCAAATGGATTTATCCTCATCTGCCTTACATAGGAATTTATCTGGTGTTAAAACAAATTTTGTACTAGTGAACTCTTTTCAAATTGTTAATCTAGTCCATAAATTGTTACTCCCCTTTTCAACTCAAGTAGTTATGACAGCATGGTATTGCATTATATTTTATTCAGTGGGTTGTGGCATCCCATAGCAATGACTGGTTTTGTTAATACGCTTATATTTCTCAGGCATTATGTCTTGTGGTGGTCCACAAAAATGCTGTTGCATTATCTCCTGATAATGTGAAGTAGCACATAATATATTTTCTGCGGTAATAACAACCTTTGATTTATTCCATTTTCTTACACTGTTTACAGTTTTTACACTGTTTACAGAAACAGTAGAACAGAATACAAATGCATTATTTTTTTCACCTCTCTTTTTGTTTGTTGTAATTGATTCAAGTGTTTTCATTCTCTAGCTACCTTATTATTTGAGTGTACATTTAAATTATGAGTTTTTTCTAGGTGGAAGAACACCCACAGAAACACCGCCTTTCCCAACAACTTTGCACTTTCCATCAAATCTGATATTATAAATGTTTGAGTATAAAAATTGATTGCATTATACAACTTGCGCTTTTCTTAACCCACAGAGCTAGTATAATTCATTGTTATAAATCAAGACATGTAAAAACTGCTTAAAATTACTGAAAATATAACCCCATATAAAACTGTCAAAATCCTTCCCTGCAGGTTATTTCACTGCAAATTTTCTGTAATGTATGGATGCTTATTATCCGAATATTTTGGGAAGTGGGATGACTGTACACGTAAGGGCTAAGCTTGAAATGCTCCATTGAATCTTTATTTAAATAGAAGTTTAGTATAAGTCAGGCAACATTATCTAACCCTCTTTAAAAATTCTTATGTGTATTCCACAGCAATTAAAACACAGAGAATCATTTACTTGCAAAAAAACCCTCAGCCAAATACTTAATGCATTACTTAGTTGTTTAGAAAATCAAGTATCTGATAAAATTGAAAAGGTCAAAACTGAAATGAAACTTTTAGAATTAAAGGTTATGAATAAAACAAATCTGTTATCTCACTCTTTTATTGCCTTAGTTGTTACATTTTGTCATGGTTTAAAAGCACAATGACAATATTAACCAATTAGCATGACTAAAGTGCTAATGGGCAGAAATAAAAATAACACAGGCATGGTTTGAAAAGAAACTACTTACGAAATGAAGGCAAAAACCAAAACTTAGAGGGGAAAAAAGGCAACAGAATATTTAATTCACCCCTCATAAAAACCCCATATAAAGAGGTATGCACACAGAGACATATGGAGATTGGTCAAAATGTTCTTACATAACTGTGGCAAAACCTTAATGTTCAAACTCTAAAAAGGGCTATGTTCCTGCTTCTGTGAAACTCTGGTGTCCCTGAAATTCAAACTCATGTTCCTCAGTGCCAGTGGGCATTTTGAAGTCCAGGTCTCTATTCTGGGTGCTCCATGCCAATTCTCCATTTCCAAAATGCCAATTCCTATGGCCATGAACAAAGGAAGAACTCTCTCCATTTCAGCAAACCATAGAATTCCAGATGAAGTTTTCTTTCTGCTGATCTCCAAGGTTCTATGCTATCTAGAGATGCACCATATTTCCATGGCAAGATGGCTGTAAAGTCCAGCACTCAGAGATACATGCATTCTTTATGAAACCCAGATGAGAAAAAAGTGACGTGAGAAAGATGGAACCTCAACAGAAGGAGATGGCCAGGGGGGTGGAAATCTGAAACCAAACTCTACACCCCCTCCACCATCCCAAACCCCTTTGTTCACAGAAAACACATAATTTATGCTTGCAGTTTTGGCTTGCAATTTTCAAAACAAGTACCAACATTTCAAACCATAACACATTTTCAAGCACTGCTCCAGAATTTCACCTTTGTGTCCACAACCTGTATTTCTAGATCTGTGTTAGCATTTTGTTTCATTAATTACAGCTTCCATTTTGGCAAAAGCTTCAAAACAGACAGCTTTCATAGATAACTTTTTTCCTTCTGCTGCTCAGAGACCTCTAGCCACCACCACTGTGCTGGAATACATTAAATGCCTGTATTGTGGGAATGTCTTTGGGGGTAAGAAGGGAAGATCACAGCTCTTTTCTCAGGTGTTATCAGTTTACAGTCGTTCTTTCTTTCTTTCTTTCAAAGCACATGTCACAAAAGGCAAAAAAGATTAAAGTCACTGATGATTTTCTTTACACCTGTAAAAAGATGCTACCTGTCTTCAGATATTTTTCCCCTTTTGTTTCCTTAATTATTATCTTCCTGTGGGAAACCAAACTAATTTTCTTTAAATAAATAGAGTACAATATCAGATCTCATTTCTTCCCCCTTCTTATTTTTTTTTTTTGTCTTTAAGAGGCTGTTTAATTAGATCTGTGGACATGATGGGGGAATATGGCAGTCTCAAACCTTGCAAGTATTTCAAGTTTTTTAGGCCTATATGCAGCTATTCTCTGTGTTCCTCAGTGCCCTTCACAATAAGATTATTACAGCAAAATACTTGCCTGCATTGTGGCTACTCCTAATGTTTATTCATAGGCTTTTGCTTTTGGAATTAATTTGTCAGGTCATTCTGGGAACTCCTGTAAGCATTACTATACTTCCATAGGATTCTTCACAATAACAATTCCTCACCATGCAACTCAGTTCACATCAGGACAGGGCCAGACCTGCAGAAATGGGCTGATAGGAACCCCAACAAATGCAAGTTCAGCCCCAACAAATGCAAGTTCCAAGCACTGGCTTGGGGAGGGCAAGGTCCCTGCAATGGGACAGCAAAGAGAACAGATGGGCTGGGATGTGGCTCTGGGGAAAAGGTATCAAACTGGTACTGGGGAGCAAGCTGAATGTGAGACCATGGTATGCCCTGGTGATAAAGGTGGCCAGCAGCTTCCTGGGCTGCATGAACAGAGGTGTGGACCATAGCTTGAAGGAATGGATTGTCCCCCTCATGTGGTACCCACCGTATCACATCTAGATACTGCATCCAGTGTTGGGTCACAGCACAGCAAGCATGTACCCTCCTTTGGTGGTGGGGCTGGATCACTTGTCCTGTGAAAGAGACTGTGAAATCTGGGCTGATTTGGCCTGGAGGAGAGAGATTTGGGGCATCTAACAGACCCTTCTAGCCTGTGAGGAATCATCAAGGGTGCTCCAAGAGGCTGTGCCATCTCTGTTCTAAGAGACATCCAAGACATGGAGCAAGCAATGAACAGTCTTGTCTGACCCCAGAACTAACCCTACTTTGGTTAAGGGGTTGGACTACAGATGTCACGAGGTTCCTTCCTGCCTGAATTAACCTGGTGCTGTGTGCTTGCATTTCTGATGTAAATCACACACCAAAGATGAAGATGCATAAAACTCCATCTTTAAAAAGTAAAAATAGTTGGAGAATGGCACAGCACTGGGCATGCTATTCAACACATTCATTTCAGCTGGAATGGATGAGACCAGGAATTGCATATAAGACAAAACAGAACTGTTGTATGGTAACTAGTGAGTTTCTAGGAAGACTAGTCAGCATTGATTTTCAATGAAAAAAGAGGGTGCTGGGAGTTCACAGTGTCTAGTATGGTTAATTATAGTGCACGGCTAGAGTATATCATGTAACCTCCCTTCCATGACAATATTCAAACATAATTCATAGAATAATAGAATCATAGAGTCATTAGGGAATGGAAGGGACCTCGAAATATCATCTAGTCCAATCCCCCTGCCACAGCAGGATCACCTAGACCAAGTCGCACAGAAACACATCCAGTCAGGTCTTGAACATCTCCAGAGAACCAGACTCCACAATCCCCCTGGGCAGCCTGTTCCAGTGCTCTGTTACTCTCCCTGGGAAGAAAGTCCTTCTGATATTTCTATGGAACCTCCTCTGTTCCAGCTTGCACTCATTGCCCCTTGTGTTGTCACCAGATGACCTTGAGAAGAACCTGGCTCCATCCTCCTGACACCCACCCCTCATATATTTATAGACATTAATGAGGTCACCCCTCAGCCTCCTCTTCTTCAAGCTAAGGGACCCAGCTCCCTCAGCCTTTCCTCATAAGAGAGGTGTTCAACTTCCTTCATAGTGGCTAAAAAGAAATGAAATGTTAATGAATATCATGCTTTTAATAGCTGTAGGCTGAACATGTTGTCTGAATAAGCCAGGGTGCCTGGCACTAGCTAAGTGATGACTCTGGGAAGTAAATTCTGATGCTTCCTGCTTTGATGTCTTTGCCTGTTTGTGTTTGCGAGTGAGGGGAAAGAGGAAAAAATCTGTGGGTTAGACAGTTCTTCTTGCAGTAAATATGCTGTAAGTTCTTGATAAATGTGAGATGTTTGCCAAAATTGTGAGAATTCATGCTCAGTTATTTGTTGTATGTCTTCTTGGTTTCATTATTTTTGTTATTTTTAGCACAGTATTACATTTCTACAAAAATATGACTTCTATTTGGTTATGCTGAAGGACTGAGTAGAGCTCAGAGCAAAGAGTATTGCTTACGGTTGAACTTGCTTGAAAACATGCCTTATTAATGCAAACTGATAAGGGAAAAGATATTTGCATGTTATGTAGCCTTTTTTCAGGCAACATGCATGAAATTTAGATAAGTACCCCTAGTAAAAAACACCACAACTTTTATATTGATGTAAATCAGGTGTATTTATTACTTTTCCTCTCTTAATTCTAATGTACTCCACTTTGTCTTTTTCTTTTTGCCATCCTTTTCCCACAAGATACCTCCTAAATCCTGCATTTCAGTTCATTTCAGATGCGTGAGACAAGTTGTCACTGCACATATAGCTGCCTGCTTGCACAAGCCTTTATATGTTTTCACTTCAATGATTAATAGGTTTGATCTCAAGCACATTAAGTAGCATAAAAGTAATCTCGAGTGTCATTACCACATGTATTTTTAATTGCATTTTTCTTCAGTAGATTTCTGATGCATTTTAAAATTAGGTCAATACATTACTTTTTATGTCATATGGGAGAAAAAAGTTTCTAAAAGAAAAAGAGAAAACACACTTTGAATTATATAATTAAAAATCCTTAAGCCTAATATTGAAATTTATGTTGCCTACTGCCTTGCACTGTCTATTCTGGGGTTCCTAAATTTGTTAAATGACCCCTGCTCTACTGCCACCTGAGAAGCTTCTGATTCAGTACTGGCTATCTGGAACCTCTGACACTTGCATAGGAGATTGGGTTTGACTCATCCTGGGAGGGCACCACAGCTTTCACACACAAAAAACACTGCATCAAAGCATATCCTAACTTGTTTTTTCAAAGCAGCCTGAAACATGGGTTTGGAGGTGACCAGGCAAGAAGGAGATTAACTTCAGCTTGGTGGATACTGTAGTTGGTTGGGAAATGTGGGGGCATTTCTGATCCTTAGTACCACCACCATTTCAGTGACAGCCTAAAACAAAATACTGCTGGGGTCAAATGAAGATCCTGCACTATTTGTGAGACCCATGCTCTCTTAGATGCCCCGTGATTCTCTTATTCCTGGTCAAACAAGGAAATGACTTTAACACATATCCAAGAAAACTGGTGGATCAGTTGCTAAGCCACTGTTCATAATATCTGAGAAATTATGGCAGTCTGGTAAAGTCCCTGATGACTGGAAAAGGGGGAACATCAACCCCATTTTTAAAAGAGGAAAAACAATATGACCTAGGGAACTACAGGCCAGTCAGTCTGACCTCTGTGCCTGGAAAGATCATGGAGCAGATTCTCCTAGAAACTATGCTGAGGCACAAGGAAAATAAGAAAGCGATTAGTGACAGTCAGCAGGGCTTCACTAAAAGCAGATCATGCCTGACAAACCTGGTGGCTGTCTCTGACAATGTTACTGTGTTGGTTGATAATGACAGAGCAAGTGATGTCATCTACTTGGACTTGTGCAAGACAGTTGACAGTGTCCTGCATGGCATACTTGTATCTAAAATAGACAGACACAGATGTGACAGATAGACACTGTGGTGGATAAGAAATGGCTATATGGTTGTATTCAAGGAGTTTTGATCAACAGCTCCATGTCCAAAGTGGAGATTGATTACAAGTGGTGTTCCACAGGGAACACCCCTCAGTTTTGGGCCTGGTGTTACCATCTTTGTTGGCAACCATAGGGCCATTGAGTGCACCCTCAGCAAGTTTGCTGACAAAACCAAGCTGTGTGGTGTGGTTGATAGACTAGAGGTAAGGGAGGACATCCAGAGGGACCTTGACAGGCTTGAGAACTGGACCTGCACAAACTGCACAAGTTCAAACAAGTCCAAGTGCAGAGTCCTACATCCAAATCAGGGTAATCCCAAGCACAGATATGTGTTGGGTGGTAAATAGATTAAGACCAGTCCTGAAGAGAAGGACTTCAGGGTATTGGTAGATGAGAAGCTCAATACGAGCTGCCAACAGGTGAGTGCAGGCCAGAAAATTAACCATATCCTGGGCTGTCAAAAGACCTGTAAATACCAGGTCAAGGGGGTTGATTCCCCCCCTCTATTCTGCTCCTGTGAGACCTCACCTGGAGAACTCGTTTTGGAGTCCCCAGTACAATAAAAGGACATAGAACTGTTGAAGTGAGTGCAGAAGAGGGCCACAGGGATGTTCAGAGGACTGGAGCACATCTCCAGTGGGGACAGTCTGAGGGAATTCTGGCTGCTCATCCTGGAAAGTGAAATCTCCGAGGGAACACTATATCAGCCTTCCAAGTACCTGAAGCGGGTATAGAAAAGCTGGAGATGGACTGTTTATGAGGGATAGGACAAGGGGGAATGGTTTCACACTAAAAGATGGTAAATTTTGGTTGGACATGTAAATCTCCATTGTCTTACTCAAAGTAAAATCCACTTTAGAGGGCATAGAATTGTTGTCATGTATAACATTCTTCACATAAATTAATTTTATATTATAAAGTATTTCACACTTTTTGCCTAAGATGTCTGGGTCACCTATGTTTAGTAACTGATTTGATGGCTAGTAAATATGATGCTTGCTGTCGTGTTCATTCTTCCTAGGAATATTTACCTAAGATGTCAAGAAATGAATGCTAAGATGAAGTGGAAATATGCCTGAAAAATGTAATTATAGCAACCTCATTTTTTATTGTTCTCATCTGCTTGATGGAAATACAGTTTATGAAATAAATATAAGGGCCACTATAACCTTTTATAGCTATAGCTTCAAACATACTCTGATAACAAAGATAAGTGTTGTCATCTGGATCAATGGAAAAATCGAACAGTCTAGTCTGAAGAGAAATATTCATTGTTCAGATCAGAGACATCTTTTACATGTCTTCATATTAATAATTAGAAAAATGAAACTTCTGCTTGTGCTTACAGCAAAAATGTGTATTTCTAGAAAACCTGAATTAATATGGCTATGTGCTCTTCTTCCCACAAGAGAAAGCCATTAATAACAAACATGAATCTCTTCAAGCACTTATAATCCCACAGTGTTTGCAGCCTCACGGAGTTTTCAAAACCATTATTTTTCAAATATTATCAGATTGAGTAATGTTATCAGGAACTGAAAGCAGGGGGATACCTAAATTTAAATTTTGGAAGCTAACTTCAGGCTTCCATTTGAAATCTGGAATAAAATGATTAATCATCAAAATGTTTCTTTGAGATAGGTGACAGATATGTTACTATTACTGTAGCCTGAAGAAGCCAAAGGCAGATTTTGTTAATAACGGCATCATTTTGCAAATGGGGTTTCTAGCAGCCCTGTTAAATTACAAATAATTTTTTTCCATTATATTTATTCTCAGACTGTACATAGAATAATAAATAATCATTTGAAACATTATTTTTCAATTTTTGTTTTTGTGTTCTTCATATGAGCAGTCACTGTGGAGCATTTTTCTTAATGGATTGAAAAAATACATGAACATGCTTTCATTTAAAAATAAAATAACATAGCAAATATTAATAGCAAAATAACAGAATTTGTTATTCATTTCAGATGAAATTCTTACCATTTGACATTTTTGCCTTAGCCTTGCACCACAGAGCCACAAAGAAACACTATATACCTAAAACATGAAAAGTAAATTATTATTTCAGTTCTGTTATGAAATATTGACTATATATTCATTTGACAGAATTCCGTGGGATGACCTATTGTGCAGTATACTCAGTGTCTATCTATTTCGAAAGAAATTAAAGGGATTTACCAGAAAATGCAGAAGTGCAATCATAACAAGCTACATGTAAAACTGCTGCTTTCATTTTTAGCTTTCAGTGTTTCTTGCTAGCATAAATGAGATCTCACTTCCAAGAAAAGCAAGTAAACCTTCCTCACCAGCTCCCATGCTGTTCTCTAACCATGTCAATCAACATGGCCCGGTTTGCCTAATGATGGACACTAATGACTTATGTAGTTAGCAGATCTCAGAGTTTCAGTGTTACATGACTTTTACAATTTATAATGAGTCCTCTTCTCAGCATGGAGATGCTCCTGACAGTATCATAATTTTCAGCATGTTCTCTTGCTTTAATTCATTCCTGCATTCCAGAAATCTATGCGAGCATACTGAGAAACCACAGTACTTGTTTTTTTTTCCCAGATATATGTACATCACATTACTAGTAGATAGAAGATGAAAAGTGAAGTCCCTCTCACTGAAGTCACTGTAGAGCAACTCTTGTGCCTGCTTATGGCTCAGTTCACAGGATATCACCATTTGCACTCAAAGCACTCGTGGGTCTCAGGGTGCTTTGAAGAAGTGCTGGATGCGAAGTAACTTTCTTTTCTGTCACTGTGTCAAAGAGATGCTGGGAGATGTTCACCCCATGTACTCATGGCATCTCTTGTAGATTTCTGACTTATTTCTACTTGCTGACAATTCCAGAGACCTGCAGGTTCTGAAATATGTCCCCTGAACAAAGCAAACTGCTAGGTACAGACTGATGTTCCCAAACTTGATCCTCAGAAAGTCTTTTCAACACAGAGTCAACAATGAATTTTGACACTTTTAGGGCATCTTGCTATCACAGCAGAGATGTGAGCTACTGCTGACTAAACCTGGCAGAGAGTCAGAAACAGTACAGACACTGGGTGCAGCACCAACCCCAGTATGATGAGCCCAGCTGACAGGCTGCTGTAGCTAAGCTGCTGCCAGCATCTTTGCATGGTGTCATCCTGTGCTACACACACCCATCTATTTGAGCTGGCACTTGCCTGAGCAGCTCTTCCTCCTTCCCTTGTTCATTTATTGTGAGTTGATAAAATGATGTGCCAACAATGTCCCACAGCTATCTTGAAATACAAAATTTAGGCAATTATGTAGTCAAGGATACCAGGCCCTTAGCTTTCTGTTGACATTGCTACAGACAGATGACTTCATGATCCCGCAAAAGGAGATTGCATCATATTTACTGGAGGCCTGAACAAATCTGATTATTGAACAATTTCAGGTACATCTAATAGGAATATCAACCTCACTCAGGTGCATCTAGACTACAAGTTAAAAAGTGTGCTAATGTCTTTAGTATATGTCTTCTGGATGTTTAGCAAAACTCACTGATTTATGATATTACACTGCTTGCCATTCAAAATTAGACAGTTAGAAGAGTCTAGCACATTGAGATTGTAAATCAATGCAGCAATGGAACCAGTCAATGTCTATAAAGTTTCTCAGACAATTTGATTTTTCATATATAATTTTAGCAAAGTGAACTGCCAGACACATATGTACAGACACCTTAATTACCTTCTGCCTGAGTCAACACATAGACTTTCACCCATACTTCCATAAAACCATCCCATAAATGAAATACTATTTATCTAGTCACCTGATGAAATCTATGCAAAAGAGACACCTGCCTTCTCTTTAACTATGAAGGGATTGCTTTTTATTCTCCTAGTTCATCATTTGAAGTGCAACTGTGTCTGTAAGGCATCCCTTCCCTCCAGTGTATCCACACCACACAGCTTGGTGTCATCAGCAAACTTGCTGAAGGTGCACTCAATTCCACTGTCCATATCGCCGACTAAGATGTTGAACAGCACTGGTCCCAGTACTGACCCCTGAGGGATGCCATTGTCACTGCTTTCTGTTTGGACTTTGAGCCATTGACCACAACTCTGAGTGCAACCATCCAGCCAATTCATTATCCAGTGAGTGGTGCACTCATCAAGTCCATGATTTTCCAGTTTGGTGACCAGGATGTCTTGCGGGACCATGTCAAACACTTTACACCAGTCCAAGTAGATGATGTCAGTTGCTCTTCCCGTGTCCACCTGTGCTGTAAGGCCATCATAAAAGGCCATCAACTTAGTCAGGCATGAGTTGCCTCTGATGAAGCCCTGCTGGCTACCAATCACCTCTCCATTTTCCTGATGCCTCAGCAGGGCCTTTAGGAGGATCTGCTCCATGATCTTGCCAGTCACAGAGTTGAGGCTAACTGGGCTATAGTTTCACCAGAGTACTATGATCTTTCAAATACGATGGATAGTAAATTGGCAACTTCATTCGGCAGTTCCCTCAGGGCCTGTGGATGGATATCATCAGGACCCATGGACTTGTGCAAGCTTAGGTTCTTCAGATGGTCTCAAATCTGATCTTCACTGGAATTGGTTGGCTCATCCTTCATCCTGTCTCTGTCTTTGCCTACTGGGACTCTGCATCCTGGCTGCACGGACAAGTCCCCTGTACTCCTCCCAGTCAGTCTGTCCCTGCTTCCACTGCCTATAGACTTTCTTATTGTCTCCAAGTCCACGAGCACCTTGTTAATCCATGCTGGCCTTTTGGCATTCTTGCCCACCTTATTCTTTCTTGGAATGCACTGCTCCTGGGCTTGGAGGAGTTGGTCCTTGAATAACAACCAGTTCTCTTAGGCAGTTCTTCCCTCCAGGAATTCATCTCACAATACCTTGCCAAGTAGATCCCTGAGGAAGATGAAGTTAGCTTACCTGAAGTCCAGGCTTGCAAGCTTACTACCATCCTCTTAGGCACCCAAATAATCTTAACCATTTCATGATCACTACAGCCAAGACTGCCCTTGAGCTTCACTTCACTCAACATCTCCTCCTTGTTGGTGAGGACAAGGTCCAGGACAGCACACATACAACTTTTCTTGTATGTTCCTCTATCACTTGGATGAGGAAGTTATCCTCAACACACTCCAGGAACCAACTAGATTGCTGGTGTCCTGCTGTGTTGTCCTTCCAACAGATATCTGGGTGGCTGTGGATGCCCCCTCCCTGGAAGTGTTCAAGGCCAGATTGGATGGGGCCTTGAGTAATCTGGTCTAGTGGGAGGTATCCCTGCTCATGGCAGGGGGGTTGTAACTAGATGGCCTTTAAGGACCCTTCCAACCTGAACCGTTCTATGAACCTATGAATAAAAATTAGCTCTTTTGAGAGCAAAATTCATTGTCTAGTCACAAAATAAGTAGGCACCACAAAATGAGCTTTAGATTTGTTTAGTGATAGGGTATGTCCTTGATTGGTCTTCTGTGGACCTCTCCTGATGACATCTCTGGAATGCTCTGTTAAAAGTTAAACTTGAGATTCTTAGACTGAAATGACATCTCAGGATAGTTGTCTTAAAGTACATGCCACATGTAGTTTATCTTAAAGGGCATGCCACACAGACTGTTACAAGTTGGAAGGGACCTCAAAAGATCATCTAAGTCCTACCCCTTCTGCTGGGGCAGGGTAAGAAAAAATAATGGCAATTCATTCAAGTCTATTATTTTAACAAAATTATTTATTACAGACATAAACCAAAATATGTTATTTTAAAAAAAATATTATTATCCCTGAACTGATACCTTAATCTTTTTTTCTTCAATAAAATATTAGAATACTATTTCAAGATGTTTTTTACTGTGTCTCTCCTCCTATCACACACTAAATATTTAAGAGAAGAACGGGATAGACACACATAGAAAGATATTTTTGTCTACTAAAACATATAGGAGTGCACAAGAAGAAAAGAAAACTACAGGAAACCGAAATTTCTTCAGTAGATTAGTACACAATTTATGCCAGCATAGCAACTTGGAATTAATGGACAGAAGAGTTTTATAACTATGTCTTCCATTTAAATCACAGTAGATCCATTTTTGCACAATAATCAAACCTAAGAAATTCATCCTTGAAAGAAAAACACCTTCAACTGAACATTTTTCTAAACAAAAACCACTCAAGTGAAATTAATTATTTCCACACTGCCAAGGGGAACAGAATAATGGAGCCCTTGGGATAGGTGGCTCTCCTGGAGGAAAGAAACCCCAGCACGTTTAATGTAGTTTGAGCAGCATTTTTCACATGGGTTACTCTGGGCAGTTCTGCAGCCTAATGAAGCATCCTGAGACATGTGTTAGTGATGGGCAGTTCAGAAGGTGAAAAGACTTTGCACACCTGAAATTTAAGCTCAGAGCAGACTTTACCCTCAGAGGATGCAAGTGGCCAAGTGCTGGCAGATTTATTTATTCTGCTCCATTCTTTGTTACACTCTTTTGAAAGTGCTACAAGCAATGTTCAGTTTAGTCTGTTTGGGAGCCTACTTCAAAATCCCAAAGAAGCAAAATGGCTGGAAGGCCAGTACTGTGATTTACAGTGTCAGTAAATCATCCAAGAGCAGGGCAGATATTCTCATAACGTCTATTTCAATTTATAAACAATGGGATTTTATAACACCCAGCACTTATTTGCATCCTCTTTGCATCCCTGGCTTTGGAATGGATAAGTTTCATATATATATTTTGTTCAGGGGCAACACGATCTGGGTAGGTAAGACTGAGCCTAGTTTTCAGATGCAAGTGAAGGCAGAACTGATGTGATTTTCTGATGTGATCTGACAGTGGAGAAGAAACACCTTTCCAGTCATTGTACTGACAGTACCTCAATGCTTTGGTCATATAACCTCAGAGCTTCTTCAACAAGCTGATGCATAACTGCTTCTACTGCAGTATCAGGGAATTCATTCCTGACTCTAGCTGGGTGTTTTATGGCTCCTCTCACACAGCACAAAGAGATCAATGAGCATCTGGTTTTAATCTCTAACTGCCAGTCAGATGATGATTCTCTTTGTACTTGTCCTCAACCATCATTTCTTCATGTAAAATGGTACTGACATTATTTCTCCATATGAGTGCCAAGAGGTCTGCTCAAATGCCACACATTCCTTGTGAAGTTTGATGTGTATGAAGGAATATCAGTCCTTTCAGTCTATGATCTTTCACATCTCTGATTTACTGCAGTGCCTCAGAGCAGAGGATCAGAAAATTTTGAAAACATTTGAAAACAAATTTTGATATTAGAAACACTAGTAATGCAATGAATATATAACTAGTTTTCAGAGAGTAATCTGTGTTTTGAAAGAAACAAAAATACAGATTTTGGTGCTTGTGATGACTGGGAAAGTGCTGAGTTGAATAAAATAATAGTTGAAGAAAAAAAGGGTATCAAAGATAATTTTCAAAGATAAAATCTGACCATTTTTGTCCTAAAGTAGGTAAAGCTTAATACTTTTCTAACAAAAGAGTACCTGATATTATTACACTAAAACCTATTATTACCCTAAAAAGTATAATTTCCATGCTCCTATATCTCTCTTAATAAAGTATTTCTGTGGCATTATTTATTTGCTTTGTTGTGTCATCAAGATTTATCAGTGGATTTGGGGAGGACTTTAAAAAAAATCTAGGTCCACATATTCACCGTTTTCTCCTGAGTTCTGCTGTAGTTTAAAATTTTAGATTTCTTACTTGAGGCATTGGGAGGTTGCTGTGGAAATTCAGGATGTTTCAGCTTGCAATTTCAAGATGAAATTTGTGACTCTGCAAACAGAAACAAAGGGGTTGTAACTTTAATTTTAGGTTTCTGGCTCATATTCTTCCTTCACTTTTACTTTGTTGTTCAGAGAGACCACATGTCACTGTGCTGAACATGACAGTCATCTTGCCCTGAGAACTTGGTGAATCACTGTGCTGAACACAAGGATCAGCAGAAGGAAAATTTCATCTGAATTCCATTGTTTGCTGAAATTCAGAGCGGTCTTCCTCATTCATGGTTGTAGGACTCAACACATTGGAAATAGAGGAATGGCTTTGAAAAACATGGAACAGAGAACTGGACTTTGAAATGCCTACTGATGCTGAGGGATGTGTGTGTGGATTCAATGGATTCCACATTTTCACAGGGAGATGGAAGTCTCTTCCCGGTGAGGAGTTGGAGATTGCAGTTTGGCTCAGTTATATAAGAACATGTGATTAATCTTCATATGTTTTTTCATGGGGTATTTATGTGACACAAATTAAATACGTCTTGTGGTTTTTCCCCGAATCAAGTTGGTTTTGGTTTTGCCTGCAATTTTTAATTACTTATTGAAATCCTTCATGCTTTGTTTTGTTTTGGTCCATTAGCATATTAACTAAATTAATTGGTTAACTTCATCTTGGAATAAATCTTTGACCAGTTCTTAAATCCAGTTCTGAGACTGTGAAAAAAGAATGTTTCAGTCTTTTCTTTGTTGGGAATCCATTTCTTTCAAATTTGCTTATGAAATAATAAACCCAACTTCGTGTTTCTTTTTATGTTCTTATATATCAGCGAATGAGACATGTTAATAGCTATTGCTTTTGGTGAAATCGATTCTTAAGAGTCAAAATAAGGTAAGAGACTAAGCATGCATTATTATTGAAACAAAACCAAACATGCTGCAGAGCCAAAATTTCACAGAAGTTTTATAAGTCCTTCTTTCTGTGTTTAAAATTACATCAGTCTGATGAAAAAAGACAATCAATACTTACTAAAGGCAGGACCTTTGGAAGAATTCTGAAGAACCATTCATCATACTATATTATGGAAATGTGTTGTAATCTATATTGGTTTACAAGTCCTGCAAAAGACTTTTGTTATCATGTGATGAGCACTGATTTATTTCTTTATACATCACTTCCACTTTTACAGTGTCGTTAGCATTTAAATGACATTAAAAATATCAAATCTCTTATTCAGATGTCCTTGACAAAGTATTTTGTGTTAAAATAGAAACAACTTATATCACAACATGTTCGTCTGGAAGAATGAAGTTAGTGCTATGTCAGACATCAACACATGCAAAAATTGTATTGTCTGTTTTCTGATCAACAGAAGCAAAGGCTTTCTCTTGTTTCACAGCCAGTTCATTGCATCTTCCATTTTTCTTTCCACCAAAGGTCACAATCAGCCAGTACTCTCACAAGCCTGGTTCCTTTCCACTTACACGTTGAACTTACCAAAAATCTTTTATTACAGCATTTCAAAGAACATTGGCTGGTGTGCTTCTTGCTATTTTACCATATTTCACAGAACCCTTGTGCTTAGTACCAATCCATAGAGGATATTGCCATAAAACTGTGGCAGAGGGACACACACAGCCTGGGAGTCTTTTGCTATACCAAAAATTAAAAAAAACCCAAACACACAAAAACCCAATATTAAACACTTACAGACGACAAAAACCTCAGCTAGGGAATATTTTCCTGATAATAATCAAATGAAGAAATCTTCTCTGAGGTTACTTTATGTCTCAAGCTGCTCTCATTAAAAAAAGCACTTTTTGGAAATGTTCATTTTGTAGCTGTTCACTTTAGCTGAACTTTCCAGGAAGTCTAGGTATGTTGTCTCTGTCTTACTCATTCTTCCTCCTTATAATTATTTCTCCTCTACTCAAAGGCAGATTTGACAATTTTCTTACTAATTTAAGGGCTGTATCACCTCTCAGGAGATACATAAATACCACTTATTCAGACCAGGTGCCTTCTCCTGTACCAGACTTATCTATTAGTAATTCCTCTACTCAGGAACAGTAAAAGCCTCAATTTCCTTTGCCCTCGGTGACTCAAGTTGTACATTTCATTGTGAAGTGTGTCTATGTTCTGAACTTTCTTTTATTTCAGTATGAAAGTTCATAAAATCTTTCTGTAACAAGCAAATGGGATACAATCATATAGTTCATTACTGGTTTTTCATTGAGGTAAAATACGATGATAATTAGCTAACAGATAAAACTGTCAAAATGTTGAGTCCCTTATGTTTTCCAATACTAATATTTTAATTTCATATGGTCTGCAAAGACCAACTAATTTATTAAGGATGTCTCTTGCACCCCAAGATGCTATTTTATGTATTTCTTAAATGTTTTCAGTATCTGTATGAACAATTCATTCATTTTAAAATCACTCCATATGTGCATTTTGGTTATTTTAGGATAGCTGTAATACTTGCATGCAATTTTGGTATGACGTTCTGTTCAAATACAACAGTTTTACTAAGCAGCTGAGTAATACTTAGATCACTGATTTTTTTGTCCAGCTTAATCAGCCATTCATAGTATTTCTTTCCATATAGACTTACCCTTTTAAACAGTTTTTTATTTGACGTGTTTCTGCTGCTGCAACAAGTGTTGCTAATTTAATCCACTTGATAGCAATATTATCTTATCTCTCTTCCAGCTCTTGATTCATTCTTTTTCTATTCTGGGAAAAACTTAATTTTTATCAGTTTGAAACAGGAACTGCTCTGAATCAGTATGGTCTTGTTCCAGTTTGTTAGTATGCTTCCCACTGTATTTTTTACTCTTTTAGGGATTCACAAACCATTCAAAGATATAAGGCCTAATTTAAACTTCTTCCAGTCAAATGCTGCATTTCTTAAGGCAGCTGTTAACTTGATCTCCGCAATGCTCATTTTCTTCCTGCCCTTCAGTTTGCAGTCAGAAACATTTGTTTGTCACTCCTCTGTTCCATTGCTACTAGAATGTCCTGTTATTAATGGATGATTATGAAAAATTGCAAATTAGCAAACAGTAGCACTGGTGCATTTTTATTAGAGCAAAAAAAGGAAGCATATGAATAACTAATGAGAAAAATCCCCAGGGAAGAAGGAAATATGTGTTACATCTTTGCTGATAAATAGAAGACAAGTTACATGAATCAGATTTAAGTTCACTATCACACTGCTTATAGCTGGCACCATCTAAAGCCAATAGGCAATATCCACCTCAGCTACCATTCCATTCTGGACTCTAAAATGTGACAGAGAGGCAGAATAATTGTTTTCTGCTTCCCAGCTCCACTTTAAGAGTTAAGGTACAGCATGCAAGAAATTACTTTAAGACATGAACCAGTGTATTTGAGGACATAGGTGGAGATTATGATGGAGTGGCTCCTGCGACAGTGTTAGAGGACTGCAAAAGTAGCCACACCTAGTGGTTCCTTTGCTTGGCATCACTTCCTGGGTTGATTCAGAAACGTACTGCCACAGCCAAATGGAATACTCAAAAGTGAAGACAGAGATGATCAAGACATTGGCAGCTTGGGCAGTAGTGGACTGAGTTCCTGTGCTTGCTTCTTGGTCTGTTTTTATTTAGACGTGAAGGAAAGACCAGGCTGCTTGTTTAGTCTCTTAGTTCTAAGTAGGAGGTTACTTTTTCTTCAAGGTATCATTTTTAGTGGACTCCAAGATGCTACCTCTCACTCAGCTGCTGCCTCTCTCTGGACCCATGCATCTTCCACTGTTCTCTATACAGTTCCAGTCTCTGCCAAGCAGCAAAGAGTGAGCAGATGGTTTCTTAGTCTGATTTTTTTGTAATATTCAAAATGGAGAATCTGTAGATTATGATCATCTTTGAGGGTGTACCAGATCTTCTGTTTTCCAGATGTACTTCATAACCTTGCAGCTATTATAAATATATATGAAACAACACAAACCACTAATTCTTCCTGAACACGAACCTGTACAGTTCAAGCTAATAACATATTCTCGAAGAGATTCTTCTTACTTCATGTTTCACATTATTTTACACTGCCTTGTTTAGTACACAGAACAACTCTAGGGCATTCTGTGGAATGCGATTGTCATTATTAAATGTTCAAGGACCTTGAGTGGTCTAGTGAATTGTCACTTTCAGGATTATATATATTGAGCCCTCAACATATTTTTTACCAATGTGAAAGGTCTTGAATATTCTCATGAGTTTGGGGCTCGTGGCTGTACTACAGTTAGTGGGGGATATATAAGCTATATGGCCTTTTTGCTTATAGATCACATGAAAATAACTGGGTTGCATATCTTCATCACCTTGATATTTAGAAAATTGATGCAGTTGTTGTATATATTTCTGTTTTAGTGTGAATTTGGTTGATCTTAGCCTGAGGGATCTAAGTTTCAACCTGTGATAAGCAGCCTGGAATTTGAAGCACTCTACGTTTCAGCCTTGCCAACAAATAACTGAAAACTGGTGGGAACAATCTGGAGCTTCCTGATTACTGTTTTCTGTTGTCTTGTTGGGAATGAGTTCTTGTCTTGTCTGCTCCCGCCTGTTCAAATCTCTCTACAGCAGCTCCCTAACCTCAAGGAGATCAACGCTCTCACTTATGTGTCATCTGCAGATTTACTGAAGGAGCATTCAA
>VZRI01012671.1:128173-139782 GCA_013397515.1 Upupa epops | reverse complement strand
CAGGACTGCTGATAAATGATGGAGAGAGGCTTGGCAAGTTCCGCCGTCAGTTCCCTCAGTGCCATCTGGCCCCATAGACTTATGGCTGTCTAGTTGCCTTAGCAGGTCATACACTACTATTTCCTGAACTATGAGTGGACCACACTGACCTCCAACCCTATCTTCCAGCTCAGGGGATTGAATACCACAAGGATAACTGGTCTGACAACTAAAGACTGAGGCAAAGAAGGCATTAAGTACCTCAGCCTTTTCTTCACCCTTGATAACAGTGTTCCCCTCGCACCCAATACAGGATGGAGACTCTCTTTTCTTGTTGTTAATGTATTAGTAAAAACACTTATTATCTCTTGTACTGGTGGCTGGGCTGAGTTCTAGCTGAGCTTTTGCCCTGCTAATGCTCTTTCTACATGACCTAACTAAATCTCTATGCATTTCTTAAGTAACCTGCCCCTTCCAGAGCTGATAGGTTAATCTCTTTCTCCAAAGTCAGAGCAGAAGCTCCTCATTCAGACAGGACAGTCATTTTCCCTGCCAATTTTCCTTATGATGCATGGGGACAGCCTGCTTCTGTGCCTTTAAGAGCTCCTTCTTTAAGGAAGTCAAGTCTTCCTGGACCCCCTTGTTCTTCAGGACTGTACCCCACAGGACTTTCCCAGAGTTCCAAACAGGTTGAAGTCTGCCCTTTGAAAGTCAGTTGCAATTGTTTTGCCATCCACTCCACAGTCATCTCCCTCCTCCCTCCTCCCTGCTCTGGGGCCTTAGTTGTCCAAGTATTGACAACTCTATCATTTCATGGTCACTAAGCCCAAGATGTCCTCTGACTACCACATCACCCACCATCTTTCCCTGTTAGTAAGCAACAAGTCCATGACCAGATGAGTCAGGAAGTTATCTTCCACACATTCCAGGAACTTCCTGGACTGTCTCTTCTTTTCTGTATTATGTTTCCAGCAGACATTTGGTAAGTGATGGAGAGTGCCAGCCCTGTCTGCAGCCCATAGAAATCAGTGCACTGGAAAGAGCAGCCTGGCTTGAAATCACATGTCTCTTAAAAGAACTGGTCCAACTGAGGAACTTATGCACAGATTAATAAAATTGACATCACATTCCCACAAAAACAAAGAACTGACAAAGGTTTTCTTTCACCCTAAAGGAGTGGGGGTAGCAGCTCAGTCCAGTTACATAAGAACATGTGATTAATCCCTGTATGTCTTTGTGATGAGATTTTCTATTGTGTGAATTAAACATATCTTGTTTTTATTCTAGAATTGAGCCAGGTTTGGTTTGGTCTGCAATTTTATAAGTTGTTTTTTACCCTCCTTGGGTTTTTTGGGTTTGTCTCATTAGCACATTGATAATTTCATCTGGGACCTCATCAAGAGAGTCAACCAATGGCAACTTGGGATTTTCAGGTTTTGGCTTTCTTAACCGTGGGTATATATTACTGCAGCCACAACCATGCATCTGTAGTCAGTGCTTTCACTTAGGAAATGTGTGACCAAAACAAAGCACTGACTCCAAAGGTTATTGCCACTAACTCTAAGATTCAACATGCCCATTGATTCCTTTGTGGAGTGGGGAAGTTTAGCATTTATTTACATGTGCGCTTACACTTCATGTATCCATTCAGTCCGGGGGTATATTTAAATTTCCAACATTAGTTAAAAAAATTAACTCCAATACTCACAAGTTTAATTTCCCATAAATTGCTTCCTATGTCACTTTTATTAATAATACTGTCATGGATTTAAAACCAGCCCCACACAGCCATTCAAAGGCTCAAAACAAACACGCTCTTGGGACAGGCAAGTGGGCAGAGATAAAGGACAGCAGGGGTTCTCTGACCTTTTAATAGGCAAAAAGGCAGACTCAACTTGGTAAAAATAAAGTCACATCTAATTTAAAATAACAGGACAATACCTAGCACCAAGTACAAAGAGAGATACACGTAGTTCTTACATCTATTGTCTCACCCTGTGGCATCCTGTCATCCTACCCAGGGCAGTCTTCTGCAGGTTGTGGGTCATCCCAGCACCTGACTGCCCCAGCCATGACTGCCCTTCTTCAGTGTCATGGTCTCTTTCAGCATCCATCCCCCACTTACCAAGCTGTCTTCCATGTTTGCAGGCATGCTTCTCCTCTATAGGTACCTGAGATCTCCAAAGGCAATCAGTTTCTTCTCTTACTGTGTTTCAAAGGGCAATGGATGCTCAGGCATATCTTTCCCCCATAGCTCTGTCTTCTCACTCACCTAGATGACAACATGGCAAACAAAGGAAACTCCCAAACAAACAGGAAAAAGTAACACAAGCTTGCTTAAGAGGTTTCCTTGCTTAAATAGATTGTTGCAGGAGCACTGATTGGCTCAACTTAGCCAATGGACAGATGGGTCCAAAGAAGAGCTGGGGGTAACTTCCACAAACCTTACAGATGCCAGCTAGCAGTGCCCTCTCCCACTACTGACCTGTACCAGGAGAATAACACAACACATACTCAAAAAAAGTAAATAAATCTATTCTAACAGAAGCATAAACACCTCTTATGTGTTCCTCCTTAACGAGAGGACACTGAGTGTAACTGTACTGTTCTTTCAGTGGATTGGCAGAGTGAAAAATATTTTTCACCCAAACAGCAAGATGAAGAAAATATTTTAAAAGCTTGTTTAGCTTTACTGTGAACAGTATCTGAAATCATAAAATCTCAAGAGACACTCTTCTTTCCTCCATTCACTCTTATTATCATGTCAAGGTCTCACAGCAAAACACTCACAAACCATCACCTGACCTCTCTCAATGTCTCTCAAGGGTTTTTGGAATTTAGCAGGTGTCCTTCTTGAAATTCAGCTATGTGACACTGGTATGGTAGTGGTTCAAGATCAGAAATAAAAGTATTTAAAATAATTGCTGCCTGTGCAGTTAAGGGGCAGGTAATGTGTTTTATTGAAGCTGATACAATTTTTTATATTGAAATTTTTGTGCTGGGCTTTGACACAGATGACCCCAGAGGCAAATTGACCCTTAGCTGGAAGACAGCAGTGTGTGTAGTGTTTGACCACATTCTGACAGTTGTATCAGAGACCCCCATAAATAAATTAAGAAGCAATGGTTTCCCCTTCATGAAAAATCACTTTTGCTTTTATGAGGTGAGTAAAGTCTAATCCATTGAATTATTAAACCTGGCCTACTTCTTGTCTTGGTTGCCAATAAGGACTTGGGGTTTGTTTTACCACTACATGCAAGCAGTCTAGACTATTATCTAGATAATATGCAGAATATAGTAAAGTGAAATCTGAGCATGAATTTGCTGATCCAGTTCCACGGTGCCTGTTTTTACAAATGAAGGTAAAGCCAAACAACAATAGAAAGTGCCAAGTTTGTCTTCACAGCAGTGGATTTATACATCTTTTGTAGTTTGCAGCCCCTGATTTCTTCAGATTTCAAAGAATGAGTGTGATTTTACCAGCATCGAGACTGTAACAACTAACAAAAAGATAAACAAAAAGCTTGCATAAAGCTTGTGAAATTTTGCCTGTCACTGCCTGTGCCTATAAAGACACTGATCACTGAAAGCAGCTTGATGGACCATTGTAGATCACGCCAAACATAAAATCAATCAAATATAAAATGCAGAGTATTTTACCAAAACAACAGAATCCACATGCTTTATTTATCTAAGGTGATTAAATAACAGTTAATTAAGGAAGACACTGTTTTGGAAAAAAAATTACACTAAATATGGATTAAATACTTCATTGATATTATTTTGCTGTGAATCAGATAAACAAATGTTTTCGTTGGACAGGTGTTCCTTTCTGAACCTCACTGCCTGCTGACCTAAGACACAGATTTCAGTGTCAAAGGTAAAATCCTTTCTCCATCTCATTGACTTTGCTTTCGTGTCTCTGTTTTTTTGTTGGGTTTACTAAACAGGAGGTCATTATTCCCGAGACCAAAAAAGATTATTCAGCAATGTTATATATAGTAAGTAATCAACCTGGAAATTTTTCCCCTGCAAAGTGTACTTTACATACCACCTCATTAAATGTTCTCTCATTCCATTTTCAGAGTTTGCCATTCTATCTTGTATCCTGCTATCTGCTTTTTCAACCTGCATGTGAAAAGAACCAGAAGCTAACATCTAGATTACTTACTCTTCTTTAACACTGTTAGTTTGGACCTTTGAAGAAACAGGATGTCTGTGCTTTGCTGAGCTTCACATTTAGAACTTTTTGTATTCAGTGTGACATTTACATTATTAACAGATTAATGTCACAAAGAAAAATTACCCTGGCTTTTCTTTGTCCATGGAATGACTAGGTTTTGTTTTAATAAAAATAAACATGTTTGAATATACATTAGTTTATGCCTTTTATAAAGAGATATACCTAGTAATTCTAAGAAAGGAGAAAGACACTGATATTAATTCCATGAAAATATCTCTACTTGAAAATTAGAGAAAGGTTATAATCTCCAGACTACAGCAAGTTAAATGGCACTCTACAGAAACTGTACAGCTCCATGCTGTTAAATTAACAATTCTGTAGTGATAACTTCTTTGTAACTTAAGTGTATGTGATAACACTAATACATGATTTGACTGCTTTTGGAAATAATATCTCCTTTTTAACTGTAGGTAGATTTTATGTCTGGATAGGTGTTTCAAATGTAAAATAAATAAAAAATCATTGCTAGTGGTTTCTGACTCCTTTCTTCTGGCATTTCTGCACTTTCCCTTCAAATGTACTTAGTGCAATTAGAGCTAACACCAACAACGCAAGCCATTGTGTGGTAGACTGATTCCTAGAAATTGTTGTTCAGAGTGCATTATAAGATATGGAATAATCCTGCTCTGGAGATGAGAGTTTGGACAACTTGTGGCAAGATCTGACACTGTGTGAGAGAAAGAGGACTTGTACCTGCAGTCCTAACAGGATAAGGAAGAACTTGGAAATCAGCTTATAATGGTGGTGAAGGCTCTCAGACAATGGGCAACCTAAAACCATTGCTTTTCATCTCTGCTGAACTGTTCTAAATAAAAATATCAAGAAGAACAGCAATAAGCCATTTTATTATGTATTTTGCTGTAGTCTTTATTGTACAATACAATATTGTGCATAGACACAAAACATAACCTGTCATCCCTATCACACATTTTACATTGATCACCCAAAATCCTTCCATAGGGAAACACCAGAAAAAAATCTGTTGACACCCTAAAGTAGAAGTCAAAACCAGATGAAATTAATTAAACAGTAATTGAATTACTGCTTTATGATTATAAAGAAAAATGAAGATAAATAGCTCAAATATAGACAACAATAGTTGATTGACATTAATTCTATCACTTCTGTACAATCATCAACGTGTTTATCAGACACTACCTGATACATTGAATAGATAACAATCTGGCTTTGGGGAAAGTTACATACATATTGCTGCATGGAAGAGAGCAAAAGTGTTTCAGGATGATATATCCCTGAAAGGATGCTGAAACTCAAGCAGAGACACAATTTTACTGGTACAGAATGAGGAGTCAAACACCTGAGAAACATCATACCTGATGCTGAAAACAGCTAGATGTATAAGAAAAGAAATGATGGAGTATTGATAAGAAAACTCTTAGCAAAAGGTGTGTGGAAAATCATTTATTGACATGCAAGAAACAGAAAATACGTCTGAAGAAAGACCCTTCATACGTAAATAGAAAATATATATTCCAATCCCCTTTCCCTTCCCCTCAACCCAGAAAAAAATAGGGGAGGAAAAAGCAAGAACATGGAAGTAAAATCAGAGCGGGGGAAGAAGCAGTTTGGAAACTTTTAGCGTTCATTTGGCTTTTACTAGGGAGGTAGCTACAAATCATCACTCTCTGGTGAAAAATTAGTGCTGAGGGGAAGAAGGTTTGTGAAGAAAGCAGGTTTGAGCAGAAAAGATAGCATGAGACCTCTGCAGAGATTGTCAGAGACTGGTATTTTTCTCCTCTGGTTTTACAACTGAGCTAATTAAATTACAACCCTTACACAGGTGATCAGTAGCAATAAACTGACACTTTAATTTATCTCATCTTCTCATGAAGTCTGGGATACGTTATGGTATGATGTTTATTCCAAATGGCAGCGCAGAAAACCACAACGTAGATATCAGAACTCAAGCAAGCTGTAAAGAGTTCATAGAATAATAGAATCATAGAATTATCAAGGAGTGGAAGGGACCTTGAAAGATCATCTAGTCCAATCTCCCTGCCACAGAAGGACACCCCGACCAGGTCCTGGTGGGTTTCAAACATCTCCAGAAAAGGAGACTCCACAAACCCCCTGGGCAGTCCCCTCCAGTACCCTGTCACCCTCACTAGGAAGAAGTTACAGAATCGGTAAGGGTTGGAATGGACCACAGGATCATCCAGTTCCAACCCCCCTGCCATGGGCAGGGACACTCCACCCTAGATCAGGCAGCCTCATTCAGCCTGGCCTTAAACCACCTCTTTCTTTGAGGAAAAGACCAGCAATAAAACGATAGAATTATTGTACAAAGTTCTTATAAGACCCATAAATTATTTGGAGTTTTCTCTCCGTTGGAAGCAGTTTGATGGCTAAGTAACACTTTTTGCAAGGCAAACAGAACCATGCATGTAAGAGATGAAAACTAGAAGAGCTTTTGATGAAATACTATCTTTCCTCTGTGTTACTACCCTCTGATAAATATAAATAGGGAAAAAAAATGAAGCAAGCAAGTAAAAGGCATTCAGCAGGAAGGTTTGGTTTCATTGTGGGGGGTTTTTAATTACTTTTCTGAATCAAGATTGCTATTTTCCTCTGCTCTTTCTTTGGGTTTTTTGTGTTTCCAGGGGACGTTGTGTACATATATAAACTACGTTCCCTGTAACATTTAAGAAAAAATCCCCAAAACCTTCTAGGGCTCTGCGAGGAAATTGTTATGAAGCATTTGAAGAGAGGAGAAAGGCTTTGAATAAGGCGAGACATTCGTTAAAAATTTGTGATTTGACAGATTATAAAAGAAAGGCATAATCAGGTCCGGGGGGTCACTTGAAGATTTGAGAAATAGTGGCAAAACTCCCGTAGCCGTATTAATCACCACACATCAACAGAAAAGACATGGAATAAGAAAAAAATAATAAAAGAGACAAGTCTTTTGCAGTAAAATTCAATTAAGAACGTAATTGCTGTTGATTCACATATACTGAAATTCAACATTCTAGGTAGGAGATCTGCTAATATTGGTGATAATTATGGATGCAGATTGTGCCTGCATCAGAAAAGCTTTTACTACATGATTTTTTTTTCCAAATTTTCTGTTTTCCCATTCAACATGCAGTTTTTCCTTTTGAAATATGCAATTACAATGCTGAGAGCTGATATCAGACTGCTTGTGCTATGGTGTAGGTTTTCTAGTTCACTATTTTAGGTTACTTTCTTTCAGTATTTTAAATACTTATTTAAATATTATAAAATAAATAAATATTATAATTTTTATATTATATTTTTATATTATAATTATAAAAATATAATATAAAAAAATGCAGAAGATAACAGTTGCAAGTTGACTGAACTTAACCATAATTGTTTGGGAAGATAAAAGAAAGTCTTAGTTTCTTTAGAGACAATCACAAATTGAAATATTTTTTGGATTGGGGTTTTATTTTTTGCTTCGTTTTTCTTAAGAATTGCATTTTCTGTGTCATTAAGTGAGGTTGTGTTTCCTGTGACAAAAACTACGCTGTAGAGTTCAATTGAAAGCAGAAATAATGATAATCTTCTATAGCTTTTTCTAAGTTGTTTCTAAATTCTTTAAGTTTCTTCAAGAATGGTTGTCTGCTTTGGTTGGATTCATCTATCATTTTTCAGAAATGCTTCCTTATCTGTATGCTTGCCAAGGAGTTGTTATGGCACATAAGAAATTAGTCAGTATCCTGACCTTTTAAGCTACTGGAATATTACGCAGCACTGTGTTTGGTTTTCACAGGAAAAAGAAAGAGGAATCTTTGTCAAAACGTGTTAGTGTTTTTATTTTTGTTGTTTAACCTTGCTGTTCATTGAGGTCCCAGGGAACTTTGAAGCTAATCCCTGTGAGAGGAGAGATTGGATAGCATTGCCATCGCCATTGCTCTTCTGCCTTCACTTGACCACTTGCTTTGCCTGTGAAAGATAAACAGGATAGATAATATTGTCGTTAACCCATCATAGAAGTCCTACATTCTGCCTTCTAAGTTGTCAAGGTAGAGAGCAACCAGCATGAAGTATAATATTTGTTGTTAAATAAATTCTTGTCATAATATTTCTTTTAAAAAAATAATCTGAATGCTGTTCTTACTGATTCAAGGTAGGATACAGCCATAATGTGTATTAAGACTTTGTATTGTTGCTCAGCTGCTTCTCTATCAAATGAATCAAGTTATGTTTCTTAATGGACTGTGGAAAAGTTAGAGCTATACCTTTGCCTATCCTGCGCTCGGTTTGGCAAATCTGCTATTTTAATTGTGTGTGAATTTGCATGAGCAATGTTTCACATAAATGCTCAAAGAATCAAGTGTCTGTAGTTATGGGCCCCTAAAACTGCATTAATGGTGACTGCTGGGAAGACAGATTTCCTTTCTCAGGAGAAAATCCAGTTGTCTCAAATTTGACAGCATTCCAAGTCTGTTGGAAAAATTAAAATGCTTACATTTCCAGTAAAAGCAAGATTTTAGTTAGTTCAAAGAATGACAAAAATTCAAAGGCAGCTAAGAGGGTGTCTAGTGCAACACCCTGGACATCAGGGTCAGAGAAAGAAGATTGCTTTTGTCTGTGTACAGTCAGGTTTTGAATACATCCAAAGATGGAGACTCTGGAACTTCTCCAGCCAGTCTGTTCCAGTGCTAGGTCACGCTCACAGTAGAATAAGTGTTTCTTGTTTTATCAGGTTGATAAAGCAAGAATTCCCCATGTAAATCCATGCTGAATGACTGCCAGACACTTTTTGTCTTTCATGGGTTTAGAAATTATTTCTAGGAAGATTTGTTCCATTATACTCCCTAAGATTGAAGTGAGGCTGACATTCCCTTAATTTCCTGAATCCTTCTTCTTTTCCTTCTTGAAGGTAGAGACATGTGCTTTGTCTCAGCAACCTCCCCTTGTCATTGTGACCTTTCATAAAGTCGAGTGACTACTCAGTCAGCTCCCTTAGTATTCATGGCTGCATTCTGTCAGGTCCTTTCGACTTAGGTCTCTGCAGTCTGTTTACAGGTTCCCTAATCAGATACTTCTCCAGCAAGGTTGCTTCAGACTTTCTCACTGTTTTCAGAGATTTAAGATGCCTAACAATCTGTCTTACCAGTGAAGACTGAGCTGAGGAAGATAACTGAGTATCTTGGCTTTCTCTGTGTGCTTTGTCAATATTCAGAAGGCACACATTCTTCCTTTTGCTGCTGGTATGTCTGTAGAAATGTTTCTTTCACTTCAAGTGCCTTGCAGATTCAAGTAGGTTTTGGCTATTTTTAACTCCATCCCAGCTCAGACAATGTTTCTGCATTCCTCCCAGGTCAACTGTTCCTGTTTGTACCTCTCACACTCTTCCTTTTTAGGACTGAGTTTTGTCATAAGACCCTCACTGGTCTATGTAGGCCTCTTGAAGAATCTACTTGACTTCCTGCTCATCAGGAAGTCAGATAAAGTGACTGTTGAAAATCAGCCAGCTCTTTGGGATTCTTTTTCTCTTCAAGGCCATCTGTTATGGGATTCTAATAAGAAGATGCAAGAACAAGACAAAATGTGCTTTTCTGAAATTTCAGAGCTGGGATTTCCCATTCTAAATTCCCCATTCTGAATTCCCCATTCTTTAGGGCAAAGTTTCTTCAGGAAGAACCTCTTCTTGACTAGTGATCTATACCAGCATGATTGATGTCGGTCTATCTGACTTACGAGCTCAACTGGCTCATGACTTCTGCCACTGAAATGCTCTATGTATCCACACTTATCTCACATAAAGGGGTCTGCCTGTCCTTGCTGTATCTGCTTATCCTTCCCAAAAAGTGTACTTGCTGCGTCTTCCAACGCCTTGCTCAAAGCAAGATCAGCTCTGCAGTCAGACCATATTGCTCAGGTCTTTCTCCAGTCCAGTCTTAAAAATTTCAGAAAAGAAGATTACGCAGACTCCTGGAGCAACCTGTTCCACTGCTCTACTGTTCTCATAGTGGAAAACCATTTCAGTTTGTAAAAGTAAAGTATATAATTTTGATAAGATGTAAACCTTTAGTTATATAAATATAAGCATCATTAAAATGTTAATGAACCATATAAAATGAAATTATTAAAGTACATTATTTGATAGAGGTATTTTGTGGAAATGTATCTATATTAAATAATATACTTTAATAATTTCACTTTACATTTAATTCATTAGTTTCCTGTCAGAACATCATCCTAGGGAATTTATTTCCTATCAATTTAAGAGCTTCCACTAATAAGATCTATGGAATATAGTTTTTTTACTCTGGAGCTAAACACTGAAGGGTTTTAGACCCTCACTCTTTTTGAGGAGAAAGGTAATGCTGTTTTTATAGAAGATTATTTTTGTGGCTCTGCGTGTTAGCTGATGCATTATTTATATGTTCCTACTCGTTTTGACTTCCTTTAAGACTTCCAATAGGTTCAGATGGATGCTTTTGGAGGGAGGGAGGGCAGAATAGGGGAAATTCCTCCTCTCCAGGGGAACAACTGCTCCTGAGGGAAGAAGGCAGAAAGGTACATGTCAAGAATTCATAGAAGAGATGGAGACTTGTATTTTCTCATCAGGTATTTCTTCGCACATCTTGAGTCTGACAGAGGAGCATCACAGGGAACAGACTTTAGAGAAATCTATTTGGTTTCCTTTTGAACAAATTATTTATTTTAAAGCCCTCTGATGCACAACCAAAATAGAATCAATTACTTTCTTATCACTAGATCTTTCTTAAACTCTCTGCCTTTCCGTCTATAAATATACTTTATAATCAAGAAGATAATTAATTAATCAATCTAATGAACCCACGAAGCTGTTCTTGCTACTCTGCACAGAAAAATCACTTATTTCCAGAAACAACTATAAATAAATGAGCATTTTATAGCAAGTAGGTCACATTTTTAAGAACAATTAAACATAGAAAACAGTCAGGCAGCCACTTGCGAGACACTGTTTCAGCATTCTTGGAAATTTATCTTGGATGCCTAACTATGCTTCAGGTCTCCATGACTGCATTTAAATTCCTTGAAAGCTGGGTGGTGTTGGCAACATCCCAGCAGACTGTGCTGCCATTCAGCGAGACCTGGACAGGGTAGAGAGATGGGCAGAGAGAAACTTAATGAGGTACAACAAGGATCAGTGTAGAGTCTGGCATCTGGGCAAGAACAACTGGGACCAAGACAGGTTGGGAACTGACCTGGTGGACAGCATTGTAGGAGAAGGGGACCTGTGGATCCTAGTGGACAGCAGGATGACTATGAGCCAGCAATGTGCTCTTGTGGCCAAGAGGGCCAACAGCATCCTGGGTGGGATCAGAATGGGGGAGGTTAGCAGACCAAGGAAAGGTTCTTCTACCTCTCTACTCTGCACTGGTGAGGCCTCATCTGGAGTATTGTG
>VZRI01012671.1:20989-127936 GCA_013397515.1 Upupa epops | reverse complement strand
TGTGTTCCTGCGTGACTTAGTCTAGGTGATCCTGCTGTGGCAGAGGGATTGGACTATTTGATTCTTTGATTTTATGATTCTATGAAAGCCTGAACAAACTGAGGGGTCAGTTCTCAGCTCTCTAAGGGGTCTAATTAAGCATATTCATAATGTGCAATGCAGAGAAAGATATGACCATCGTGGGATGACAGTTAAGCTCACTGAAGACTTGAATTGCCCTTTGGAGGATCTGACCTTTTTCCTTCAGCATAAAGGAATCCAAGAGAAAATACAATTACAGCACAGATGCTGAAAACATTTGTGATGTCCAGGCCCATGGGACCTTTGCAAGGCAGAATAAACATTATTTGTAAAGACATTTGCAGCCTGCACAAAGCAGCAGAAACGCAATAGGGAAGGCAATGAGAGTGCTGCAGCTGTGCAGGCAAATACAACACAGCTCAAAAATACATAAGTTGATTCAAACTAACCATAGAAGAGAAATCTTTAAATCAGCTCATTTGCCATACTTTAGATTACCACTTTTTCAGACCTTGATAAAGTTGTGTGATGTCTAGTGCAAAACAGCCACCCTGGTTTACGATATATAAACACATAAGGCACTGAATAAAACTTAATTCTTTGATAGATGCAAAGCAGTTTCAACATAATTCATTAGGCTACCTGAAATATTAAGGAAGGGTCACTAAAATTAGCCTGTTTCCAGTATATGAGTTATTCCATGCTGCATAAAATCCCATTTCTCCTCCCTTTCATATAAAGTCATTGAAGCCTAAGCGTAGAAGTAAATAAGCTGCTCAGCATCAGCGAAACATATCTCACAAATCTACTTTATGTTTCTGAACACTTTGAAAATTCTGGTCTGCTGAACGGAATATGTCTAGGAATCTAGGGCAAGATGTTGTTCTTTAACAATCATAGACCTTTTTATAAAAACTCAATTTATTTGTTGCTGTTAAGAGCTTGCCAGTCCATTTCAATAAGAAATTAATCAATTGTATCACAGCTTTGCACATTCTCTTTTTCTTCTCAAAAATAGACCTTGGCGTATGTAAGCAGATTGTTTTTTGAAGATCTGCCAGCTCTCATATCGTGAGTGTAACACTTACGTGTCCTTTTGTAGAAGGAAATGGTTTATACAAAATGACAGTTGTGAAGTTTGCAGGTTGCTAACAGCTTGGTAAATCTGACTGAAAGAATGTTTTCAGTCTAGCAGTAGTAAACCTCAGCAGTCCAGCAGGAGAAAGCTTATCTGTGCCAGCTTAAGAAACAGGGAAAATGCTTTATTTCACCTCAGGTCAAGAATTTTAAGGATGTATAATCCTAAAATTTCATTCTGCCTCCCACCTAAATACATAAATGCATGCAGTGCATCCTGTTATCGACTTCAGCCCTACCATCTCTATTGCACTGCACTGTGGGACATAATGCTGTTTATTATCTTGGAAGCCAGAGGACTGTGAAAGGACACAATGCGAAGGCTGTAAAAGAAATTCATATATTTGTGTGTTGATGCAGAATGAAGGGGCAGGGAATAACGGAGATCTGTGTGCATCTGAAGTAAAACACCTCTCCAAATTATTACATTTAGTTCAATCAGCTTGCACAGCATAACAGCTAAACCTCACAATTGCGTTTAAATTTTCAGTATATTGCTTCAGATTGTGTCATTTAATTTGTCATTGGGACTTCACAGTAACCAGGTAAAAAGAAAAACATGCCTACAAATATATTTGGCTAATAGTATCTGAAAACAAATTTCACTGCATACATGCATGCTCTTTGAATGTAATTTTCTGAGGCAGTTTAAGCTGTCTGTACTGTTTTCCTAACAAATTAAAGGAGCTTTGTCCGGTTTCTGTTCAAGTGAGCACACTCGGTCATCTCTGTGTACCCTAGAAAAGTTGCCTCATTGACCTGGTACTAAAAAACCCCTAGCCCTACAGGATGACCACAGATCAATTCCCCAGAGCTGCATTTGTGCAAATTCAAGTAATGCAATAAAACACGAGGCAGAGTGGCATGGGAACAGTACTGCAGCCTTGTCCTACATTCCTCACTTCACATTGAATGAAGGCAGTGTTTTCTGTTACAATGAACTGATTTTGTGCATTGAGAGTTTAAGAATTAAGAAAAAATATTAATATAAATATGCATGACAATGTCATTAATTGTTGATACTCACTGCAGTTCTTATTTGCAGACTGAATCTCATACAACTGATTCATGATGTTAGGAATATTCAGTGACAGTCCTTTTAAGTATTTATCAGGAAAAATGCATTGAGTGATTTTTGTTTTCATATAAGTCAGTAAGGAAAAATAAACAAAGAACCCAACACAGCAGGAGTGTTTATAAAGAATGATATTGTAGGCATGGATGAATTTCTTGCACTTAATAAAAAATTCTAATTAAACAAAAATAGCCAGGACCATTTTAGTCAGGACCACAGTTACTAATGAATCTCATATCAATTTGCAGGACAAATTTGTAGTGGGTTGAACAATGGCCTCCATCAGTCTTTTTGGTTGGTGCTTGCAATCTTAACCAGGCCAACCAGCTCTCGGATAGCATTTACCAGGCAACGAAGCAACTTTGTGGAAAATAGAGGATTTTATTGAACCCACACTCAAGAAAAAGAAAGGAAAGACCCCAAAACAAGTGAAATAAACAGAAACTGTGTCACAGTGCCATCAGACACATTCTGAAAAAAAATGGGTGGTCTTTGGCTTCAGAAGAAAGCCTGTGGCAAAAGAGACATATATTGCAACAAACAGGGACTGAGACCACTCTTTGGGTTAGAGACTCCCTCCCAACTCTGCCAATTGTGGAGAGTTTGCTCCAACCATCCACAGTCTCTCTTTTCTCTCTTCTATCTTTCAGCAAGGTCTTTAGAGGTGGCCAGTAGACATCAGTAGGATGAGTGTGGTCTTCAGGCGGGAGCAGCACCAAGATGCAATAGCATACATCTTATCCCCCACTTTCTTGGTGTTCTTCTAAAAGTTTAAGATTCACCAGTCACTTCAGCTTATTCGGTATGCACAGTCCAGTTGAGCAACAAAAGGAAACATCAAATGTCCATTTGGACCTGTCTCTCACACTTACTGAAGCATTGTCCACTTTCTCAGTTGCAGTTGTGACATAGCTTCTCTGCCCTGTGGCCAGAACAAAGCTAAGATGGTTCTGACCACATGGCTACTGCTCCATTTTAAGAACAAAGCCAAGATCGTGCTGGTCACTGGTCACATTGGCATTGCCCCATGGCTTGATCACGGTGGCAGCCACAGAAACAGCCTTTCTCCAGGAATTGGATGCTCTCTTCCCCATGGTTAAAGGCAGTAGGGGATCTTTAGCTCACCAGTTCTGATGATTTCATGAAAACCAGGCTGCAGTACTGCTGGCTCTGCATGGTGCTACACTCCAGTGGAGGCACAGCTGGGAGGGGAAAGGGGCTACACAGCTGTACAGGTGGATGGGGGGTGTGTGTGTGTGTGCTGGCACGATTGTCTGCCTCAAACATTCATTTGCTTAATGAGAAAATGGTGAAGGATTAAACATTTTGTAGGTGTAGGTGGGAATTTTTCTGTTTATGAAATGAAACTGTAGTGTGAACCAAGGCAAGGTAGACCTAACTCTTTGAAAGGGCAAGCAATAACCCAACAGGATGATACATTTCAAAGGTACTTTTAGTAAATAATAATAAAAGGTTTAAATGCGTCATATGTGCAAATCCCAGTGGAGTCCAGGTGTTGTAGCTGATGGTCATACACCACTGACAGCTTCAGGTGCTCAGTAGCTTCAGTCTGTCCTCTAATGTAAATGACATTCCGTATAGGAGAGAGACTCCAAATGAATGAACACAAAGGGAAGAAGTATATGTGTCCTGGGATCACACATGCTCGGCACTTCATTCTTCAAACTATTTTTAGCCTTTTGGTCACACATGTGGCAGAAATAGTTTCTGTTCAGTGGGTCTTTTCTACTAATCTTTGCCATCATCATTGCAAGTTCAAGTACAAATAACTGCAATTGCGCTTCTGTCATTTTGTCATTCCCTGCCCTGAATATATCTGCTTTCTTCATCAATATGCATTCTAGTCCAGCTTTCACTGTAACCATTGCTTCCACAGGAAGAGTGTTTTTACTGAAGGACTGCAAGGCTACTCTTGATTTGCATAAAATCAGTGAGTAATATAATTAAATGGAACTGTAAGAGTGAGTGAAAAGGTGGAAAATTACTAACTTCAGATAAATCTTTCAGGCCAATGACTAGACAACAAATACATTGTCTATTTCTATTGCCAGCCTTATGTATAACAAAAACTAGGAAAATAAATAACCTCATTAGAAATATCAAGTTTAATTCTGATCTGCACTAAGATTTCCTGGATTTCTTTACTCATTAGTAGAAATGGAAGGACAATGAGGAAAATTATGAGAATCATAGAATCATTAGGGATTGGAAGGGACCTCAAAAGATCATCTAGTCCAATCTCACTGCTACAGCAGCATCACCTAGACTAAGTCACACAGGAACATATCCAGGTGGGTTTTGAATGTCTCCAGAGAAGGAGACTCCACAACCACCTTGGGCAGCCTGTTCCAGTGCTGCATTATCCTCACTGGGAAGAAGTTCCTTCTGATATTTCTATGGAACCTCCTCTGTTCCAGCTTGCACCCATTGCCCATTGTTCTATTACCAGATGACCTTGAGAAGAGCTTGGCTCCATTATTCTGACACCCACTCCTCACACATTTATAGACATGAATGAGGTCCCCCCTCAGCCTCCTCTTCTCCAAGCTCAAGAGACCCAGCTCCCTCAGCCTTTCCTCATCAGGGAGCTGTTCTACTTCCTTAATCATCTTTGTTGCTCTGTGCTGGACACCCTCCAGCAGGTTTATCTCCTTCTTGAACTGAGGGGCCCAGAACTATACACAATACTCCAGATATGGGGGAGAAACAGTGGTATGACGTCATATGTGCACTCAAATATTTGTGTTTCATCTCTGCCAAACATTTTAAGAAACCAGGACCAAGTTGTACACCTGGGCAGACAGATTTCCTAGATTTCAGTAGTCTGTTCAAAATACATAAAATATAAAATGTATGATTCTAGATTTCTGTTTTTGCAGAGCTAAAATGTAGTTTTGTGTCTTTTTACACACAAATACACACATACATGTAAGTTTTTCTAACATTTACACTTAGCTAAAGACATCAGAATGTTAATGACTTAAGATCTGTATCTGTTTATCTGTTTGCTACTACAGAGGTGCCTCAGCCAGAGAAACTAAGAGCTACTTTATACGGAACTAAAATGTACTAATTAATGACAGGAAAAAGTTTGCCTTGGTTGTGGCCAGGGAATTAAACAATAGTCTTCTGGACATGATTATCTAAGTTTAAAGAGGGCCTTTGGGAAAAGGAGTCACAGATTAATATAAAAAATGCTTGCTCTGCCCAATCAAATTAATTCAGTTAGTTTTATTGCCGTCAATATCTTTAAATTAAGTAAGCACAGGCTTGACTTGTGAGAAATGAGAGATTCAATTAGCTGATGCCAGTAAATTGTAACTTTCACTAGAATAAAAACTATGTAAGCAAGGAAAATATTCACTCAATAAATGTCACAGGAAAGAGAGTGAAAGTCACTGGAGAGACTTCAGAGAAGGAGAAGAAGGTGACTTCTAAAGGACTCTGGTGGGAATCTTAGCAGTTACAGCTATTTGGGGAAATTATATGGCTGCACAGGAAATGTCTAAAATGTCAATTAAACTGACAATGTCACAAGGTCCTTCTGTGATCACATAATGTAGTTATTTTAAAAACAGTAAAGAGCTTCATATCTTCATTTTTGCTCTTAAAGTAATAGCTATCTCAGAAAAAGAGATTCAGAGAGTACTAAAAAAGTATAAAAAATGTATTACTGTACTATTATTATATAGGCTACTTATAGTGAAAGATTAATTACATGTCATCTTTTGTAACCTGAAATGATTGAGAACAAGTATTAAATGGAAAAAACAAATCTGGTATCCAGCACAACTTATTGAATGGGAAAAAATAAAACGGATGCAAGCTTCTGCTTATTCAGATGTTTTCAAGCTTTGTTTTGGCATGTGCAGGGATAAAAAAGGAAGGTGATTGTTTTTGCAGTTGTTCTCTGGAAATAGAGCATGTTTACTGTGAACAGAATGACATTGTTTGCTAACTTCTGTAATGCTGCACTTGCTTGAGAAAGGAGCAAACATAAAAGGCAAGTGGAATTGTGTTGTGGTTCAGAGAAGTGGATTAGTGATCTGTGTAAATATGATGCAGTGTTTGTTTAACGGATTTCTGATCTATAAACACATGAGGCTAAACCTGGTCCTATGGAAAGCAGTGGCATAATCCTCCCTTGATGTTAGAAGAACCTATGATTGGCTCCACATTTTAATTTCTCACTACAAGAAAAAATTTGACAGGAATGACTCTTTATATCCCCAAATCATTGATGTGAAGAGTGTGTGTGATCTTCCCGGGAAACTTCCTCTAAAAAAGCAAATAACTCAAGTCTGAATCCACAATATTTCTTCTCAGAAGAAGTATTTACTGAGGAGATTACTAGCATTCTATCAGTTACAATGTACTGCCTTTCTGATGTATTTTCCAAAACAGAATTAGCTGGCAATAGTTATGGCCATTTTTTAAAGACTAAGCAGCAAAATTACACCTACCACTGAAAACACATTTCCCCCTCTATTTATTTGCATGTTTTCTTGTATAATTTTCCATTCACTAGAGAAAGAAAGAGATCAGAAAAAGAAACACACAAAAAAGTGTCCAACTTTTATGATGCAGGAGGTCCATTCTTTATGACCTTCTTAAATATGCAGTGGTTACACCACATCTGGAGTACTGCATCCAGATCAAGATGGATGGGGTGCTACTGCAGAGCAGAGCTTCTAAGATGAACATGGGGCTGGATCATCTGCCCTATGAGGAAAGACTGAGATAGTTTGGTCTGGAGGAGACTGAGGGGAGATCTCACAAATGCTTATAAATATCTAAAGTGTGAGTGTCAGGATGATGGGACCATGCTCTTCTCAGTGGTGCCCAGTGATAGGATTAGGGGCAATGGACATCAATTGGAACTCAGGGAATTCAATTTGAAGACAAGGAAACACTTTTTAAAGGTGAGGGTAACAGAGCATTGGAACAGCCTGTCCAGAGTTACTGTAGGGTCTCTGACTCTGGAGACATTGAAAACCCATCTGGACATGTTCCTGTGTGATTTGCTATAGGAGAAACTGCTCTGGAAGTGGGGTACCTTCTAACCCCCACCATTCTATGATTCTCTGTCCTTGACAGATTTTGTCCCACCATAGCTTTCTTGGAACATTTTTCTTTTTCCTAATGTCCTTTTATTCCTATCCAGTCCATTTTTGAACTAATCAGTCTTCAGTTAATCATGCCTTTCCTTCTTCATGGGTGATACTAGCATTACTTTCCAATCTTCTGAGACGGTCTTTCTCAAAAGGTCTTTTTAAGCCCAGATAAATGCCAGCTTGTTTTCCTTTAACTCTGTTAACCTGACAACCTGTTCTCAAATGCAGCAGCACAGTCCACTGTCACATCATTCATTATGTTCTCTAATATTAGCTTTCAGTCCCTATAAGTACATTCTGCCACACCATATCAATGAAGTGCATGAGTAAGGAAACAGAAATCAGTACATGTTGTGGAGCTACAGCAACACAGATGTCCAGATTCATTATCTGACTATTAGTGAAGACATCTTCAGTAAAATCTATATTCTACAACTATTAGAGAATTAATAAGTATTCCAGAAATATAATGTAGAATGTTTTAGAAAACAGTGACTCAAAATACTCATCATAATTAGTCATGGCCACTCATAAAGTCACCACCTATTTCCACAAGGTGAACCATATACATTGTTAGAGATTTGCAACAAAAACAGTGAAGTCAACCGCATTAAAAAGTCCATTTGTCACTTGTAATAGTTTACATCCCCAAATGTATAACAAACAGACTACAAACTTAGCTGATGTTTCAAAAATGCTGCCAACAGTCAGACAGACAATATCAGCTGTTACTCTGGCCTTTGCTGAATGCTTCAGGCCTTTCCTGAGGGTTAGCTCCCACATCTTGAATTCATGAATACTACATCAAGAAAGAATGTAATGTATACCTCACAGAGTTTAACCTCAGAAGGCTAAAGGTTAATACTGTAGAATATTATTGTGGTTTGTATTCTACAAAATGAAATTCAAATACATATAATTTAGCAGTATAAGGACATTGGTAACAACAAGAGTTGTATGAAATTAATATGGTTACATCATTACTTCTGTGAAATTCACCCATATCGTGGGAAGAACTAATTAATCTGAAAATTTCTCTATTCAGCAGGTCCACATAGGCAATGCAATGACAACATTCACATGCCAACATCACAGAATCCTTTACTGGTCAAAACTGTCTGGAATCTTAGAAAAACATGTCCCTGCCAGATATTTTTATGTGTAGCTTTAGGGACAGTGATTCAGTGTTCACTTGTTTTTTGTCATCAGATCTCACAGGCATGTAGAACACACAGTCACAGAACATCTTTGGATGGAAGAGACCATTAAGATCATCAAATCCATCGCTGTCAGGTCACCCCTTATCCATGTCCTTCAGCACTGTGTATGCCTTTTAAATACCTCCAGGGATAGTGACTCCACCATTGCCCTGGGCAGCCCATTCCAATGTCTGATAATTCTTTCAGTGAATAAATTCTTCCTAAACAGATATTTGGAACTATTTAGAAACAATGCAGAATATACACTATGGAGAATTAACTACAGAAGACGAAGCAGTATGGAAAGGGAAAGCAGTGAAACATGGATGTAAGAACAATTTTGAAGGGAATGCTTTGAAAAGAACAGTCAAAATAAGCAGATACAAATAAAAAAAGAATATAAAAATCAAGTGCCTAAAGTGGGTACCCAAAGCATCAAATCTTAAAATGGGAGCCCATGGGTATGACTGTACATCCCTGTAAGCACAGCCTGTCTCAGGTGAGAGCAGATGCTGAGGCTTCAACTTCATCCCTTCGCTTCATATTTTCTCGGAATAAATAGGCTAGTCTAGTACTCCCTAGAGATATTGATTACCCTCCTAGACTCAAGGAGGCCACAGAGTAGTGAAGTGGCTTTCCCTCCATACTTCTAACAAACTGAAACAAACATCACCACCACTTATTTCTTTGTGACTTCAAAGGATGAGCAGAACTGAGCAAACAGCATGACCTAGAGGCAGTTTTAAAAGTCTGTAGAGGACTACAAAGCCTCATGTTTCAAAGATTTGTTCACTCTTGCTCACACTTATTTTCTAAAAAATTGAAACCAGTTCTAAAGAACTGGAAACCTACTATTTAGGTAGTAAGAACAAAGATGGAGCATGATGGAGAGATTTCCAACATTATAAATGATTCTTGGTTGCCCAGTTTCAATAAATTGAAGCCTTTCTGTGTCTTTCAAAATCTTCCTCAGTATGAGATAAGCCCATGTTCAGGGATTCAGAAATCTAGAGCATAGAATCATAGAATCATTAGAGATCAGAAGGGACCTCAGAAGATTATCTAGCCCAATCCCCCTGCCACAGCAGGATCACCTAGACCAAGTTGCGCAGGAACACATCTAGGCAGGTCATAAATGTCTCCAGAAAAGGAGACTCCTCAACCCCCCTGGGCACCCTGTTCCAATGCTCCGTCACCTCACTGCGAAAAAGTCCCTTCTGATATTGATATGGAACCTCCTCTGTTCCAGCTTGCACCCATTGCCCCTTGTCCTATCACCACAGGACCTTGAGAAGAGCCTGGCTCCATCCTCCTGAACAATGACCATTTCATTAGTTTTTTGTTCCTGTTCTTATTTTTTTCCTTTTATTCCTCCGTTGTAGGAGGCTTTAGCTTGCAAAAAGCCACAACTTACCGTAGACTTTTACACAGAAGTGGAAGTTGTTGCATTAACAAAACAGTGTGGGAAGGTTCAGATGCCAATACTTCAATGTTACACAGCTATTTGCCTTTCAAAGGGATACATGAGAACATTTTCTGAAGACAGAAATGGAGTGTCTAGACTCCAGCAAGTTAAAAGGCTGAGGACAGCAACTGGAAATGTCCAAGAGTGTTGTCATACATCTTAGCAAAAGAGAAATCAAGACGCATTTTAAAATCTATTTCTCAAGAGTAAAGAAAAATGTGAATGCTCCTCAAAAACAGGATAAATATTTGGTTTGTGAAAACTTTTCCAAATGAAACAATAATGAAATAATAGTGCTTCTGACTGAAAGGTATTGCTGAATATCTTTAGTTTGACAAGAGCAATTGTGAGCAATAGCATGAGGGATAGGTTTATGTTGAAGATAAAAGATTAAACAAAAGTGTTCACAAAAAGTTGCAAGAGCTAAAGCCCCCTTTTACTATAAATAGTTTAACGATGCAGAATTTTCTTGCTGGTAAAAAGAAAAAAAAGATTTGAAAAGCTTAGTGTGACAACGCCATCCAGAGTTTAAATTCCCACAGATTAAATCAAACAGCATTAGAAAATGGCTGAGCATGCTGATAAAGTCAAAAGACAGGCTGTCAGAAAAGCACTCTTTTTAACAATAAAGATGATGCCCTAGGTGCAAACACGCTAGGTATAGTATTGGTAATAATGCACTCCCAGAGGAGAAATAAACTTTGTCTGTCACACCTTTTGCTGCCAAATGAGTACAGCAACAATACAGTTGCCTGTCCTTGTTCTTTGTGAACCATAACTTACTACCATCGCTGACCATAAAAAACTAATAGAGCTATGCTTTTTTTGTTTCTTGGTGAGATTGCTTCTCACATTAAATAAAATTGAACTGATAATATTTACACATGGTTACACATAATTGCATGTCTCTGTTATACCACAGCCCAGTAAGTCCCTAACAGTTGGATTGCAGTCCTCAGAAGTACTGGAATGTTATGACTTGCTGCTTGGTTCCGGCTGTGCCTCAGATCATGCTTTTAGTTTACATTCTATAGGTTCCAGGAATGGAAGAATTAGATATAGCTCTGTGCATAGAAGTCCTCCATTATAAAATAATCATGGTATCTCAGCCACATAACTTTTTGTTTTGTGACGTGTGTCTCTTTCATATTCCAGACCTGAAATCCATTTGGTTGTAATTGTTATATACTACTGCTGCCAACTCGCCTCTACACTGATTTCACAGATCAATATGGAGCTGCTGCATTCAGAAGGATCCATCTATTAAGTCCGTCTATTTCAACAGCATTCATGCTTTACAGCTAGACGAGTAAGACTTGGCACTTGTGTCTTCCTCACCGACAGCTATGTAGGAAGCATGTGTGGAAAATGTAGGGGTCTTCCTGGAATGACAAATGATGTCCCCAACAGTGACATTGTTCAACCAAATCATCAATACATCTCACAGTCAGGAGCTCCTTTACACTCTGAATGATCATCAGGGAAAGGCTGCTGCCTGTACCAAATTCATATATACAGCAAATACAAAACCTTATCTGTGTAGGACTTAAGAGATAGAAAGCTGAAGTGTAATAACAACAAGGTTTAAAAATGTAACAGCAGCATAAATCAGTACTCCTTCATCCTCAGTGAAGGAATAAAACAGAAAACAATTCTAGCAGAAAACAAAAAAGTTGTATTTTAGAGATGGAACTGAGTTGAATTGGGCAACATATAAAACTGGTACAACAGAAGACATTTTTTGTGGTACTACCATGTGTCAGTTTTCCTCAAGCATCCTAAGCTAGAAGGAGCCACACAAGAGCCACAAGTTCTGCCAACATGTTTTTCTCTTGTAAATTTGCTGTGAGGTGAAGCTGGTTGAGGCATGCCACCTTGGAAGGATATGGCAATGGATGCTGCATCTGAACTGAGCTAAGATTTTTAGTGGCCATGGAGGTGTTGGGCTTGATGATCACAGAGGTTCTTTCCAACCTTAATAATTCAGATATTCTGTGAAAGATATCCATGCATTGAATAGAGAAGGTCAGTGTTTCCACACAAATTGTCATTTAGAAATACAGACCTGAATTACAAAGAGCTCTCAGAACTTTAAGATGAAACATGTCACTATGTAAGAACATAACTAGGCATAACACTTTCTTATTTTCCTGTTGGGCTATATAAAGTAGTTCAGAATAGACTTTGGGGGAACTTTATCTAATTTAGATCCTTCCACATTTGTTTATATCATAGATGAAGGTATAAAAAATATTATTCTTCTGCTTCAGCCATGCTATGCCATTATTTACCCACAGAAAATAGGAGTAAAAGTAAGATTCATCTGTTGCAGTGTCCTGTCCCATTTGAGCTATGGTATCATCAGCTGAAGGAGTGAACACGACCTGCAGGGCTTCTGAACTTAGGAGTGCTGGTAACTGTAGATTGGTGTTAACTTTTTGGAGAATAGGCTAATGTTCACTGGGAAACCCTCTGTCACGTACACTGTGACTGAACTACAACTGTCAGAGTTGTAGCAATCTCTTTGTAGGCAGGAAGATTACACAGGTCAGCAGGGTGTACTTGTAAATGTCATCTTTTGACTGCAGTGCAGAGGAGACAGCATCCACTTTGAGGATGCTTATTTGTGTTTCTAAATAAGAAAGAGGCCTTAAGGTTTGTTTCTGGTTTTCATCTAGTTGCTGTTCAAAATAAAATACATTAATGCAACTTCTGTTTCTCCTTTGTACCTTTGTACCCAGGTTCTTGAGCTTCAAACTATGACCATCAGGCTATATGCTCACCCCTACTGTGAGCTTAATCTGTATAAGAGCTTCGCTGTAACAGCAGCCCTGGAGAGCGTTTATCCCTCCTTACAACTGTAAAGCTTATAGCAAGGGTACTCCAGAGAGGCAGGAATGATTTTGATTAGACCTTCCTCCTGACCAGGAGACAAAGCAAAGGTTTATCTCTGGCTAGTGTACTTGAAACAACACAGAGTATCACATTTGGAATCTTATTTTTAAAGAAACTTACAAACTATGAAGATCCTACTTACTCAGTGTACAGTTAGGTAAATTATTCTTCTAAGAAACCTTATTTTCATTACAGGACATACACAAGCTTACTGTTTGGAGACAGTGTGCTGAATTACAGACCAACTCCTTTTGCTTTGTGCTTTAAAGCTAATTTGTGCATTATCAGCGTGAGAATTTGAGTCGTGTCTTGTTTCTAATCCCCAAACACCTACAAAGTAATTGTTTTATAATACACTACTTTTCTTATTTTACAGTTCATGTTTGAATTTCCACTTCTTATTTCTAGTAAAACTTCTGGCACTCAGTTTCTTTTCCTGAGAAAATTAATATGGAAAACTAGACCCCTACAGGAAAAAAAAATCATACAGAGTATGCCCTCTTGGAGGCAATTTCATTTATGACAATCACCAGACACTCCACAAAATTTCATCGGTCTCTATGCTCTCTGGCTAATGTAAGTGTCATGACATCTTCTCAGCACATTACACCCACAACTTCTCCCTAATTTAAAGCTTCTTGTTATCTTATGAAGGGCAATGATCTATATCTACATTTTTGTTCTGCTTAAACTCAACTTCTGTCTGTATGTCTTCCTTCATATTTCACAGTGAGGTATAGAGGTCTGGTAAGGAGCTTTGTACTCCTGACACACACATTTGTTGAGGAATAATTATACAAGCCAGAATCTTCTGGCTACACAGCTCTCTGCTTTCAGTCAAGCACTTTTTCCAGAGTTTCATTTTGTTACCACCATGTCTCTGATTCTCAGGTGGAGCTCAAACACTTCAAAATGTGAAGAGCTGCCTGCCTTAAATGCAGCTCATTCTTTACTTGATATAAACATGTCCTCACTTGGTCAGACAGAAAGCATTCTTCTGTTCATTTCTCATTCCCATGAAATAGACTTGCAGTGCTATTTTGTAGGTATCAAATATAGCTTGTGGGGCTAATTAACAGATCTCTTCACTTCCCTACAGGTAGAAAAGAAGAGTTAAAATAAAGAGCCATCTGGCCTGATCTTTGAATTATCTGTATTTTGGCTTAAGGTTGATGAGCAGTTTGTTCTTGTTTCTGATGCTGCAGCTGTGCTCACAGAAAGATCAAAGTTCTTTAGAGTACCCATACCCTTCTCACCCTCGAGGCAGCAGGATGCTGAGCAGCAGCAAACACCAAACACAGCTTGCACCCCCAAGCCTACCCATCTTCAGTACCTTCCACTGATTCACACTGTCTCTAAGGAAACAGGATGCTCTGTGAGATGGACTATTTATGACCTGCTTTCCTTTCCTTGTAACTTTCGTGCAATGACAACAATTTGGTCTTATTGATGAATGCTGAATGAAAACCTCTTAAACTGAGGATGAGCAGGAGTTATTGTTTGAACAGTATGAACTTATGATAGATAAGCATAGATGATTATTAAACCTACATAGAGCTTTCAAAATGGCTTTGTCAAAATTTTCATCTATTAATGTGTGTCTGCATGAGTATTCGTGTGTAGATTATTTGCAATCCAAATGTCACGTCTTTTCTTAAGCAGAAGAAACTCCTCTCAGAGACTTTAAATTAATTTTTCTGATTGTTTTCACTGTCTTCCTACCTTCAAATCAAATGGACACTAATAAAATGATTAATACAAGACAACTCTTCCACTATTTCTGTCCTGCAAGGATCATTGCGGTCACATACATGAGCATGCATATAGCTACAGCAAAAAATTTATTACAAAACCTTTTACCTCCCATTCTTCTTCTTCCTTATCGCTTTACAAGCCTCCTACATTATATATGTTGTTTATAAGAGCAATTTTTATATGGATTGAATGAGCAGTCTAGTATTAAATGGGAAACGATAAACATATTGCTGTAGAATGAGAATTGTCTCTTGTTAGGTAAAAGCCTTACTCATCTGACCATATCCTAAGAGAACCACAAAACTAAGCTGCCTCAGCTTATGCAGTGCATTAGTGATACTTACTGGTTTGCAAAAGCAATCAAAAGAAGAACACCAGTACTTTTTATCTTTTTATAACCCTTCCCTTGTTCAGCTCAATTAAGATAGAAACAGGGAAAATTCCTTCTCACATTTTAAATTCTGACCCTCTCTTTCGATTATGTTAGTGAACATATACCTGGATTCTTTTAGATCATGTTAGTGAACATATACCTGGATTCTTTTAGATCAAATGCATCCTATTTCCCCAGATCCCCAATGTAGGTGTTTGGTGCCAGAGTTTCTTACTTATCAGTCTCTGAGCTCTATGAGAGCAGAGGAGGATTCTACGCCATGCCTTAGAAAAGGCCCAAAACTTGACATGGTCCTAACTGATGCTTCCCCTACTGGCCAAATCTCCCAGCACAAAAAGTGAGTATTCATAGGCAAGAAACATCATCAGAAAGCTTTCATTTTTAAATGGGAATATGGCTAGAAAATTCAGGATTCTATACATTTAGAGAGCCAAACTATTCTGGGATCTATGTGGGAGTATAGATCTGACTGAGAATAAAACCCCAAAACCTTTTAATATTATTTCCTATGATTGTGTGATCCTTCATTTCCTCTGACACTTCACAGGATGCTACTATCAGGTATAGTAAAAACCTTAATAACTCATACCTATGGAAAAGTAATTAAAATTACTAAACACCTGCAATTAACCTGTTCCATACCTGTCCTTTTCTTAGTAGCTCATTTGTAAAGCAGATGATGTCAAAAATTCATTGGTATTTTGCCTTTTCCGTAATGCTTCCACTGGAAATTCTTTGCCAGTAGTGGCTGTTAAGGTCCATGTAAGTTAAAGACATTTCTTACTCAGGTTTGATTTTCTTCTTGCCAAGCATATTCACTGCTGCTTTTACTCAAGCTGACCCTTTTGCAGAACTCAGTAAGAGGAATAACAGACTATAATGCAATCGTAATACACTTTAGATGAGCTAAAAACCTTTAGCTGGGGTCTTAGAAGGCAAAACCTTAAAGTCTGTAGGATAGTTCATCAAGCAGCACACATGGTCACCTAAGCAACAGGGTTAAGAGGTGGGATCATACCTATAGAATAGACCCTTCTCTGTGTAACTTTTCTCTCCTCTCTCTCCTCTCTTCCCCTCCTTACTCCTTTATTATCTTGTTTAAAGTGCTTAGCTCTGTATCAGCTACAAGTTTTGTCACATATTCAGCACTATCAAATGCTTCTGCAGTAGCAATGGAAATCCTCAGTTACTAAGTTTAGACGGAAAAAAAGATGAAGAGAGGAAAGATGCGTTTATAAAGTATTTATTATTCACTTTATACAGACATCTAATGCTGAACAGAGAATCATATCCTGTGAAGGCAGTAGAAAGCAAATAAAAACACTAATTTTATCCAAGAATTAACAGAAGAGTTTTAGCTCTCCGATGTGAGAAATATTCCTGTTTCTTTCTCTCATGGATACAGGGAACCTCAAAAATGAGAATAAAAAGCCTGTTACTGCCCACTGGTGGCGGTATTCAGACACGATGGCTAACAGTAGAACATTTCCTAGGGTGCAGTTATTGAAATAGCTCGATGAACTGAAGTAAGAATGCTACTATTAAGCAAATTGTTCTCAAGCTCAGACTAATGTCACACAATTTATGTCTATGATTTTTTAATAATGAATCATTTGTCTGAATGTGTTTGCAGAGCCAAGCATAGCAAGAATATTATCTCCAGAGTGCACAAGGTCCATTACTCTAATAGGAACAAGCAGAAAGAAAATAGAGACATTAAATCTAGAGCTGGCCTCTGGAGAAAAATACTGCATTTATCCATGTCTTAGATCCCAAAAGAACAGTTACCAATGTACCTAGATATGAAGACATAACTTCTGCCAATATCAGAGAGAGGTTATAGGTATCTTGCCTCTTCACAATAATCCACATATTTCTGCTTTTATATATATATGTGTGTGTTTATATATATGTATATATATGTGTATATATTTATGTATATATATATGTGCTTTTATATATATATAATAATAATCTGTTTATAGCATATGTAGTTCGAGTACAGTCTTGGAAGTCATCTATTTTTAAAGTTTCATGAACATTATAATATAGATAACATATACTAGAGTTATAGATTATGTTCAAGTAGAAATCAAATCTTTGCAGCACTGCATTCCAGCTGTGTTTGCAAACCTTCTTTTGTAACAGCAGCCTTACAAAAAATATATTAAGATTTTAAAGAGTCTACAGGTTCAGCAGTCACAGATATCTAATTGTGAAACTCCTGGCTTATAGATGTGACATATTTTAATATAAAATTAGTTTCATTGTTTTACTTGTCAGCATTGTAATAAAATAATTTACCAGATGTTTTTGCCAAATGTTACTTTCAGTAAGATACAACTTACTAGGAGATTTAGGATGTTTTAAAAACATGAAATCATGCTTAGTGGTAAAATTCTGGGTTTGTATGTTGATACTCAAATACTCACAATTTAGAGTGTGTGCTTTATTTATTCCAAGAGTTGTTTGTGGAGAGCTGTGATATGCCCAAATTAAGCCAAGTACATTACAAGTACATGTATATAGTTATCTACTAGAGTTTTACTAATTCTAAAGTAATTATTAGATTAATATTTTTTAAAAAACCCATCTTTTGTTAAATGAAAATGGCTGCTTCTAGAAAGTCAGTTGCCGTATTTAGTAGTCATCATAGAATCATTAGGTAATTGGAAGGGACCTCAAAAGATCATCTAATCCAATCCAAGAATCATACTGACTATTTATCCGTTTTTAATATTAGCTCTTTCTCTGACTGTTTAATGTTGTCTGTTTCTGAGAGAAAATACAGACTGATTTATTAGTCCTTCACATTCCAGGGTGTGTTTCTGTGACACCATACTAGGGGGTTCATTTAACTTTTAATATATTTTTAAAATATCCAGTACTGTAACCTCAGAATCTGATCTACCCATTTAACCTAATGAATCCCTCTGATTTTTAATCACACAAATAAATTGTCTGATAAATCCTGCTAGGGATTTCAGAATGCAATTTCTACAGACTGAAATTATGGGGCAAACGGCTGTAATTCTGCACATGAAGAGCTTTCAGAAATAGCCCTCAAGGAGAGGCATTTTAACATTGAATTGCACTGCTCAAAAATCCCCTCCTAACCAAGCACAATCGCCTTGTCTTGTCAGGCTTTACAACAGTATTATGTTCCAAGAGCCGATCATTGAAGTACAGACAATTTAAACAGAGAGCTTTAATGTTAAAAGGCTATGGAAGCATAAGTCCTGTAAAGTGAAGGTGAAACAGCTAAGTAGAAAACTCAGTATTTTCAGAATCAGCAATAGAGTATCCTATTTTGTTTCTGACTCTGGTCCACTTCAGAATATTATTGAATAACCACTGTTGATGTCACATAGCACTTTTGCTTTTATTCTCTTGGAGTGAGGCAGAGAGGCATATGTGGAATTGTGTGTGAGGCTCATCCAGGCCAGAAAAAAAGGTTATGCTGTTTTTTATAGTCTTAGCAGATGAAACAAAAATAGAAAAAGAATGACCCTAGACCATTCAAATGAAAACTAAAGCTGTATAGAATGTTTGTGCATTAGCTCCACTAACTACCCCAAGATCTTGATTAAATCCATGGTTGTCTAAATCTTTTCCACTTGTGAAATTATTTAGAATCATTACAGAATCATATCCTGCAGTTTTCTGCAGTTTTCTAAAGAATATAGAATGCTTTAGTTTAGAAAGGACCTGAGGATCACCTAATTCCAACTTTCCTGACATAGGCAGGGACACTTCCCACTAGACCAGGTTGGCCACTGGTTTTCAACACATTCACAGAGGGATCATCCTCAACTTTTCTGGGCAATATGTTCCAGTGCTTCACCACCCTCACAGTGAGGAATTTCTTCCTAAGATTCAATCTAAATTTAACTTCCTTTAGCTTGTACCTATTTCCTATTGTCCATTCACTAGAGTCCCTCATAAGTCCTCTCTAGCTTTCCTATAGTTTCCCTTCAGTACCAGAAGACTGCTGAAAGATCGCATTGGAGCGTTCTCCAGGCTGAACAGCCACCAATTCTCTCAGCCTGTCGTCATAAGAGAGGTGCTCCAGCTCTCTGAACATCCTCATGGCCCTCCTCTGGACTCACTTTAACAGTTCTGTGTCCTTTATTGTATTGGGGGCTCCAGAACTGGATGCAGTACTCCAGGTGAAGTCTCACAAGAGCAGAGTAGAGGGGAGGAACCATCTCCTTGACCCACTGGTGACACTTTTTTTGATACAGCCCAGGATACCTTTGGCCTTGTGAGGAAGACTCCAGAGCTGGACACAGTATTCCAGGTAATGTCTCACCACAGTGGAGTAGAGTTGCAGGGTCACCTCCCTTAACCCAGTCTTCATGCTTCTTTATGTGCACCTAGGATATGGCTGGCTTTCTGAGGTGTGAGTGCACATTGCTGGCTCATGTACAGCCTTTAATCCCCCAAATTTCCGCAAGTCTTTCTGCACAGGTATGTTCTAAATCCCTTCATCCCTCAGGTTTTATTGCTACCAATGATCCTCCCCACTCGGTTGCAGGACCTTGCACTTGGCCTTGCTGAATCTCATTGGATCATTGGATTACCTTGCCCAAGATACTAGATGGCAATCCAATAGTTCTCCCAAAAGTAGCACTAGCTTAGCTCACTGTGATTGCCATAGTCTCCATTCAAAGACTTTTATTACAATGACCCTGCTCTGCTCACCTTCTGCTACCATCCTTGCAGGTTTTCAAAGAAGTATCACTCGTAAGCAAGATCCTTCCACTAAACCCTTGTAGTAGAAAAACACTTCTGGTCAGTTTCTTTCTTAGCTCTCTTCTCATGCAAATGCTGGAACATTCCCACCTCAGGATGTTGCTGGGGCAGCCAGACAAAGACATCAAGCATGAAGAAGATTGTTGCTTTACATCTGAGAACACCATCATACCTTACGAAAAAGCCTGACCTGACCTGTCACAAGGAAGACCTGTAAACTGCACCCCGGAAAAGGAACTATTTACCACATTTTCACAAACCTTACCAGCAGAGGAGTTTCATCCAGGCAGCCTTCTGCACATCTTTGCCCACCTGCAATTTTCTGGTAGTCTGGGCTTTTCTTTACTCAGCAAGAAGTGTGAGTAGAGAGATCCCTGGATGTAAAATGATTTAACGCTTCTCTAATTACCAGCTTTCTTCTAATCCCATATGACTAGAAAGTATGTAACACCGGCTCAACGGCATTTATTTTAGTGACACTCCGTGACTGTTCAGCAGTAAGAAATTTCTGTTAAAGAAAGGATTTTTCAGCTTTTGATATTAATATTCACCATATTTAATCTACTATAGTCCTCTACACTCAATACTTGATATCTTAAATCCTGTACCACAGGGGTGGCTGCTCTGCGTGGGGGATTTTGAATAGCAATATTATGCATAATTAGAACTGATAAATAGGAATTGGCAATTAGAGGAACCTTAAGCAATTTTTCAACCTATCTGAACAAAATTACTGAACTCCAAGTGACAAGCTTGTAAATTAAAGATTTGAAAATATAAAAGTTTTATTATAAGTGCGTCATTTGTGGATCATTTAAGTGGCACATAATTAGATATGCAGTCGTGCTATTATGGTTTATTTGTTTCTGGCTCATAAAGTCTTTTTATCATGAAAAGCTCCCTGACTGTGACATTTACTGTAGAGTGGCCCTGAAAGGAAGTGTTGAAACTTTGCAACTAAAGACTTGTAAAACTGCTTGAGAGAAATTACATAAACAAACTACCCTAGAAGCTGCTTGCAGGAACTACATCTGGAATAGGTACAATTCATTTCATCAAACAAGCTTTCCGTCACTGGAAACACACTCTTACCTTCATTCTGTTTGTTTTAGTTCATTACACAAAACACTATTTCCTCAGAAGTTAAAGAGAACTAGACTTAATGTACTAATAATTAATCATATTTTGTTTATGTGCTAGGAGGGGGACAGCAGGGGTGGACTCTAGGAGGAGATAATGGAAGCAATACCCTTGTTGGACACAACCAGTTCCAGTCAACTCCAAAATGGACCTGTTGCTGGCCAAGGTTGTGCCCATCAGTGCTGCTGGTGCTATCTCTGTGATACCATAATTAAGAAAAGGTAAAAACTATTGCACAGCAGCTGTGAGGAAGAACAATGAGAAAAGAATCTGAGAGAAACAACTCTGCAGAAACACAGGTCAGTGAAGAAAGAAGTGCTTCAGGTGTCAGAGCAGAGGTTCACCTCCAGACTGTGGAGAAGATCATGGTAAGAGTATTCTGTGCAAGCTCATAGAGGACTATGTGTCAGAGCAAATGGATGTGCCTTGAAGAAAACTGCAGCCTGTTGGACAGAAACCCACACTGAAGAAGGCTCCTAAAGGACCTTGATGTGATGAATAAATGCAGAAATCCTGCAGAAATCACCCCGGGTTCACTATACCATGCAGATGTAGTTTCATGGAATGGTTCAGGTTGGAAGGGACCTTAACAATCATCTACTTCCAACCCCACTGCCATGAGCAGGGACACCCTCCTGCTAGACCAGGTTGCTCAAGGCCCCATCCAATCTGGCCTTGAACACTTCCAGGGAGGGGGTACCACAACCACCCTGGGCAACGTGTTCCAGTGTCTCACCACCCTCATTGTGAAGAAAATATAATGAGCTAGAATCTCAAGACAATGAAAAGTTGTTGTTAAAGAAAGCATATAAAAGAGCATATGATCATAGAAATAGTCTCTGAGGATAGATCAATAATTTCTTTCACATACAGATCTGCCAGCAGTCTGTTCCAAAACTATTCTTGAGCAAATGAGGTGCCCTTTCCTGCTTCAGTGTGAAAAGCCTCTCCCAACTTTTTGTTTCTATCTAATCAGTGCAACTGACTGGCCCTGAGGGTAGATTTCATTTGCATTTACAATTCATCTTAAAGCAAATCTGGATTTAAACATATACGAAATTTTACTCAAATCAGTCCTGGATTTCAGTCTTGTCTCTAATCCCCCTCTACAGTCCTTTTACAGCTCAGCAACGCCTGTATGATTCTGCCAAGCCCTGCTTCCAGCATTGGCCACTGATACTGTTCTAACAATTGTACCTTACAGCAGTCCTCAGTGTGCTGTAAGTGAAAACAGTGTTCAAATCTGCAGTCAGAGTTTCCATGTTGAACAGAACATAATGTTGTGCAGTCTTCTTTGGGTACTTCAGTCTGCTCCAGCTCCTCTGTGCTTAGCGGAGTGGTGAACCATACTTAAGTCATCATTCCTTTCCAGCACATCTATTATACATGGTCCACCGTCCACATAAGTGTGTGTGTTTTTCATAACAGTTCTGATGAACCTCAATAGCTGTAATGTCATCATTTAGTAGGGTGCTGCAAAGCAATAAGGAACAACTTGATGTTGAGGCTGTCAGTAATGCCTCTAATGCCATCAATCTCAGCAGTTAAGCTGGGATGCTTTCTTCACAGTCTTGCCATACCTGTGAGTAGGTGACAAAGGCTCTCAGAGGTATAAAAAGAAAGTGAAGCACACCGTAATATGAAGAATTGTGTCAGCTACTGACAGAGTTAAATGTCATTAGGAACGTTGCTCTTCAAAAGTGAAGTTGCTATAGTAGTCAGCATGTGAATCAGGCTATGAACTCCAGGAAATGCTGTGGAGGGAAAAGTAGCATGCAGCTTGATTCCTGGTAGAGAAGAAATAAAACTTTAGCATATTGAAATTCTTATGCTGCCTCATATTGCAACTTTAGCCTTGCATATCAAAATCATTAGGACTGTTCTTCCATAAATCACATATGTTATAAAAGCAAACCCTTCCAATTGATTTCCCTCCACATAAGTCTCCCCTGAAGTCTCCACATTTTTCTTTCATTATTTCACCATGTCAGCTGCATCTTTTCTCCCTTAGCTATTGTGATTTGTCATTTTGTAAATAATATGCTTTCAGCTTTCTCCAGCAGTTTGTTGGAGGAGGTTGAGGAGGTGGTTTTTCAGTAGTCCTGTGCTTTGGAAGAGCAGAATCTCTCTTATGTATTTTTTTATAAAGTATACTACAGCATTATCTTCTATGGTTCTATGAATTTTTGCTTCCTTCCACAATTTCTATAATTGCAATGTTCTGTTGCTATTTATAATTTATTTCTAATTACTAACAGTTGCTATATTCAATTATATATTGGTTCCTTTTATGCTTACAGGATGAAAAGTAAAACTGGACTGAGATCTGATCACACATTCATTATTTTAAACCAAATCTGAATCATTGATTTTTCAGGGTTTTTAAATGTTCTTCAACTACTTTTTAGTCTCACTTATAACTAGCTAATTTTAAAGTGTCTTATTACGTATGGTATATGAACAGTATCACAGAGTGCTGAAAATAAATGGATGGGTTTTAATTAGGTACATAATACCATTTTTTAAAAAGGAAGTTAGGTGAGGAGAGTTCAGAACTGGGAATTGATGTGATTTATTTAAAGCCCAGAATCCTTCCTTTGGAACTGGAATTATTCCTTCTAGAAATGCAAAACACGTCACTGTTTCATTTCAGTACTACACTGATGGCTTGCTGTATGCTAATATGTAAGAACTCAGAAAAATCTCTTTAAAAGCATGAGTTCACTCCTTGGCTTTGCGTGTTTTAAACTGTCAACTTATGTCTCCCAGAAGAGATCCTATTCAACAAGATACAGATATATATACCCCTGCTTTGTTCAGAATGGAAAGAGAGGAAGAGTTACTTTAAGTTCAATGATTAGAATGAATGTTACATCCTGCTCCTCGTACTCTTTGTGCATTTTATTCACACGATTGTATGTAGAAGAAAGACATGGTCATACAGAAGGTACACAGGTGCACAGATACACAGATTATTAGGGGTTGGAAGGGACTTCCAGGGGTTCATCAAGTCTAGCACCCCTGCTCAAGCAGGATCATAGAACCTAAAGAAACACATCAAAACATGTCTTAAAAGTCTCCAGAGAAGTAGACTCCCTCCCTGGGCAGCCTGTTCCGATGCTCAGTAATCCTTACAGTGAAGAAGGGCTACACCCATTACCCCTTTTCCTGTCACAGAGCATAAATGAAAAGAGATTGTCTCTTTCTTCTTGAGTCTTCACATGTATTTATATACAGTGATTAAGTCCCCTCTAAATCTTCTTATCTCCATGTTGAAAAGTCCCAGGTCTCTCAAGAAGAGAAAAGAATTATATTAATATTAAAAAGAAAAGAAAGAAGAAAACTCTGCAGAATGGCTGTCAGTTATGATGGCTGCCCTAGCCAGATCCAAATTCTTCCAGAGGCTGCCTACTTCTGAGTTATACCTTCTTTATCCTATCCTCTAGCTGGATTACAGCCACTGTGTTCTGCTACACAGTGTTCCTCTTCTACAAGTTGGTGGCATGTATGCTTATCAAAAGGAGAAGAGAAAATAAAGAGTGTCACAGTCATTCCAGACATCAGCAGTTCTGGAGTCATGCCTATATTATTTTCAGGCACCTAAGAACTGACTGTGCAGACTGATGGCTTATAAACAGCTGACAATTTACATAAGGGATTGGGAGGAAGTATCCACAGCCTGAGGTGTGAAATCTTTTCCATTAAAATCTCTGTTTTTCATGGAACTTAGTCTAACTTGTTCAAAAACCTCTGGAGAGAGAACAGTTGTCTAAGAAATAAAAACCGAATTAATATTTCTGAATTTTAGTGAGGTGCTTAGGTTCGGGATTTTTTCCCCCTAATTAAAGTTTAGCACTAAGATACTTTTTCTGCCTTTTGGAGATACTCTTCCGAACCTGATGACTCTATGATTCTATGAATTGTAAAATCATTCAGATGTCTTTTTGTCCAGTCAGAATGTCACTGGCATTCACCAAGCAGGGAACAGCACATAAAGATTTTTGTTCAAGATCATTCAGTTTTACCATTTAAATGGAGACCAGTGATCTTGAGATAGAATCTTGTCTGCAAGAAACACGTATGATTCAGAGCTCAGACATAATCTTGTCTCTCTGCAGTAACTGTGAAACAAGCTTAATTGTTTATGCTCTCCAGCCAATCATGGGTGGAAACCAACCATGAATGTTTGTGTAGAAATAAAACAGAGGAATCTGAAAGCTAGAGAACCTGTATGTGTTCATTACAATTCTTATTTGTCTGGATTGTAAGATCTCTCCTGGGATGGTAATGTTTTCATTTTATCTGTGCTAGAGAAACAAAGAAGAGGGTAAAATACTGGCCTGAACACTTTTTCTGTGTGACTTACAATATTTGAACAGATTTCTTAGATCTTCATGTTTGGGCAATTTATGTATGTGGCTACTTTCAGAGATACTGACTTAATCTGCACATAGATGAATCTACTTCAAAAATCATATATATGATATATATATAATATATATATATATATATGGAGAGACAGAGAGGCCTACTCCTGTTACCTCCTAAGTTAAGAATGATAATTCATTTATTTATTTCCTTGCTTTCTGCCACAAACTCTCTGAGGTACCTAGCCCATGAAAGGGAGTTCTGCAGGGACTGTTTTGCTGTAAAGGAGTGCTGAGAAAGTGGGATTACACATTACACCAGACTCTGGATGGATTCACCTGATTTCACTGAAGCAGAAGACACAGTTTTCTGCAGAATTTAATTCTGCTCTCATTTATACTTGTATAAATGCAAGGAAAGAAGGAAAATTTGAAATCAAATAGAAACATCTTTGATGGGATCATATATAATATATCCATATGTATCACTCAAGATCATTTGCGAATATTCTCATTTGAACAAGTTGAGTTTAACAAGTTCTGAGACCTGAACCATTTCATCAATGTAAAAAAAGTAAAGAAAAAGAGATAAACAACAACTTCACAGCAGAAGCCCCCTCTCTTTGGCCTTAATTTTAAAACTTGGCCAAGGATCTGAAGGAGCTAGTTCACATAAAGGCTAATCACTAATGATATTAAGTAATAATTATTGATCTTGGAGCTGAATCATTCTTAAAGAAGCTGATCAACAAAGTATGAAATAAGACAATCTGAAGATATACAGAGCCAGATACTGTATTTATGATATTTCATTTGAATATTGATGGCTTATTCTAAGTTGCAGTGAGTTTCTGCTTCTAACACCAAGAAACTACAGATGGGTTATATGCACTGCATGCCATTTGCACTCAATTTTCTTCCACTGACTTTAATTTGAAGTCTGAAGTTTGTTCTCTTACTTGGATTGTTGTGAAGAAGTTATAACTTTACCAAAGTCAAAAGTCACACTTCACAAAGGAAATAAAATTAGACTTCTCCTTTGTTACAACTACAAAGACGTAACACAAGGAAAAGAATCTAATACAAAGTTTTGTTTTGCTCTTCCCTGTAGTAGCCAATAGTTCTCCTTTTTTTCAAAGCAATTTCTGTATGATAGAGTTCAAACCTAAGTTCAGCTTCAAGCTGTGCATTCTAGTGCAATTCCAATACTGCTGGCATTTCTGGAAAGCAGTCCACATGAGTTTAAGCATAGTGTAGCATTAAAAAAAAGAGTAATTTTCCTTGCACACTGTATGAGATCAGAGATTGCTGACCTCCACACACATCAAAATGACATTTATGCAATAGAATTTATTCATCTTTCTAATTTTGTTTTTCAGAGGTACAAAAATACAAATTATTCCCCAAGACAAAAACTGACCTTCTGGTGCTCAGGTAAAAGAATGTCATATTTGTAGACATGTAAATTGCTCACTTTTCATGGTAAGATTTGAAGTTTCTCTGCATTTGAATGAAATACTTCGTTATCTAGTACATCGCTTCAAAACGCACTGTTCCTTCACAATCACACTGCCGTGTGCCTGCTGGTCCACAGAGTCATGCTATTACCTGGTTTCTATTGCAAGCACTGCCCTCTGATCCAACTATTGGGCAAGCTATTATTGTCTGTCTACATTAGTTTGGGTTCTTTTGCTTTGAGGATTGGTTCACTAAAAACTGTGTAACATAGGGCTTAAAAAAGAGTCCTAGCTTAACACTTCAACTCCTGTACTTTAAGAAGATGCTCAGATTCTCATACAATGAGGACATAGCATCCTTACATTTCATTAGTAATCTCTCTGTGGTTGTCACCAGTTGATCACTTGAGACAAGATTAACCAATTAATTCAGCTAATGTTCTGATGAGTCAAACCAAACCAAAACCCCAAGGAGCAGTCAAAATCACTTGCAAAAGCTGCAAACCCCAAAACTGAGCTGAATTTGGGGGAAAAACAAGAAGAAACATTTAATTCATACAACATAAAGAGTTTAACGTAAAGACATACAGAGATTAACCACATGTTCTTGATTAACTAGACTTGACGTGTGGAAATAGACCCCCCAGCTCACAAAGTGAATTCCAAGCTGCTTATCACAAGTTGTATAGTAACCCCTCCAGTCCTTCAGGCCAAGAAACCTTCTCAAATTCGAACCACAACAGCGTTTTCCAATGTCAGTATGCAAATACATATTTCACTATATATCAAACCTAAAGCTGCTTCTATGCATGCCAAGACTATATGAAGGCTAAAGAAAAGCACTCAGTAGAAAGAACAGGCATACATTTCCTGGATTTTCTTTGCTACTTCTCAATACCTGGATGCAGATATCTGTGTTGTCATAACACACATTCAGTGTCACTGTAATGCTCTGCAAACCCAAAATATGTGAACTATGAAATATCTGTCTACTTCTGCAAATCGCAAGCAATCTCAGAGCTAGCTTAGTTTATAAAGATTGAAAATGTTTCCCTAGGAAGAGGAATCCTGAGGAAGCTTCCAACTGCAGGAAAGTAAGACAATATAGTGAAAGAATTTGGGATCTTTTAACATCAGGTTGTGGATAAAAAAATCTACATTCTGTTCCTAGTACTCAGAATCAATGTGCTAGGAGAAAACCAAACCTGCTTGTCAGTATACCTAGGCATGGATAAATGTTATAAGAAGAAGAGGCTCTGGAAAAAGACAAATAGAATGGTAATTCCTTTTTTTAAGGAGGAGTAAGGGAAAGATTTTCCTGAAGTGTAAATAGGATATGCAGGATAGGTACAATTTTCAAGGATATACTACCAATAGCCATTAACAGTAAGAAAGGCACCACAAGAATATTGCAACCTTGAACACTATGGACACAATCAGTTATAAATTGGCCCATGAAAGCATAACTCCCTGTCACAGTTTAACCCAGCAAGAAACTAAAGACCATGCAGCTGTTTGCTCACGCTTCTCCACTCCTATTGGGATGGGGAGAAAAACTGAAGAAAGCAAAACTACTGGGTTGGGGTAACAGTTTAATAACTACAATAATATATAATAACACTAGAAATATAGGATTATAATAAAAATATTGTAATTCAAGGAATGTAATAAAAGCAGAAAGAAATAAATAAGAAACATTGCAAATGCTCCTTACCAAATGCTGACCAATGTCCAAGTACTGATTCACCCCTCTCAGACAGCTTCCCCCAGTTTATATATTGCATGTGGCATTTTATGATGTGGAATATGCCTTTAGCTAGTTTGGGTCAGCTGACCTGGGCATTCTCCCCACACACAACTTTTTGTGCTCCTAGCAAAACATAAGTAGAAAATTCTTATTACTTAGCAACAACTAAGAACACCAGTATATTATGCAGAATTTATGTTGTACTGAATCCAAACCACTGCACTTTTCTAGCTACTAATATGAAAGCTAGCTTTATCCCATCCAAAACCAGAACAGTCCCTTCAATGCAGTCCACTAAGAGGATTGATTCACCTCTGCAATCTACCAGACTGATAAGACCAAACGGAAGAAATTTGTCATAAAAACCAGCCATCACTATACTCAAAGAAATCAGTCTGTATTTACAGGTATAATAATAAATGGTAGAATCATCATGTCTGGAGAGGACCTCCAGGGTCATCAAGTTCAGCCCTCATCCCAGCATCTCCCTAACCCCTGACCTCCCTCAAGTGCAAAATCTATTCATTTTTTAAACACTCCTAGAGATGGCTTCTGAAGCAGATTGATAGATGCCATAAACCCTCAATGTAAAGAAACACACTATGACTATGATTACACAGTTCAAGGATCTACTTAGACCTACTTTCCTCAAGACACATAATGTGTGAATCCTGTGTGAAATCTTCAGCGTGAACAGCACCAAATAAACATTACAACCCACAAAAATACCACAGGGCCATGCTTTCTTATATTGTTTTGGTCTGCTGTGTAATGACAGCAACACAGCTTGGTTCAAGCTGTATACACAACTTCAGCTTGCAGATACTCATTCAGCTGCACTATCAGCTCAGCCTCGTAAACAGAGCTTATTCCTGTGTGGCTAGAAAATCGGTTAGTCTAGCCATTAGCTGTCCAAGACAGATTCCACAGCCAGCAGCATCCAGCCTTCCTAGTCACACAGAAAAAAATGACATTACTTTCATTTGTTTCAATGTCCTCTGCCACTGCCAATGGAAATGTTATTTTCTCATAACTTATTTAGGGAAAGTGGATGGAAATTAAGTAAAATAAAACTTTATTATTTTTTCAATCAATCTTTTCTCTAATCAAGAACTGAAAAAAATAAGTTCTTTCCTTCAGTACCCAAAATCTTCAATAAAAAAGGCATTGGTTCTCATACTCTTTTTTCCTTGTATGCTCTTTCACATTTTATCTCGGTAAGTTTGCTCCAGCTCTGAGAAAGCTATCTGCAAAGACAAAGGTGGACACATGCCAAAAGAAGCCCCTATTAAGCCAAACAGGCCAATTTCTGTATGAAGTAGCCAGTAATTTTCTTCATACATTTTACATGACAATTCCCTGCTTTGTACCTTTGCCCTGAGCAGTTCTTGTGCTTCCACAACTACTGCATTTGTGGGGAAAAAGCATTAATAAGCCTCTTTGCTCACACTTGGGAGAAAGAGCACCAAACCCCTGACGGCTAGAGAACAGCAAAGGAAAAGATATAGAAAAAGAAATAAAAACACACAGAGGAAAAAACAAATCAGAAAATGAATTCATAAATGCAAATGAGATAATATTTCTGTTAAAAAACAAACAGGAAAAAACATGTGGGCATGCTGGATTTCCCATCATTTCTTCATCATTTCAGCTAATACTTTGTTAAAAATACACAAACCCAAGAATAACACACGGTAAATCTGCTCAGAAACAGAATCAAATGTGAGGGGTAAGGACAAAAGAAAACTTAGAAAACACACAAGGCCTCATAGCTGAGGAATCATGTGGCTGTGTGTCAAGGGTACAAAAACCCTGAGTATAAAACTAACCAATTAATGTAGTTGAGGTGCTAATGGTCCAAAATAAAAGTAATATAGGGAGGGTTTGGGAAGGCAAAACAAACCACTGATGAATTGCAGGCAAAACCAAAACTAACTCAATTTGGGGAAAAAAGCAACAAGATATTTAATTCACCCCACATAAAAACCCTGTATAAAAAAGACACACGGACATTAATCACAATGTTTTTACATAGCAGAGCCAAAACTTCAATGTCCAAACCCTAAACGGAGAGAAACTTCCAGCTATTCCTACTTTTGTGGAACCATGATGCATGCATCCTTCAGTGTCAGCTGGCATTTTAAAGTCCAGTTCTCTGTTCCATGTGCTTCCACACCAGTCCTCCAGTTCCAAAATGCTGATTCCTATGGCCACAAACTCTCTCCATTTCATCCAACAATGGAATACAGACAAAACCTTCTTTCTGCCAAGGAGGTACCATGGTGCCTCTCTATTCATCATATTTCCAGGGCAAGACAGCTGCCATGTCCAGCTCAGTTTTATTTACTCTCCCTCCAAATGTAGATGAGAATTCCAGAAGATGGATTCTAAGGAGAAGAAAGTGGAGCTGGAAACCCAAACCCAAAACTCCAAACCCCTCACCAGTCCAAGCCCTCTTTGTTCACAGAAAAGCATAACTTAAGCTTTAATTTTGGCTTGAAGTTTTCAAGACAAACACTACCAACACTGCAAACCACCCCACCATGGCTATGCTGAGGTCTGCAGAAAGTATTCCTCTTTCCCTTCCTGCCTTGCCATACTACCTGTTCCTGCTCACAGTATACAGATACAACTTCTCCAGGAAGCAAGGGTGTGTTTAAAGGAAAGAGGCCTGAAACACATGGTCATCCTGAAACAGTTAATTACATTCTCATTTGGTCTTGGTCAATATTCGATGCCTATCAGCAGTCATCTAGATCAGAATCTTGTTGCATATATTTAATGGTGAAATGGACAGGACAATCTGAAGAACATATTTTATACAAGATGCAGTGGCAACTCTGCAAAGTGGGACAGTTTTATCCTTCAGTGATAGAGTGAGTTACTGTCTAGTTAAGTACAGATGATTCAGAGTCTGACAAAGAAAATGTTTCAACAGCCAGGAAATAAAAGAGATTTTAATTTAAAAGAAAGGGCATACTGTCTCCTGAATGATAAAAATGAGTGGTTCAGGACTGAAAGAATGAATCTGTTTGAACTTATGGAAGTTTTCAGTGGGAAGGCTGCTTAAAAGCACCACCATTCATACAGACAAGGAGAGCCTGAGAACTAGAAGGTGAAGGATGTGTTCCAAAAGTGGTTTTTAATGAAATATCTTTGAAGGATCTTGCCTCCAAAGGAGTTCTTTGAAAGAGGAAGCAAAACCAGCATGGTTTGGCAAAATGGACAGCATCTTCCTTGGGTGCCAGCCAATGAAAAATAGAAGCTGGCCCTTGTGGACCCTCAGTTTTATACCAAATATGATGTATATAGGATGGAATACTCTGATGGTCAATGTAGTGGTCCTACATACTCTTCCCCACAGGTGTGATCTCTCACTGCACCTCAACAAGGCACAAAGGATTTAGCAGTGATGTTGTTCACCATAGGAGCAAGTATAAGCAAGAGCCTCACTGCATCCGAGTCCTTGCTAGCAACCGTAAACATCGAGTGATATCACCTGTAGAAGGAGATGTTGCACAAATGTGCCATTAACATCAGAAACCACAGTTACTTAGAACAGACTGAGCTGAAAAGTAACATCACTGAACAGAATTCTGTTCTAACCCAAACCAGGGCAATCCCTGACTCTCGCCTTTATCTTGAATTCATGTTTCACAGTGATGCATTTTAGCTTTTACAGCTCTGATGAAAAGAAAGTTGAAATTGAAGGAGATTGATCCAGTAGAAAAAGGCTACTCCTGTGTTGTCAGTTTTATGCCTCACTTGCATTACCTCCAATTTACTGCTCTTCTGTCTACAGATCACTGGAAGAAGAAAAAGCAACCTTGTTTTCTCCTGCCAATATTTCAGCATGTGCTTTCAATTTCATTTTCTGTTTCCTCTGTGTCTTTAGCATAAACAATTGTAAATCCATCCGTGGCAGAGCTACACAAATTAACAGGCAGAGCAACACTTTGGTGACTGTCCTTAGGAGCACCAAGTGTTAAATGCCACGCCTCCACCATAATTTTCAACTACCACATCTCTCTTCAGGAATGTTTTTTCAAAAATGCCATTAGAAATAAGAGTGCTGATGGATTTAATCCCTAAGGTAAGAAGAATAGACTATGTGATGGTCTTTTCTGCCTTGAGCACCATTATCCAAGACTAAACAGTCTCCAAAGCAGAACAATTAGTAAATTGCCATCCGGCAGGGTTTACTGCTGTGACCTGCAAGCATGGAGCAATTCAGCAAAAAAGAGAGAAGCATTTTAATTGTTTCTGAAGTTCTACTAAAGAACTGGAAATTCTTGCTGAGATGCTGTATACATCCAGGTGCCACTAGATATACAGACACTACATACTAGAATCTCCGTGGAGATTCTGCTGTGTTGCAGAAGTAAAACAACTGTGCCCTTACTCATCAACCTGTGCAATGGCTCTTTGAAGACAACAGGTATTTTAGAGGTGAAGTAGTAGGAGGTTTGCCCAGAGAAATTATCTTCTTTCCAAACAGCTTTAAACTTTTTTTCAGGACTCCTCAGGGCTGTTGGGAGGTCCCTATGAGTATAAGGGCAGGGTTGGCAGCCAGGGCTTGTCCCACCCCCAGCCAGGAGCAGGTCAGCTGGTGAGAGGAGTGCACTGGGGCAGCCACAGCATAGGGTACTCCCCAGGAAAAGGAACAAACGAAGGTTGGGTTGGGATGTGAACCCATGGCTGAATCCCATGGCCAGTCAGGGCAAGGATGTGGGCATCTGGACATCCGGCTCTGCTGCAGCACTGTAGGGGCAGGGGCTGATCTGGGCTCTAGGAAGGCTTGAGGGAGCCCTGAAGGAACTGGGTAGTGGTGGTGAGGGCTGGTGGTGTCCTCAGTAACGTAACAAATTAATCAGCTGTATAATAACATATCTGAACAAAAAAGAGAGAAAAATCATTTCCTCCTCATTGTTTCTTGGGCATGATGTAATTTCGTAGAAGACCTTTTGTTTGCTGATTCAGTCTGTTGAGATAAGAGATATAAATAATCACAGCTCTTTAAGTCTGTATTGATACAAAGGTCAAGTAGAAGTAAATTAGCTCTTATTTTGTTCTGCTTTATCAGCAGTAAAATCAGTAAATTCTAATCTTCAAATACTGTTGAATTTTTTACCTTTGACTGAAAGGAACTTCTCCCATGTCTGCTAATCTGGCATTGAAGCAATACCTAAAGGAGAGAAACTATAAGCAGTTGTTACACTTCATGTATGAGTATGAGTATTTAGTATTTATTGCTTAGTAGTGCTTAGCAGTTCTGCATTCCTATTCCCAGACGGGCAAGAGGCAGAAAAACATTCTCAATTTCCTTTAATTCTTTCTTTCTCTTTGGCTGCTGAGGTGCTGAATGCTGAAATACAAAAAAAGATAGGGTAGTTCTGTGGCAGGATCAATATCTATGAACTAAAGCATCTACTGCTTCTAGAATTTTATTGCTTTTAAATTAAAGGATGACATCATCCTCCTCCCTCTCAAAACAATGCAAAAATTAAGAGACTATCCATAAATAAAATAGAAAAGAAGTCATAGAGCACAGCTTGAGGTGTTCTAAGAGACTTTTCTGCCTTTAATGATCATTGCAATTATATCACTATTATAACTTGTTAAGAAGTTATATTAGAAATAATTATAGAATCATAGAATCCTTAGGCATCAGAAGGGACCTCGAAAGATCATCCAGTCCAATCCCCCTGCCACAGCAGGATCACCTAGACCAAGTTGCACAGGAACACATCCAGGCGGGTCTGGAACATCTCCAGAGAAGGAGACACCACAAGCCCCCTGGGCAGCCTGTTCCAGTGCTCCATTACCCTCACCAGGAAGAAGTTCCTTCTGATATTTATATGGAACCCGTGCTGCCATTCGGCGATACCTAGACAGGCTAGAGAGCTGGATAGAGAGAAATTGAATGAGGTACAATAAGGGTAAATGTAGAGTCTTGCATCTGGGCAAGAATAACCCCAGGTACCACGGACTGACCTGTTGGAGAGCAGTGTAGGAGAAAAGGACCTGGTGGACAGCAGGACGGCTATGAGCCAGTACTGTGCTGTTGTGGCCAAGAGGGTCAACAGCATCCTGTGGTGGATCAGAAGGGAGATAGTTAGCAGCTCGAGAGAGGTTCTTCTCCCCCTCTACTCTGCAGTATTGAGACTGCCAAACTACTCCTGTTAACAGTTTTATCTTGGATANTTTATGTGGAACCTCCTATGCTCCAGCTTGCACACATTGTCCCATGTTCTACCATTGAACATAACTGAGAAGAGCCTGGCACCATCCTCATGACATTCACCCTTTACTCATTTATAAACATTAATGAGGTCACTGCTCATTCTCCTCTTTTCCAAGATGAAAAATCCTAGCTTCCTCAGCTTTTCCTCATCAGACAGATGTTTTGCTTCCTTAATCATCTTTGTGGGTCTGTGCTGGACTCTTTCTAGCAGTTCACTGTCCTTCTTGAACTGCGGGGTCCAGAATCAGATGCAATATTTTATATGAGGTCTCACCAGGGCAGAGTAGAGGGGGAAGAGAACCTTTCTTGATCTACTAACCACCCCTTTTCTAGTCCACCTCAGGATAACATTGGTCTTCTTGGCCACAAGGACAGATTTCTGGCTCATGGTCATCAGGACCCCCAGGTCCCTTTCTCATATGCTGCTCTCCAACAGGTCAGTCCCCAACATATACTGGTACATGGGGTTGTTCTGTCCTAGATGCAAGACTTGACGCTCTCTTTCCCTTGCTGAATTTCATTGAATTTCTCCTTACCCAACTCACCAGTTTGTACAGGTCTTCCTGAATCAGCCATCAAAACTAGATGTTCAAAACTCTTTATTAAAAAAACCCCTCAAACCAAGAAACAAACAAGAAACCACCCCAAAACCCCAGAAAAATATCACAGCAATGTTATTTACATTTACTAGAGCTATTCTGGAACACTTCTATAATACTGCCTTTAGAAGACTGTTACATAATTCACAAACATATTATTTGACAAATAACATTCAACATACTTCTGACTTCTGTTGGAACATTTCACTTTCACCAATGCTTAGCACTACTTATGTTTCTGTTTCAAAAAAGTATTTCTTAATTCCAACCCAGTATTTATCACATAAGGCTCTTACCAGTTTGTTACTGGTATAAAGAGTCAAGAGCATTACAGTGAAAAAAGGAGAAAGGCAGTCTACCTGCCTATTACTTGAGTTTGGCACTCAATTAATGCAGTCTAGGTTGCAGTCAAGCTTGTCCTCATCTCAGTGATGGGAGTGGGGACATGTCTGGGGAGTATTCACAAATAATGCAGCCTCAGATCACTGCTGTGCCAAGAGCTAGTAAATATTTTAGTTTATACTGAGAATACAAAGACTGATTCCTGAGTCGGTAGCTGGAACTATGACTAAAGTTTATTACATTCTTCAGTGCTTTCTTGTTGACAGTGTTTCCCAACATGCTGAACAATAGCTGGGAATCACTGAGACAAGGTATGGTCCTTGTTTCTCACCTACTTCCTTGATTCCTTTCCCAAAACACAGCAAACATTAGGTTGCATATCAAAATATTCCCTCTAAGAAGAGAATGAAGGTACTTCCTGATTCTTGGAGAGAAAAAATAACCCAGTCCATGATAATGCAAACTGAGGAATTCTGGTGTAGCTTATCTAAATAGTAAAGTTCTTTAAATATTAAGAGACACAGCTGTTCTACAAAATCATTTCCTGCTGGTCATAGTTCTCCTATAAATTATACATTTTTCCTCTGTGCTCTTGGGAGTTGAATACTTGCATGCGGTATGTTTATGAACTGAATTTGTTGCTCCTAGCATGGGAGAAATTGTTTACTTCAACAAACACGGGGAAATATAGTCAAACCCTATTGAATTCAATGGGGCTACTGCATTGAAATGAAAAATGAAGTCATATCCATAAATAGTTGCTCTGCCATTTTATTACTTTCATATTTTCTGTTTGCTTGTTTCCTTCTGAACCCAATTATTTCACAGCCTTTAAAAGACTAAGCCTCTTCAGAGCACACAGAATATCACTATCTTGGTTTTGATGAGATTAATGTTTTATATTTGCACAGGATTATTCTGACTTTCCTATCTTCCTATGTAAAGAAAAAATTGCATTGACTCTATTCTCTAAGATTTTGCTTTTCTTCACATATTCCCTTTGCATATAAATGCCAGGATATATTCTAATATGTAAGATGGTCCTTATAATTTGTGTACATCTAAAACATTGCTTCCTGCATGTATAAATGGAGGATAAAATCCATCTTCCAGTTTCATTGCAGCTAAATTATACGTGCCTAGTGATATAAACAGTAACAATGCATCTGAAAATGATAAAACAAAGAAAGAATGAAACCATATTCAGGCAGAAAGAGAGGTAGGGCAGGAAAAGTCCTCTGGCAGAAGTGAAGTCACTGCCAGGGTGAGTGATAGACATGATGATGGAGGAAAAAATATAAGAATTCTGGTCTGGTTTGCGTTTTTCTACAAAGCCACCTCTGAGAAAGAAACAAGGGTTACTGGAAGAGAAGGTTTGGTCTTTTTATCTAACAACTGATTGACTTGTATTTTGTGACCTGCACCAGAACAAGAAGAATCAGGAAAATCTACCTCATTTAATATCCTGTCTCGCTCCTGATAAGAAGGTGTTAATCTTAGAATCATAGAATTGTTTAGATTGGAATAGGTCTCTAAGATCAAGTCCAACTATTAACATAACTCTACCAAACCCACCACTAAACCATGTCCTTAAGCTACATAGCTACACAACTTATAAATGTGTCCAGGGATGGCAATTCAACCACCTCCCCGGGCAACAACACCACCCACTCCTCTACAGCCTCCTTTCAGGTAGCTATAAACAGCAATAAGTTTTCCCTTCATCCTCTGGACTATAAATATCCCCACATCCTTCACCTGCATACAGAGTAGTTTTAATTTCATCATTTCCAATTTTAGGCTAAAATTGTCATGATTCTTCAAGAACTTTTCATTTTTAACACAAAAAAATAAACTGAACTCTAATGTTAAGAAAGGTAGACAAGTTATTATAATGTTTATCTTTTCTCATAGTATTCTTTCATATATATTGTAAAATATTATCTTTCTACAATATCTACAATATGGAAATGTAGGTAGCACTATAAATTAATCCTGTTTAGAGAGAGAAATGAGAAAACATCTTGAAATTCTCATGTCCATGGCTTGTCAAATTGTATTGAAAAATAAACCAGTAAACATACCCAACCAAACCAGAGCAAATCCAAAACCCAAAACCAACCAAAAAACCCTCAAGCAATTAAAAAAATAAGGCCAGTGTATATTTTTTTTAACATTGTGTAACAGGTAACAGCAAAGGTCTACATCGGTTTGGGTTGGTGCCCGTTAAACAAGCAGAGCAACCAGCTCTCACCAAGAATTCAACAGGCAATGAAGCAACTTTGCTAAAAAGAAAAGAATTTTTTGAACCCATCACCAATAAGAAAAGGAAAATATCCCCAAATAAGTAAAAGAATGAAAAAAAGAAGAAGTAAAACAGAAACTGTATCACAATGCCTTTGCACACACTGTGAGATAAAAGGGAGACAGATAACAGATTGGGTTTTGGCTTCAATTGAGAGCCCTAAAAAAAGAGAGTGTGCACTAACACTCTAACCAGAGAGGGAATTCAGCCATCCCCTCCATCCATAGTACTCGGTAAGGCTCCTGATGCCATTTTACGTCCTGATGCTTTTAGAAAAGTCCCTTTTCCAGTTCTCTTGCAGAGGTCAGAGCCCTCTGACATTGCAGGCTTGCTTCTGTTTTGCATAGTGGGACTAAGGTCAGCAGATACTCTATGATCTTCAGGCCATAACAGCATTTTAGACAGGAATACAAAAGATTCCCAGTCTCTGCATTTTCCAAAGGTTTAGGAGATTAGTACTTATGACCTCTCTCTTATCAAAAGCTTCTCTCAGTCTTGGTGGCACAGCATACAGCGTCTAGTTGAGAAGTGACATGACACTGGTCATGGGGGGTCATGCCTGTTGTGGTAAACAGGCTTGCTTCAGGACCTGCTCCTCTCTTTCCTCTTTCTCTGCTTTTCTGTCTCCCAAGTGGTTATGGCTCTGAGGGAGCTGCTGTCTCTTGGCAACTTCGAAGACGATGGGCCTGAAGAAACAATGGCTGGGCAGCCTCTCCTCTCTTCAGCCTGCTGCCAGGGACCGGGCCAGGGCCAGCCCCCATGGCAGAGCTGCAGCCAGGCTAGGCTTCTTCTGTGCTCCACCCTTTGGTGGCAGGGCCACAGTGGCAGGTAAACCAAGAGCCTTTGCTCACCCCCTCTACCCTGGGTTGGGTGGCAAGGGAAGTTCTCCACTCAGCCAAGCTCTTGTCTCTCTTTGCCAAGGGACAGGACCAGAAAGGGAAAAAACAAGTTCACTCCCTTTTACAGACTCTGTCCACAAATCACCTGTAGGGTCAGGACAGTGACCCAGGGGTCTGCTAGGAAAGCTACTCCCAGTTTCAAAATAAAATGGTCTTTTGGCATAAAAGCACAAAAAATCAACACCTGAAAATCTGGCAATTTTCAAACTACAACACTTTGGAACTAGCAAGTTTATACTGAGCAAAAAACTAAAAGGAGATTATTCACTTTAAAAGAATTTTGTTCTCATAGCTCTGTAATAACAGAACCCTTAACCTTTGAACACAAAGTGCTCTCTTTATTCTCATTTTCACATTGGCATGTCTGGATCCCTAAGTACTGCCTGCTGGGAAATCAACAGCGTTTGGACCATGAATTGACATTCTGAGTATGTAGAGAATAATTGTTACATAGAGATTTCATTAGAGGGAAGCGTGAGAATGTGAGTTAGGAGAAAGAGCTATGGGCACAGCAGGAAAAGACAAAACAGTCAATATGAAATTTCTCTTACCTTATGCTGACCTATTTTCTCAGTTGTTTTTCCTGCTGTACAATCCCCCTTGCAAACACAACACACACACTGGCTTTGTGTTGCTCATCCGCAAAAGCCGGTTTTTGTTTTGACATTTTAATTTTCACAGCTGGTAAAGAAAACAGTTGGTTAACACATTTGTTTAAGAAGGTGCTAATTCCTAATAATACTATTAGTTAAAACAGAATTAATTGCAATACAATTCATACCACTTTCCACAGCTTTCTTGGTGAGAACCTACTTTTAATCAATGCTTATTATTCTCCTCTTCAGCAATATGATCACACACAGAGGAAAAGTCATCTTTAATGACCGTGGAGGAAAGATTAGTAGGAAAAGTACAGGAAAAGTCATATTATTAATTTAATGCACTTATTTCACAAACAATTTGAGTATACTCCATAATGCAGATAAATTAATTATTGTAAAGTTTATTATTTTTCTCAAAATGGAGGGAATGGACAGAGAAGAAAAAATTATGTATGCAAGTTTTCATTGGTAAAGATTAAGGAAACCCTTGGATAACTTTGAGAATGGATTATTTCCTGTTAGGTCTGGGTTTTTTGGTTCTAGCTATCAAATGTAGAAGTCAGCTGTTAACGCTGGCGTATTTGATCATCACAAAAGAAAAGCTAAAGGCATGAAGATAGAAAAGTGCTGAAATGCCTCAAATTTGCTGAATTTCCATTCATGACCCAAAGAGGTCTGCAGGATATAGCTGCTTTTACTAATCTTGTACCAACTCATTCTCAACAGCTACTCATCCAGCACATCTCACAGGAACTAAAGAGCTAATCCTTAATCCTTTAAAATTTAATAAAAAAGAAAGAAAAAGATAGAGATAGTAAGAATATGAAGCTTTGCCAAATTATTTGTTAGACTGATTTTAAAAAGATCTTTGCAGTTTCCTAAATGCTATAGATACAAAGATATAAAAACTGAATGGAAATTAAGAATTATATCCTACCCTTGCTGAAAGTGGAAGAAACATTTCTACCGATAAACTCAGGGAAAACCTTAAAGTTTTCTCAACATTTTCTGGCAAAAAAGCCAATCAAACTAATCATGGAAAACGAAATGCCCTGTGCCTCAGAGTAGGTGGGGTTTCAGTTTAGGATTTGTACATATACGTAAGAAATAGGATTATTTTTTACTGTGCACTACTTGAACAAAAATAATCTGTTCAACAAGCATGTTGGATGGTCGTGTTTCTTCTAAGAAGCTGAGATAAGGGAAAAGCTGTAATTGTGGGGGATCTGTGTCTGAATTATCGACTGTGAGAATGACTGAACCATAACAACAGATATTTTCTACACTCACTTCCCTATTGAATTCAAGCATTAAGATCTGTGTGGTTTCTGTTGTGTGGCAAAGTGATAAAATCCTTTCAGTAACTGAGATGGGATTGCCTGGGGATTTAATTTAAGAATCATGTAAAGTTGTAGCTAGTTTTTAAATAAAAACTGGTCAGGTAGTTCTTTGTTCTTGTTCTGCAATGACATCAGAATTTTTTGTGAAGGATCTGAATGTACTGATTCACACTGGCTGAGGACTAAGAACTGTGAAAAAAAGGTCAATTTTGCAAAAGTATTGAACAGAATTCTATTGATATTGCTTCTTCATGGTGAGGGTGGTGGAGCATTGGAACAGGCTGTCCAGGGGGGTTGTGGAGTCTCTTTCTCTGGAGATGTTCAAGACCAACCTGGATGTGTGCCTGTGTGACTTGGTCTGGGTGATCCTGCTATGGCAGGGGGATTGGACTGGATGAGCTTTTGAGGTCCCTTCCGATCCCTAATGATTCTATAATTCTATGATACACTAAGATGGCAAGGACTTATGTTCTTCAGATAACTGTGCTGTTCTTCCACCCAGCAGAAGGAAGGTGCATCCCAATAAAGGGTTTTGAAAAAAACCACTCAGCCGTCTTGTTTTGGAGGACAACAGGCCTAATACAAATCTGTCTGGTGTTAATTCTTGCTGAAGCCACTCAAAGGCTCAGTGCCTTCTGTTCACCCTTTCTTTCTGCGTATGGGTTTTCGTCACAGTCTGGAGTTTAGGGTGGGGGATTCAATGAAAATCGCAGCCTTTACAAACATTGAGCAGAAACTCCCAGCTGTGGTTAGAACTGTGAAATACATTTCTGTAGACAACCTCTCCACCTCCTCCTCATTGAAAAATGTTCTTTTATTTTGTCTCCTCTTTTACCATTGTTCTTCCTCTGCATCCTTTGGTCTTCCCTATTCATACACATTTGAAAATACACAGTACCACTGCAGTCTGTTTCATGACAATATTTAGCCAGTTGAGAACTTTGTGCTTTGAAGATCACATTACTGTGGTTTCTAAAATATGCTAAGCAGAAAAACAGTGGTTCTGTATTGCTACTAACCAGAAGTAGTCTACTGGTTTTTGCTATCTCAGAGTAAAATTTTTCAGAATAAATATATTAAAATTAAATTTGTTTTATCAGACTTCTGTGTTTTTTTTAAATGGTGTTTAATTTGTTTCTAGTACCTTTTTTTTTTTCACAGATCTAACCGAGACTGGATCATCAGTTCTCATGAATATGTCTCTGTAGCAATAGATATCATGGGCAATATGTGAGAGCAGGAAAAAAAGAAGACAGAGAAATGGAGAGGGATTGGAGATCTTTTTCTTCAGCCACAAATGCTATTTCTTTTTGCATATACTGAACGTTATCAAACTTGTAATGCTACATCTTTCTTCCTTCCTTACCTATAGAATATCCAATGGTGTAATATAAAGATGTTACATGATGAAAGTTTGAAAAAGTCACTTTAACCCTTAGCAAGAACTATACAACAAGGCATCCCTCGAGGAAATCAGATGAATATTGCACTCCACAATTTCCTACACCATTCTGAAGATATTTTACAGAAAGGCTATTTTTGGTCACAGATTCTTGCATAGGTAATGTGGTACTGTCTCCCGTATTTTTATCCATCATTTCAACATAACATTGGGAATGTAGACATTGATTTGTAATAGCTCTGTATGCTTTGCATTTTTTAAAAAGACATATACAAAATTATACTTGGTTTTAACTTGCTTGGTGTGCATTCCTCTAAAACTAATCAGTCCCAAACATAGGATGATTTAAAGACCAGCAACATATTTGAGGATACTTTCCATTTGAAACAACAGTTTAAAGAGTGACTGCTTCATATTACCTGTCTGTAATGTGACAGAATTTAAACAGAGATATAAATATATACAACAACTATACAAGTCACATCCTGTGTGACTTGGTCTGGGTGATCCTGCTGTGGCAGAGGGATTGGACTAGATGATCTTTAGAGGTCCCTTCAGATCCCTAATGATTCTATATATATACTTAATATTAAAAGCTTTTATTTGTTATTTTTTTACACAATTTACATAATTTATCTAATCCATTCTCTGCATTGACTTTTTCAGTAAAGAATTGCTTTGAGTTTAAATAAGGAACATGTCTTCCTAAGGGTAAACCAACAAAGACTTGATACAACAGTAAGAAACCAGACTTCTTGATTTAAATTTTATTAAAGAACACATATTCCTCTCTTCTAAGTAAATTATCTAATCTATGAGCTAGAGGCCTGAAGCCACAACATATCTAAACCCTTACAAACTTGAAAATTGTGACTGGCCTGTCTTCAGGAAATATATCCTAACTTTTCAGAAGAAATACAGATGTTACTTCAAGACCTGTGAACTCTACCTTTCTCAGGGTTTCTCTCCTTATTTATAGTTACTGATTTCCTTGTGAAAGCTGTAACTTTTTGCATAGTCAGGGAGAATTTATGATAAAGTTTTATAACTAAAAAGTTAATAGTCCTTGGATAAAGGCGTATTTTTAATTGTGATGTAAAAACCATTGTGGGAGGAGAGGGGGAAGGAAATAAGCAAGTTATTTTCTTCATACATACTTCACAAAAAGTCCCAACAGTTGACATCAAATTCAGTTCACTCTAAAATGTTAGTACCCAGATAGTTTTAGGTATTATAACAAAAGATAGACAAAGGGAGATGTGATAGAGTTAACAGATTGAGAGTCGTTATGTGTGAGACAAATCCCATGCACCGACTCTCCGGTCAGCTTTAGCAGAAGGCGATGGCATAAAAAGCAAAGTTGGTGCAAGTAAAAATAAATATTTATGAGGTGCTCAGAAATATATGTAAAGAAAAATGGTGTGTTTCGCAGCAACAGAATTAATCTAAACAGAGAAAGTTCAAGTAGGGCTTTCTGCTTCTTCTGCTCAAAACACTTGATGACTCTACGCATCATTGTCCTCTGTTGTTACCAGCAGTTGCATCTAGTGTCGTGGTTTTCACACATGGCACAGCACAGAAAATACGAGCAATGCTGGAAAGGCAATACAAGAATATGTTGAGATATGAAGCAATTATCGTTGCAGACACTTGCAAAGCATCCATATTTCTCTTAGGACAGATGCAGTCCTTATTATAATAGAAGTGGTGGTTTTCAACATTTCTTTTTAAAGCTCATTTCAAATTTACACATGAAGAGGAGTAAGTGTGCCAGGAACAGTCAGTATAAATGCAGTATTAATCATATTTAATATTAAGATTAAGTGGTGTTTGTACTCGCTCGAAGATAACAATTCTTCAGTTATACTGTTCTAGCCACAGCACAGCACTGGTTAACTCACAAAAACATTTTGTTATACTGTTCTTTCTAGTTAAAATGAAAAACAATGAACAAGTCTACAACAAGATTATCATTTAATAATTAAATGATGACAGGATTCTGAAAGTACACAGTTCTTTTACATACAGTATTTCTATTAAGACTTGGAAGTCTTACACAGCTTGATAGGTGTTGTTTGCCAAGCTGATGTGATTCTTATCTCACTGAAACTGTTACATTATTCTGATGTGCGATAAATATTTGCTGTGCAATTAACTGGAGATTATTATGGTCTAATGAAACTTTCCCACACAAACAGATGCTCGGCCCTTTGGATGCACAAAAAAGCACATTAGCGCTTGGTAAACAGAATGAAGCTTTGGAGGAAATACTGTTAAAGACATTTAATTGGTGAACAAAATTGATGCACATGTAATAGCTTTGGATATGCTTAATTGAAGGAGTGAAAAAAATGACAGTATACTTTGTGTGCAGTGATATTTGCAAAAGCTGCAGACAGTATGATGGTATAGACAGAAAAAATACTAATCCTTATAAATAAATGTACATACTCGTTCTCAAGGTCGTAAGTATTTAACTTATATATAAAATATTTTAGAAAGCTAATTAAGTTATAGTATGTTCCGAGTAAAAAATTAAAAGCCCATGGAAAAATTTGAAATTAAAACAGTAGAACTTTATAGTAAGACTTTTTTTGTCTATGGTGTAGCAAAATAGATACATTCACTGCATTATCTAGACTGCAAAGCACTCGAAAGGGAATTTAGATGTCTTGTTCCTGTACACTTAGCGAGTTCACAACTGAAGGATATGATGCTGGAGGGTGTCCAGCACAGAGCAATGAAGATGATGAAGGAAGCAGAACACCTCCCTTATGAGGAAAGGCTGAGGGAGCTGGGTCTCTTAAGCTTGCAGAAGAGGAGGCTGAGAGGTGACCTCATTCATATCTATAAATATGTGAGGGGTGGGTGTCAGGAGGATGGAGCCAGGCTCTTCTCAAGGTCATCTGGTGATAGGACAAGGGGCAATGGGTGCAAGCTGGAACAGAGGTTCCATAGAAATATCAGAAGAAACTTCTTCACAGTGAGGGGAATGGAGCATTGGAACAGGCTGCCCAGGGGGGTTGTGGAGTTTCCTTCTCTGGAGATGTTCCAGACCTGCTTGGATGTATTCCTGTTTGACTTGGTCTAGGTGATCCTGCTGCGGCAGGGGGGTTGGACTAGATGATCTTTCAAGGTCCCTTCCAATCCCTAATGATTTTATGAAAGATATGGACCTGTTGGAGGGGGTCCAGATGAGGGTCACAAGAATTATCAGAGAATGGAATAATAGAGAATGGAACACCTCTCTGACAAAGAAAAGCTGAGGCAGTTGTGACGGTTCAGCCTGGAGTAGAGATGACTTTATTTGACCCTTTCAATAAATAGGAAAGATGGGGAATGCTGGTTCAGCAGGTCCTGTTATGACAGGACAAGGGGTAATGTTTTTAAAGTGGAAACAGGTAGATTTAGAGTTGATATAAGGAAAAATATTTTTTTTAATGAAGATGATGAGGAAGGAATAATATTTATTTTCATTCTCACTGCTCAATAAGGAAACTCATTTCTCATTAAAGAATCTTAGGCACAAACCCTTTTAATAGTGAGAGACAAGCAGTATCGCATAGCTGGATTCATAAATCCTTCTGGATTTACACCTCTGTCATACCTCACATCAAATAATACTGGGGCTCACACTTTGAATAGAAATCACTCCTCTTGACTTGAGACCAGCTGAAATTCTTATCAATCTGATGATGAAGATTTTAGGGCATAAAGTCAATGCAAAAAAATCTGCATCTGCAACTTGACTTTAAAAATGTATAAACCACAGAGGAAGATGTTTAGGACACTCACAATTTGTGATCTTATATTTCCATTAAATTCACAACAACAAAACTTAAATGAGCTTCGTTGCATGGCAGCAAGTGTGCACTAATGGAGACAGATGCTGCTCTGACCCCTACTTATTAGGATATGACAACTGGTTTAGTTGCCATCTGCCACCCTTTAGCGATGTCACCTGAGAGTGACAGTACTGATATATCATGATGGCCAATTGCTGCCATTTATACAGTGCTCATGGTTCAGCAAATGGAGGCAGAATTTGAATGCAAAAAGCATTTAGCTACTACACCTGCTGCAGAAAACTTGCTTTCTAGCCTGCCTGGCTATATTAAGTTAAAAGTTCATAAAATATTTTTATGTGAAACTATTATGTAATTCAAGTTTTAAAGACAGAAATGCAACCGTGTTATTTATCATGTTTATTCATTTGTCTCCTCCCATCCCACATGAAGAAACACTGAGAAACTGCTAGTTTTAAATAGATAATAGACCTAAGGGCGTTGTCAGGTCTGTCAGAGCACAAGCTTGTGGGAAAAGCTAGACTTTAGCCTGTTTTTACCTGAGTGCTGTTCCAACATTGTTCCAGGAAAGGCTAGCCATGATCTTCAGATGCCATCATAATGCTAAAAAAGACAACACATCAAGAGAGATAACAAGTTTAAATGGTTTCATACAGGGTAGGTACCAGTTTGTTCAGTAGTTACTGGATTACGATGAGATGTCCCTATATGTATATATTCCACAGATAAATATCCACATTTCTACAATATAAACCTGATTAAAGTAACAAGATAAACATTATGGTTTAGTAAGTATAGGTTTGTAGATCAGATTCATATACGTGGTAAATAAAAGCAAATTAGCAATGCAGTTTGCTTATTGTAATCTATATATGATAGAGTTGATAAAACCAGAGACGTTTTAATTTTCATAGCAACATAATCTATTAAGCCTAAAATTATACTGAAATCATACATTGAAATTACACAGCTTTAATACTACCTTTATTGATATTTTTTATATCAATGTTCCTATACAAGGTACAAAATGGAATTGAAATTGGATAAAAAGACAGAAGTGAAAGGTTGTCTACATTTATCCTTCCCAACCTCCTCCATCATCCTTCACATTACTATCTTAGTCATTATTGAACTACTCATCCACTTTCCATTATTAAATGCTGTTGAAGAGAATTTCAATAACGTCCAAACTTGCTTTTCAAAAGCAGGAGAATGTGTATTTGCTTCCGAAACAGAGAGAAAGGCTGATGTTGCCAAAGGTTTTCTGCTAGTGGAAAATATGTACATGATCATCACAAACAGAACAGAGAGATCCCACAACAGACGTAACACCAAAGCATTTCTTTTTCCTTTCAGGTTTGTCTGTTTAGGACTACAGTGTGTCTCACCTCAAAGCCTCAACACTCTCACAAAATCTGACTTTGAAACTGCCTTATCTACAACAAATCTGTACCACAAACAGAGAATTGGACTTTCAATTCCTAGTGGATAAAAACATTAGGGGATGCAAAGAAATTGGATGATTTCCTGCACACAATACAGTCCAATAAGCAGAGCAGACACCTGCTGGCATTCTAAAGATGACCTTCCTTCAAGCAATAAAAACTGTTCAAAATGGTTAGGAACACTCTGAGTTTTATGGATTCGGAAAATGACTTTGTTTTTCTTTCCTTTGAGTATCTTGTATTTCTTTTATGTGAAAACTATTTCTTGGTTCACATGTTTCCAAATTTTGCAGCAGCTAGCCAGAAAAGGGATGTATGTACGGTTAGATCTTTAGTTACAGTGAAGCACCTGCAGACTGAAACCTGGAGTTCCACTCCTCTTAATTCACTTTCAGCATCTGCCTTTAGAATAAATGGTTCACAGCACCTTCATTTTCAGCTTTTAGAGTATGTGGCTTACACCTCCTTTCTTTTTGCCGGCTGTAACTGAATGGAATACTGAACTCAGTCACATCAGTCTACACTGCTGGATTGCATGAGGCCTCCTGGGGAGCATTAGACATTAACTAGTCCTGCCAATCTTGGCTTTCAACAGCCATTCAGGACTTGCCACAGTCACTCAGGACCTAAGCAACCTCGGTAGGATTTTTATAAGTTCTTTCTTTGATTCATGTTCTTGAACTTTTATTTTATTACACTTTAGTTAACTACACAATGTTTTGATATTGAGCTGAACTGCGTATTAAACATTTACTCAGATTGAAAACTGTTTATATAGGAAATTTCCAGAGATTGAAAAGGAATTGGGAAGAACAAAGAAAAACTGTTACTACAACCAAAATAGATAAAATTAATTAAAACAGGCAATACACTAAAAAAATGCAATAACTCTGACAGCTCCCTGGACATTTTATGTTTGCAGGAGTGGATTAAATGTTATATTAAAGGATATGAATACATAGGCCAGTAAGTGTTTCCCTATGGATGTCATGGCAGCTCTTCTAACAGTACTGCTCTTTGAAGTATGTTTTATGTATTTATCTTTTTTTAATTCCTGCTTTAAAATTAGAAGGGGAAAAATCTACTAGCCTGTCAGTAGAAAGCATTAGTTTTTCTGTGCTTTTCCTAGCTTTTATTAAAAAAAACCAAGAAAGTAAACTAAAAAGAGGAACTTTTATCTGTGCAGTTAGTACTGGTGGTTTAACGTGCACAGCATTTTCACTGTTTCAGTTTGACAGTGCAACATATGAAATATTTGCTGGTTAACATGAGAGCCAACTATTGTGCAGTTTAATCTCATCTGTGTGTAAGAATCTGAATTACCCCTCTTGTTGGCCCATCTGTTTCCCTGATTGTTGCTGGCTTCTCCACAGGGATATGGAACGGTGATTTAGTTGCTTCATTATTAGCACCTGTGATTTTTGCTGGCAGGGAACAAATATGCTCAGTTTGTCAAAAAGCCACACTAGCCTTCAGACCCTTCCTCTAAGACAGTTATTTCATGCTGGACGAAAGTGGAAGGTTACTACTGCTGGAAACTTCCAATAAATTCATTGAAAGAAAAGACAAAGGCAGCCTGTGATAACATAACCTTCTATATATCACCCTGCCAATACAATACAGTTCTGGTCTAAGCTTCTTCTCCATCATTCAAGCTAGGATTTTTCTAGCTTTTTTCATGGTTGTTTTTTTCTCTAATTCATGGATCAACTTCTGAGCCATGAGTTTCACGTTCCAGAACTTTGGACAGCATTTGAAGCTTTCTGCTGACAAAAATACAGTGCCCTGAAGGCAGTCATTCAATTAATCTTTTTAAAAACTAATTTCCCATTGTTAATAGCAGAATCTGGAGCTCCAAATTCTCAAAAGCCAGATATTTTCTTCTTCATTTCCTTATAATAAACAGAGCATATTTTCTTCATCAGAAAGACAGCTCTGAAAGAAGAAAAGACTTCTGTTAAGTTACAAGGACCCTCAGGAAAAAAAAAAGAAATGAGGGTATTTATCCAAATGTTAGAATTATGTTTTGGAATTGCCACCAAAGAGAATGTCATTCCTGACAATCTATATTCCTGGTTTACGGATAAATTACAATACAGGATTAATTTCACATTTTTTCATTATTGATTGTAAAACTATTGGAGCCTTCAATCATGCAGTAAACTGATCTTATAAGTTATACAGCTGTGAAAAACATTCTTATAAGAACCATTCTGTCTGGCAGGTGTATATTGGTGAACATTAACCTAAAGATACATAAAAAAGTTACCATTTTTGCATTCATTTTTAGGATGCTCTCTTCTCTTCCTCTTATTCATCTTCCATATAACATTTCTTTCTTTTGCATTATTTGAGGTGTTTTTTTCCATGCAGAATTGCAGTTTCTGTAGAGACAGAAGTCCATGGCTTGATGTCCAAGCAAGCAGAATCTGAAGCACAATAACACAGTACTTTCTGAGTGACTGTCTTGTTCGATACCAGTCCTCCAACATAAGCACTAAGGAAACTACCTAACCTTCAAGGAACAGAGTCATATTTCAGACTTATATTCTGCACCTGAAGGTATTTGTTGCTAGGTAATGAAATTAAATTCTGTCAAAGGAACTCCTCCAAAGAGAATGAATATGTCTCTAAACTATATATCAATTTCAACTTGAAAGACATCATTTTTCACTCTTTCTGATAACGTATGAAGAACACTTACATTAATAAGTGTGTTGCTTACTTTTGATACAAGAAATCAAATACTTGTTGATTTCCCAGTGAACAGAACAACTCTTGAAAAACTGGGATCTTTTCTGTCAGGGGTTTCAAAGGATAATGCTATTTATTACATATTTTTGAATTTTTTTAAGAAGTGTCTTACACCTTGCTTAGTCTTTTCTCTGACTAGCAGGAATGTGAAGTGTAGAAGCATCTACTCCAGAGACTCTTACAAAGGCTAACATATTCTTAACCACTGAAAAGCAACAGCTGAGCAGCTGAAGGGCAGTCCAAAAAAAATTGACAACATAATTGGTAAGGTAGAAGATTTAAAACATACAGCAAGGTAAAGATTTCTCTGGGAGTATGTAGTTGCAAGCTTCTTTACGGTCCAGCAAAGAGATTTCAGGGCACTGTAACATCAGTTTACATCACAGTTACACAATTGTGAAATAGTGTTGAACCACTATTATCAATTTTGGCAGAAATATTCTGATTAACGTGTCCTGCTGAAATGTAGTGCTACTATCCTGATGGGTTGGTTTGTTAAGGATTTAGCTACTATTTTGATATTTCTGCATTGGATTAATGAAAACAAAAACCCAGCAGGAGTATGTCATCTCAATATACTGCAAATTCCTACTACCCGCTCAGCTGCAATGCCTCATAGACTGCATCTCCACTGAGTAAGGTAGCACTTCAAACACTCCTTAGACATGGAGATAGAAAAATGTAGGCATTTTAGTTTCAAACTTGTTCCACTTCTACTCAGAGATTATGGAATAAGCCTCTAGAATGTGAAAGTCTGCTTCATCATTGAGTAAAATCCAGCTCTGCATTTACATGTATGCAAGGAGAGCAGGCACTGCTGGCAAGTTCCAGAATCCTCTGTGTACAAAGTCTCAAATTCTTCATCCCCAAATATTCTGATTAAACTAGAAGCCAAGATGTTTCTCAGTAACATGAATAGATAGGGTTTTTAATTGTATAACATTGGGGTTTTTCAATCAAATAAACTTATTTTCTCCCAGTGATCTTGTTTAAACAGTAATTTGGTTTTATTAGTAACGCTCAACAATCTTGCGGTTTCAATCTAGCTGACTTTGTACACAATTTGCTGTAACACTTATTTGGAGGTAGCAGATCTACTACTGATTTGCAGTATTGCCCCCTCCATCCATATCTGCTCTTTGAAAGGAACACTGCATACATTTCTGCTTCAGATTTCAAGCTGTTAATAGCATTTTTTTTCGTAGTGGTTAATAAATAAATAACATTTATTTACAGTTATGGTAATAATTTTTGTATGGTTTTATCAATTTTGTCTCCAAAGTGTAGGGTACCATTACAATATTTACTCCTTCCTTCCTCCTATTTTGTTGTGGTTGTCATTATAAAGGATCCTGTAGTGCCCTTTACCTTGCTGCTAGGCTAAACAATGCATCATTATTGAGACACCCAGCAGGAGTTTCCTTGGTCGATGCAAAATGTGTAATCTGCAGATTTTCTATGAATTTTCCAGCAACAGTTACTGGAAACACAGCTGCTTCAGACATCAGGTAGTTCTCTCTATTATGATATCCCTCTCACATCTTGTAAATCTGATTAGAGAACAGATGCCTGCGATCATGATCATGTGCACCAGTCAGCACCAAATCACACCCTCCGTCACTGGCCAGTGCAGGACTTAGAACATCCCTGTCACTCTTTACACATGATAGTCTCATACTTCTCAAAAGTCTCCAGCCTTCTCAGAGAATCTACTTCAGAGGTCTGCTATTATTTACCATTAGCATTTCCCTGCTTTGTTTGACTCTAAATTTATGGTAAAAAACCATAAGTAATAAACAGAGAGCATGATATGGCATTTGGTTAAGATACGCTAGGAAGACGTACATTTTAAGCTGGTTTGTATTCTAAGGCAGCAATTTTGGGCTGTTAAACTACAAGACAGCGTTCTGTTTCCCACAGACACATTCACCTCCCAGTTGAAAGAGCTCATGAAATGCTTAATTGCTTCTCATTCAAGTGAGGATTGGTGAAGAGATATTACTGAATGAGGTTGGTTGGTTATCCTCAGGTCTTGTTTTCCTTCTTCATTATTTCACTCACAAATTAGCACAAAATTTTCCTCATTTCTTGGCGATACCTTTGCATCTTTTCAAAACACACTGTGTATTGTATTTTTTATTTAGACATTACTTAACTATGCCTCTCCTTCAGACAGTAACTGCAGAGCAGTGATGCAGCCATTCAGTTACATTTTTAATGATCTCACTCTTAACATAGTAGAAAATAATGCTAACAGAGGACTACAGCCTATTCATTAAATCCATCCATCCTTTTTTCCAATCCTGTGGAAAGAGACTAACCAGCTGGAATCAAGGGTTTTTTAATCGTTACTGACATTATTATGGTCATACATCTAATCCTTATTTCAGCAGAAAATTAAAAGGATACTGTTGAGGCAATCTGACTCAAGTTACTAAGTTCCGTGAAATTATAGTTGAAGCTGGTAATGAGAAACCACACAGGACTGAGAGAGAAATCTATATGTTTACATGTCTCAAATATTTTCATAAGGCTCACTCTTATTTTCATCACCAGGTGACGGTCCTGAATCCACACATTGATTCCTTAATCCTTAAGTACCTCAAAGCTATGCAACACTTTTAACCTCGGTACAGTGCTTACTTGTGTCTTAGCTTTGATTTCCCTGTGTCTGCAAAACACATGAAAAAGGACAGTATTACTGTAAAGAAATATTTTAACAAGTTTTATTACAAAAGAACAACAGAAAAAGGGAAGAAAAACAGAAGTGTAAACTGCTGACAAACTGATTCACCCTGCCACCACTGCAATCACAATGAGCCAGTTGTCACCTGGCTCACAGTGTGAAACCTAACAAAGGATTCCTCAGACCACGGAAAGCAACTTTCCACCTCTCACTTTTTCTTCACCTTAACAACCAAGGAAGAAAAGAAGGAAGAAGAGAAAAATGGATATAGGTATAAAATAATACCAAGACGACATCAATAAATATTGGAAGGGTGACTGCAGGGATAATGGTGCCACACTCTGGTGTCCAGCGACAGGACAAAGAGCAGTGGGCACAATCTGGAACACAAGAGGTTTCATTTAGTAGTAAGTTAAAACTTCTTTACAGTGCAAGTCACAGAGCGCTGGAACAGGCTGTGCAGAGTGGTTGTGGAGTATCCTACTCTGAATCAGATACTCGAAACCCACTTGGATGCATCCCTGTGCAGAGTACCTTAGGCAGTCCTGTATTAGTGAGGAGGTGGAACTGGATGATCTCTTGAAGCCCTTTCCAATTCCAATGATTCTGTGATTCTGTGAATCAGGAATGAGGGAAATTTGAGTAAAAATGTAGAGAACAAAAGTTAAAATTGATCAGGGAAAAGACAGAGAGGGATTATCTATTCACCAAGTCAATGTGGTGAGATGGAAGCAGCAACAAAAAGCACCTGGTCTGCACGCTGACTCAGGAACAAAAAGAGAGGAAGTTCAGCCCTTTCACAGGCTATTTATAGTGCCATGGAGAAGGGATCTCTGTTGGTTCTCACACTAGTCATGTGATAGCATCTCATTTGTTTCCCAAGATGCCATGTCATACCATTTTGTGCACAGAAAAAATACTGAATATTTAAAGATTAATATCTCACTAGTGCTAGAAAGTAAAAGCACTTTTTGTGAACCAGTATTTTAATAGTTCCTACCCCATGCTATAGAAATGTTTTTTAGATTTCATCGTATTTAAACTCATTATTTAATGTCTTCCTAAGTGAAATTTATAGTAAAGTTCACACATAGTGAAGTGCAAAATTAATCTTGTTTCTCTCCATGAAAGCCCTGTACACATGTACATCATTCCTGTGGGACAGTTTCTTCTCAAACAACTTTAATAGATAGGAAATTTTTTAAGCACACACTTCTTATTAAGTATGAACATAAATCTTTTACTTACTTGAAACTCAAGGTCTGGCAGGATTTCAGCTCATTAACAAGTGTCTAGTATTTTAGAAAGATAATATATAAGTTTTGACTTGTTAACTAACACATAAACTTCAAGGTAATTAGAACAGCAATTTCATCACTTAGTTAAAATTCTTGATAACTCTTTCTGTTAGATGAACACTCAGCCAATAAACCACTATTTATTTCAGAGCCTGGAACTTTCCTTAGTAGTATGGTTCAGCGCTACCAGAATTACACAATATCAGATACATTATAACAGTCCTATTGTATACAATTCCCCTACTGCTAGCTGTTTAATTAAACTAATTTTTCACCAAAAACATTTAAAAGAAGAAACCAATCCCGTTTATTCTGATACTGAATAACTTCTTAAATCCCAGGGCAGCTGCATTAAGTTCTGTTTGTCTTTATCAGCTGGGTTTTTCTGAACCAGTTACTTCTTATTCAAGTCAGTGACTTAAAGTGCTATTACCACTGGCTTTCAAAGTATAATAGCTAAAAGAAGACTGTTATCTTCAGTTATTATCTAGAAACAGGAAAGTTGAAGAGTTTTGCATTTTTATGTAATTTCTCTCTTCAACCTGATGCAATCAATAAGAATATCCAATTAGCTATTCTTATATTCAGGTGTTGGTAAAAAGAATTAAATATATCTGTTTATCTGGTTACAACAAATCATAGCACCACAGTTTTTAACCTTGATATACCTTTGAATGAATGTGAATTAAGAAAATTGAATTCTTTAAGACATAAGAACAAATAATTACAGTTACTACACTATAAACAAAGATATTTAGTAACCTATCACTGGGGAAACATTAGATAGCATCCACTGGAAAGCTGGAGGGTTTGCTTCTAGCCTTAATGATACATAAAGAATACATGACATACCTGGATCACCTGCAGTGTCTCTGCAAAGATACATAATAGTCCAAGTAGAGAATCAGCTGACAGTGACCTCCAGTCATACTCTGTATAAGAATGTATTCCTTATATCTGTAAATAAGGAAGAGGGGCAGAAGAGTAGGAATTGAATAAGGAGGTTTTAAGGAGTCCAGATATAAAGCATACCAGTGACAAGAAACAGAATTAATCATTAGCCACAATAAATGAAATTATTTTTAGTATATGTAACTATTATAAAAATATTAGAATCACAGAAATATTGAGGCAGGAAAAGACCTCTGAGATCATCAATTNAGCCTCCTTTTCTCCAGGCTAAACACCCCCAGTTCCCTCAGTCTCTCCTCATCAGACTTTCCCTCTTCTCCCTTCCCCATCCTCATCGCTCTCCTCTGGACCCACTCCAGTACTTCAATATCCTCCTGGATGTGAGGGGCTCAGAACTCCACACATTACTCAACGTGAGATCTCACCAGTGCCGAGCACACGGGGAGAATTACATCCTTAGTCCAGTAAAAACTAAAAGGTATTCAAGCCTGTTTTCAAACCAAAGAAATCTGACCGTGTACACTGCTTTTTTTTTTCCTACTTCCAACACAAGGACACAACTGAAATGTTTTTGCCCATGTTAAGACAGACTCTGCTTTACAAATGTGGCTATATAAATATTTACCAGCACAATGACAGATTTAATGAAAAGTTTGTAAGTCGGAAATTCCTCACGTACTCCCCAGTGCACTTCTGATCTTATTTCTCACTTCTTACCCATCCCCCATGTTTACAAATCACTACAACTTCTTCCATTCTTAGTTACCTAGCCAGCTATACCACTCATGTAATGCATGTTGGGTATATACTTCTCTCAAAAGAATGTGAATGCTTTAAGTGTTTCTACATGTTGCCACTTAAATGTTTTCTGAAGAAACTTCAGTTACTGAAATCTTGTCATGCAGACAGGCTACACAGATCTAAGTTTAATGCTCTAGGGCAGTTCATCTGCCATACGTAGGATTGTAAGATTAACTCTTAGGATTTAAAAATAGTCTTTTAAATTTGTTTTAAAGTGCCTAGAATACTTGTGGAATCCATGTAAATAACAACAATAGAACTAAGCTGCATAGAAAAAGCTTACCAGAAGTTGCACTGTAATGAAGACCTTGAAGTAGTCCTGCTGTGGAATGATTATTTATTTGTAACCTGAAGAAAATTAATATTTTGTAAAAGCAAGTTGCTGACATTTTTTTTCCAAGTCAGATACTGCAAGCTGAATACTGTGTTTCAAATTTGCTTACTACTGAAGGTGCTAAGAGAAAGGAAAATAGAACATAATAAAATGACAGAGGTTATAGCCATACACATTAATTGTGCAATACTTATAGAAGCATGCAAACTGTTCACTCAAAAGGGGAGTGGACATTAAGAAGTGGATACAAACTGCAAGCTGGATTCAGCTTCGTCATCATCAGCTTCCTTTTAAAAATATTTCCTCATCCTATCAGTAAATATGCCAAATGAACAAATTTTCATTTCAGAAATTAATCTCAGCAATTGCCTCCTTTTGGTGAAAATCCTGGCTAATACACTTAGAAAAAGTGAAATATGACTTTCAAAGGGACAGTCGGACTGTGCTTGAGCATTTGGAGAGGAGGAAGACAGTCATGAAGAATCTTTTTTAATTTCTTTTTTCATTTGGACAGTCAGAATTAAATAATGGTCTTCCCTCCTCCTCTGCCCCAACTGAGAACTGACTGCAGATGTAGTCATACAAGTTTTCAAAGTCAGTAACTCAGACTCTTAATTGCAGATGAAAACGTCTAACTGATTTATCTCCTAATGTACCTCTGATTCCCTACTTTAAGCCTGGTTAAAAAATAAAGTCCTAGTTGCACACAACACATCTAACTATTCATTTTGAAGTTAAAATTATAAACAGGGTAAAATATAAAGGGGTTAAACACAAAGAACAGTCACACATTTTAACATGGAGCACTGAAAGATCCTTTAAAACAGGTGTGATGTCAATTTGAGCCAGCCAAAGATGCAGTTTTGTGAAGAACTGAAGGCAGCCATCACTGAACCAAAGCAACTTCCAACTACACAAAGCACAAACAGTGTATTTGGTGACACCTTTCAGCTCTGGAATCTTGGCAAAAATTAGAAGGATTCATATGTAGTCAAGGAGAGATAACTGGAAGGTACATTTAAGAAGCATCTCATAAGATAACTCATATACTTGAATGGGGCTGTTTTCCACTGTATACCACTGCCTCCACTTCAGATCAATGGCCCTTCAAATGAAGGTCGATGTAATTTCTGCACTGTTTCACATGCTTCTCAGAAACAGCTATTTTCTACATAGCATTTCTGAAGAAGTGGAACATAAGCTTCCAGTCTGAAAGGTTAAATACTCAGTAATAGGTAACATGTTCCATCATCTAACACAAACAGCACAAGGATAGTAAAAAAGATGTTACTTGTTATGCTGCAGTCAGCAAGGCCATGGATTTTTTTTTATGGCAGTTTAGCACAAAATGAGACATCATGACCAAATTCAGAATGAGTTTAGAAGACAAATAATTCTTCATATTATACATGCAGAATGACGGGTTTTTTTAAAGTGCACACTGTAGTTAATATTTAAATGTAGAACCAGCAATTCATAAAGTCAAAGAATCACAGAACCATAAATTAGAGGACACCTCTAGAGAACATGTATTCTAACCCCATCCCCTACCTCAAGCATGGTTAAGTGCAAGTATGAAACTGCATCCAGCACTGCAGGTGTCATCTAACCACTGCTGAGTAGAAAGGAATGATCCCCTTGAACTCACTGGCAACAATTTGCTTAACTCAGACCAGGGTGTTGTTGGCCTTCGTTACTATCAAGGCAGACGATTATCTCATGATCTGTTTGTTGTTCTCAGCACCCACAGGTCCTTCTGTGCAAAGTAAATCCAAGACTGTAACTGCACAAGTATACTTGGAAATGAGATTACCAGGTTCACCAATTCATGAACAATGTTGTAGTAACCTGCTTGTGACAGAGCTCATGTCTCTTCTGCATTTCTTTCATGCCACAAATCTCCCAGTAAATATTAGTGGTTTGCAGAGTCTTGGTCCCAACTTCACAGCACTCTAAGTGTGGCTCAAGTACACAGAGGTAAGCATTCATTTGTCCCTGTAGAATGAATTCTCTCATTCACTTCTTCATGGCAAAACCCAAGCTGTTGTTACTGGGCAAAATTAAGGAAACTGACTCAGAACTAAGCTTTCTGCTGTCACACACCATATGTACATGTCGCTATATACAAAAGCATGTTGGAGAAGAAACACCAGCAAAGAGTCATCCCTAGCGTTATGAATAAACAGAGAACACTAATGTTCAAAGATAGAGTTCCACAGCTTTTTAAGGTACTTCATTGTTATTTCCTTCATAGTTGGTAGCTTTTTTAGAATTTATTTGCAGCTTAATGAGGAAAGATGGAAACTCTTTGCATTGTTCTGTTCTCACATTGAAGCTCCAATTATCTAAGTAGGTGTCATGTTATTTATCCTTGTCAAGATAATGAAAATGGAAGGCATGAAGTTTTACACAGCTGTGCAATTCACAAATATGGAAACAATTTTCTTAATGCTTCTCTGTCTCTCCCTAGGACAGCTACAACTGCACAAGTCCTCTCCCTTCCAGGTAACTAAGACAGATTAAGAAAAATAACATTTCAAATTTGTCATTGCTTTGTGGAATATGAAAAAAAAAGTTGTAACTGATTTACTAAAGGAGGAACAGTATCTACATACAGCTTACTTTCTGAAAGCTAGTGTATTCTTTGGGGAAACAGAAAAAAATCTGAGAGGAAAAATTACTTTCTGAACAAACAGTACCTCAACCATGTAAAAATACTTTAGCCTAGAAAGATCTCTACTTCCTAAAACACTCTACTATCTACAGACCAAGAGGAAAAGACACAGATGTAGTACAGAAATAGAGTACTCTCAATAATGTCTCAGGATTTGTGTGTCTTGCTTATCTGAAGCTAGAGTACCAGCACAAATACAGTAAAATATGTTCTTTAACATTAGAAATATTTTAATCTTTAGAGTAATATATTACCTTATCCTGTTTGGTCTTCTAGATTTGACTATGCATTAATGATTTTCAAGAGAATTTGTCAAGTCTGACTTGAAAAAAAAAAACAAAACAGAAAATACTGGCTTCCCAGAAAACACAGCTATCAGAGTTAGTAACGTTTCAGCAGACACAGCACTTTAAAAATAGGAACTAAGCGTTGATTGCAACTATCTTCATTGCACTTATCAACAGCATCATGGAACCAAATTGTTTAACAACATGTTTTAACAAGTGTCATTTCCTTTTAAGACATTAATGATATATTTTGTCAAAGTTACGCAGCCTGTTAGTGTAGCAAGTCCATCAGAAAATTACATTCTGACAAGTGCAGGCTGTGCTTTCAGCCACACAAGGACTAGGCGTAAAGCAAACCAAACAGAACAACAGAACCTATGTAAGTCTTAATATTACAGATCCTTATACTTGATTATGGTTTGTTTTGCCAAAAAAGATTGGTAAGTGATTTATAACTCCATTTATTTAGTACTTTTTGAAGGAGGAAAAAAAAAGCAAACAAAGTGGCTAGGATGCTTCTTCAACAGAACTGATCTATGATCACGCTGAAACAAGTCAGATTTTTATATATTAAATGGTATAACATACCAGGACAGTACTGATGATCAAAAGCAACATGCTTCATCTGTAAATTAACTGTGCATCTAATATCCTTCTCCTTGAAAAGAAACACAAAAAGCTGTACACAGATAAACAGGCTTTCTACAGGGTCAGTTAATATAAATGGCAGCATTTTTGCTCAGAAAGTTAACTGACTGGAAGATGTCCTTCAGAAAAGGACACTCCTTCAGAAAGCTTGCGAGACATGAGCCCCACCTCCCCAGATCATGAAATGAAAAATAGCTGCTTTAAGTTTCCACGGATACTATCATTTTTTCAGAGACTTGGGCCACAGCAGATTTGTGTGAAAGAAGAAAACTCCATGCCAAAAGGTATCCTCTGTAAACATGAGTATGGAAGTGAGCCAGACACAGCTGCCATGACAGCACCAAGATGCTACAAAAGTATTTCAGTTTTACAGGCAAAAATGCTGTCCTCAGATCTGGAAATTGCACTAGTGATCCTGTTCTCACTCCATTCAGAGCCTCCTGCAACTAGAAAAAGTTGCCGTTCTAAAGTGAAGATAAGTTACTTAAAATCAGCATTTGCTTATTTCATGATCAAAAACCTTTACTAGAAGAATTGCATGCGTGCCACAAGAGTCCTAATCTGATGCAATCTATGTATGAATATATATCCCATGATCATTTACTTAAGAGGCTTTCAAAAATCTACAGCAGTTTGCTATTTTTCTAATCTTATTTCTCATCTCCACAGATCTTTCTGATGCTTCAGGGCAATTCTATAACTTCAGAAATGTCACAAAAAGGAAATTGAATTAAACTACCAAGAAATCAACGTAAAACACACTTGAAAAACAAACAGGTGCAGAATTTAGCCATTAAGATTGAAAATCCTGAACTTGCACTTTAGACAGTCAGTGTAAGACAATAAGATGCATGCATCTGAGTTCATTACCTATTGAGACATTTCAGCTATTCTCCAACAGATTGTTGTTTTTTTCCATAATATAGCCATAATGTTTCCCAAAATATAGCATTCAAAAAATATATAAATGAGCTCTTGACAAAAGTTTAAAGAAAATATATTTATTAATTTTCAGCAGAGAAAGAAAACAGAATAAATATAACAATTTCTTACACTCATCTTTATAAGGTATTTTTACTTTCAAATGTCATACTTATAATACAAATTTCAACTACTATTTCAGATTTTAGAGGATCATATTCACTGAAAAAGCAAGAACTTTTAATGTTAAAAAAACATACATACCGGAGTGCAAATGTTTATTCCTTGAGGCTAATGCTAAGTGTTCAAGTCTTCTAGAACACTGCAAGATCTTTATTAGTTCAGCAATTCTGCAAGCATCCAGTTGGCATGCACTATTCCATTAAATGAACTATACAGCTTGTAACTTTTCATAGTAAGCATTGAAGTGACCGTTAAATAACACTGAAAAATACATTTTCCAGTTTTTTACAATTATGACAAGCCCAGCTTTTTAGAAATCTCACTTTCAAATCCTCATTTGAAACAAAACAGATCTAAACTTGATCCTTCTTTAAACATGACTATAACCAGGCAAGTGCAATTCTCATTCTGACATGTTTATAAGGTTTCGGAGTGTATCTGGTAAGTTCTCAGCAGAAGCAGTTCCACTGGGATTGTTCTGCTCATAAGCAGGAAGTGGGGAGACAAGCCCTGAGATTCTGTAGGATGTTTGTAGCTACATTTATATAGCAGTTGAGTTTTTTCATTTTTCTATGCATCATCTATTCAAACCAGTTTTCTTTCAGCAAAAAACATACAGCATCGTCAAATCCATTTTGGTACAACAACTCCATTTTCTCCTGGTTTGGTGGGAACAAGGCTTGGTTAAGTCTTACCAGGTTGGCCACAGACAGCTGCAACAAAGTGAGAAGCTACACGTTACTTTATTAAAGCAACTAGACTTGACTGTGTTGCTGTTCTGTTTCATGTACCATCTATAAAAACAAAGACCAACATGGCTATGCCTATACTAGTAAATTAAACAAATCCATGTACACTGCTGAGCTCCAAGACAAACTGGCAATAACAGTCTGCACTTATGCAATTAAACTCAGCCTCCAAGACAGACAGTCTGCATGTAAAATGGCCCCAAGTTTCTGAAACATTTTCACTGTGGAACCATTCCCAGAACTGTCTGGCAGACTGGTAGTTGGCACATGCTAAACTTGTGCAAGGAAACATTTTGACAGCTTACTAGTGCTAACAGCCATGTTCTTAGGAGAACTCCTGCAATGCTTTAGTATGAGTATAAACACAGCTTATATTATCAACAAATCAGCATCTCAAGTGGTCACGTTAATGACGTAGAAATATTTCAGAACTTTGTTCTCACATACAGTCATTATTAAATTGCTTTTACCAAAATTAAAAATATAATTTGATTTAATAATGTTCTGCATACTCCATTTATATGATTAATTTAATACATTAGCTACACACTTTACCATGCACAACTTTGTAAAACAAAACAAAAATCAGCTTAATTTTTTGAAGTGAGCAATTATTCAAATTCTGACACTAATAGATGGGGGACATCCAAAGGGAGAGTAAACTGTTCACATCCCAAAACAAAAATAAAGATGCACAACTCTTAATTTTATGCCGGTTACAATACTGCCAATAAAATACCCCACGTTCTTTTAACATGCAGCTTACAGCCCTAGGAGCTAAAGGTACTTCAAATAGAATAGTTTAAAACATTGCCTGAGATTCTGTACAAAGTTTGAACTTGCACAACCCCAGAAGCAATCTAACTCTAGAGTAAATTTTTTGTGTCTAAACTAATTGCCAGCTCATTTTTTGTCAGCTGGATGCACAGATCACAACCAAGAAAAACACAGTAAGCAATAGCATATATTTACAGTAAAGTATGAGATTATTTATCTTATATATATGACCATTTAACAAGTATTATCTCACTTAAATTTCCTCTGTGAAACATCAAAGATTCAGAAATTGATCCAATTTAGTGTAGCCTTACATACCACTACCTCTACTCAAATTACAAAACCATTAAAAAGCAACTGAATAAAATCAAACAACCAATTACTGCTAATTTTTATTTTGCCTTTCTAATGGAGTTTTGCTGACAGTTACATCTACTGCTATTCAGCATTTTCTTTCATCATCTCAAAAGCAAGTAATAAAGTTTCTGAAGCAAAGCTTGCAAAGACAGAAATACCACCGATGAAAAGGAGGCCATAATAATCAGTCTCAGCCTATAGTTTAGTATCAGAAAACTTTCTGTAACATCTAACAAAATGATTTCTGGAAAAGCATCATGATCACAAATAACCAAATAAGAATACAGGTCACTGTATACTCTTTCAAATGTATGATATAAACCTGTATTTAAATTCAGCTAGTGCAGCTGATTTCACTAAGTGTGAAGGGATGTTCTGGACTTCCCCTCTCCTGAGGTATTCTACACAAGTCTAATGTGCCTTAAATGCACTGCCTAGCCAAAGACAGCTGATACTTAAAGCAAGCCTAGACTATTTACATTTAATAGTCTGTGATAATTTGCTCAATTTTGTGCTGAATGCTTTTTACCTTTTCTTTTGTTCTGCATTTCCCTCTCTTCAGGTTTAAGACAATTTTATCCTCAATTTACAAAGTAAAAAATGCCAAAACATAACTTCAGTTGATACATAAGCACAAAATGCACACTTAAAAATAAGTGTAACCTTAACTGCACAATTACTTTTTCTTCTTCTGAAGTTATTTAAAAAAGAATTAACTCACCATTATATCTTGTTTCGCAAGCTTAACGTAAAGATCCACACGTCCTTTGTCCTGTGGACAGATATCTAATCGACCACTGAAAGGAGAAACGGTCACAGTTCTTCCAAAAGGCAAGATAGGAAGGCCATTGGTAAGGCCACCATCAACCCACTTCTGTTGGAAAACAGAAATATTTTTAAAGTAACCTTAGTACAGTACAATCTTAACTGAGTATTTCACCCTTCTAAACTCTACCCTCTACAAACTTCAAAAGTTTCCATCTCATAATACCATAACTAAGCTAGAATATGAGGTATAAAGATCAAGGAACTGACAATGTATACACAACATGATTCATCCATAAGAACTTGACAGAATGTGTACATTGTATTTATCAAGCTACTGGTAAGGCTTGTTAGTTAATGTAATAACAAGATGCCCCACACAGAATTTTTCTCAACTCATACATGAAAAAATAAAGACTGTGAGTATTACACATAAACTTTACCAGAAAATGTATAGTCATCCAAAACATTACCCTAATTTGGGTCAGAGTAATCTCTATGTGCAGGTAAACTGACTCCACTAGCTAAAGCAAACATGGCTCTTCCCTTTGTCTTCTTCCAGAGCTACTCATTTTCTTATGTTCACAACACAGCCACAGGTGGAAAGTTGAAGGTACAGGCGGAAAGACGCTGAACAAGCATGGCAAACAAAACCAAGAAAACATTATCTGCTACAGGAGTTGAATATAGGCAAGAATGACAAACTAGAAACAAAAATAAATCAAATTCTTGCAAAGCCCTACATATTTCTTGGTTCTCAGGATGCACAAACCTGACAGGTAACGCAGTCAAATTCAATTTCTGTATAGGCACGGACAACCCTTGCATCTCTTGCCAATACACTTCCTACATGCATATTTCTTTCTGTGCTTACATACGTAACACAAAACTCAACATCATTCTACTAATGGCTGGATGCATTCACTGACATCACACAAGGGGATCTGGTGATCAGCTGTAGCTCACTAAACTATACACATCTACAGTAAATTATCCATTCTACATTTCCTTTGTCATCAGGGGACATAAAATACTTCCAGAAAATGATTCACCTTATTGGAAGTAGATATTTACAACTGATTTGAATTGTGCTGAAAAAGTGCTTTCTTCTCCACTGATTACAAAGGAAACATTCATTACCTAGGTAAGATATAGACTACTGAAGACAACTAAAGCTAAGCAAGTTGAAATGCTATACAAAATAATATTGCAAGATTTACTTCAGTGTTTAATCTCCCCAAAGGTAAACTGACTATTCTGTGATATCATCAAATTTCATTAACACAAAACACTAGAAACAAATGATAAGTTGTACTAGTACTCTTCAGCATCACTCCAGCAGAAGATAGCTTTTCTACTGCAGGTGATGCTATACGTGACCACTATGAAATGGCAAAATAATGCAAATTTTCCTATCACATCACTGAAAAGAGCAGAGGAATTTAGTTAAAAAAAAAGTCTCCTAGAAGAAGTATACTACTGGGAAATTGTTCAGCACAATGAATGTGATAAGCACTATCTCTGATTATGGTGTTTGTGCTTCAGAAGCCACAGAGATTCTCCAAGGTGTGTCACTGAATTGGTTAGATCTTTCAGCTATGTCTTTTACCATTGCTTAAAGCAAACCTCATGTTAATTTTATAGGTGTAGTTTTCCCTCAGGGCCACATTTTTATGAACACTATTTGTAAATCCTGTTATGCATGGACAATATGCCCTCTGTCACAGAATGGCACAGGACCACAGAACATTAGGGGTTGTAAGGTAACTTGAAAGATCATCCAGTGCAACCCCATGACAGAGTTAGATCATTTGATTTTCTTTTAAGCATTTAAGAGAAACTGCTTCTCAGTAAAAAATGCTCCACAGTCCCTCATGATATGTAGTTAAAATAAAGCATTTATATGCTGCAAATAAAGACAGGAAATTAAAAGAAGTCAGAGCATAAAATTAACTAGCTCTTGAAAAATGCTTCTTAGCTGATGAGGCAAGTTCTCCATAACTTTAGCATTAATTTCTGTAAGTACAGTGCAAAGACAGACAAAAGTTCTGAAATATCGTGCAACAAAAACCAAATCAGGCACTGAAATTGAGGATGAGGAGTTGATCTAACAGAATCCACCCACTTACCTGTAGATGGTTTTTCAGAAAGCTGTTCACTAAGAACTACAGTGACACAAACTACATCCTTATAACCACATAAAGTCAACTCATTCATCTCTGGATCTTTATTTGGGTTAAAGATTAACCTTGCCAGAGACACAGAGGACACCAAAACAGTAACTTGAAAAATAATTTCACAATAATGTCTTCATTGGAGTTTTCCCCAATTTTACTGAAGTCTAGTCCAAAGGAACCTAAAATCCCAAGCCCAGGTAACAAATAAGGCCAATGCAATGATGACCATTAGCATACAATAAATTTTCCGGCATTATTTTACATTTCCCTCAGATTGTTTCTAGGCTCATCAAACCAGAAAAACTACACACTGTGAACAGACTGGTGTTACGTCTGTGCTATCATGATACTGAGCTTATTTACCCTGAAAGTATAGCCTCCAAGGATGCATGGGGTATAGGTATGATAATCCTAGTGTAAGCCAAATGCCTTCCAAAATGTACTTTTTCTTCACAGAAAGCTAAAAGGAAATGCTTCAAATTATTTACCTTGGGGTTCACTATCTGTAGGCAGAAAGTACAGGCTAGGAGTAGTTTTTCTGATAATATTCTAGCAAAAATGGACCACACCTAAATACCATGCATCATGTACCTCAGATAACATACTGAAACATAATTTAAAAGTACTCTCAGAAGCCTCAGTTACACATATGCAGGCCACTGAAGATCTGGACTAACTTTCTGAGGCACAGATAAAGCACAGATTAAACTCAACCAGCTAGCAGGAAGTTAACTCAATTGTATGCTGTCACGGACCACATGGCAAATAGAATTTATCTCCTGAAGCCAATGTAAATGCAGGCAGAGCGGCGGTCTGTTAGAGTGAAACTTAGGGAAAAATTGGAATATGACACTAAGATGATCAGTGGCCTCACAAAGGCAAATCAGTGCCTCATCCTTCTTAGTGACTTCAATGCTTACTGTATCTGGATCACAATGTTACATGCCATGTACCTGACTCTACACTGAATGTTTTAGGGTCCTTACCACCCGCACATATATCCTTATTACCTACTATTCCAAACCAAGGCAATATTACTGCTAAAATAATGCTAAAGTTTTAAAGAAATTACATGCATTCACAGAAAATCAAAACCACCCAAACAAAACCCAAACCACAAATACACTGCTTTACAAAAGTATGTGAAAAGCCCACACAGGTTCACAGAACTAATGATTCCAACAAAAAACAATAAATGAGAGTGATCTCATCCTCAGAAACTGCCTTTTGTGAATCTCATTTAAGGAGAGTAGTAAGAAACAATGGGATGACAATGAGGTTCAAGGAATAGAAGAACTGGTTTCTGTGACACATTCATTAATTTTGAACGTAAAAAAAACAAAACTAGGCAGAAGTGCAAACTGGTCCTACAGTAACTACTACTACACCTATGCAAGCCATAGGTATACAAACCTCTGACATACTGACCACACCACTTAGCTTAGTGTCATCTGCTAACTTGCTGAGGATGCACTTGCTCCCACTGTCTGTCATTGGTGAAGTTATTGAACAGCACTGATCCCAGTACTGACCCCTTAGGGACACCACTTATCTCTGATCTGCATCTCGACATTGAGTTGTTGACCACAACTCTCTGGAGTCAACATGCAATCAATTTGTCATCCATTGAACACTCCACCCACCAAAACCATCTCTTCCCTATTTGGAGAGAAGGACGTTGTGGCTTTACATGTGTCAAAGGCTTTACATAACTCCAGACAGCTGACAACCATTACTCTTTCATTGTCTAACAACATATTCACTCCATCACAGAAAGCCACTAGGTTGGGTCAAGCAGCCGTGCTAGCTGTCTCCAATCACTTCCCTGTCTCCCTTACACCTTATCATAACTTGTAGGAGGATCGGTTTCTTGATCTTCTCAGGCACAGGCTACTACTTTTTACTCTTTTTTAAAAAAATGGTGCCTTCTTCTAGTCTTCAGGGACTTCACCTGTTTGCCAGGATTTTTGAAATATCCTGGAGAGTGGCCATGCAACTGCATCAGCAAATTCCCTCAGGGCTCTGGGATGCATCTCCTATAGACCTACGTATGTTTAGGTTCCTTAAGTGGTCATGAACCTGATCTTCTACAGTGGGAGAAACTTTGTCTTCCTGGTCTCTGTTTTACAGTTTTCATAAACTTTGAACAAATGAAGAGAGAGGCTGTCAGTGAAGACTGAGGCAATATTTGTTAAGTACATCAGTCTTCTCATTTCTTACTAGCTTGCCAGTCTTGCTTATCATTGGGGGATGCTTTCTTTCACTTTATTTTCCTGGCTGATCTATCTGTAGAAACCCTTCTTGTTATTCTACGCATTCATGGCTGACTGTAGCTGCAGTCGTGCCTCAGCCTTCCTCACCCCATCCCTACCCAAACAGGCTGTGTCCCTACACTCTTCTCAGGATACCTGTCCCTGCTTCCACTGCCTGTGCAATTACTTCTTACCTTTTAGCTTAACTAGCAGATCTCGCCTCAGCCATGCCAGTCTCTTCCCTTCCTTGCTCGATTTCTTGAACCTTGGGATTGATAGCAATTTTGTTCTGTGGAAAGCTTTCTTAAAGATCTGAGAGCTTTGTTCTGCAACATTGTCCCTGAGGGCTGTTTCCCAGGGAGCTTGATTAACTAGCTCCTTGAAGAGCTGGAATTTCGCTTTGCTAAATATCAGGGTCCTGACTATACTCCTGGTCTGACTTTAACCCTCAGGACTGTGAACTCCACCACTGCATCATCACTGCAGCTCAGACTGCCTCCAAATTTGACAGCACTAAAATCTCCACTGCCTTCTTGCCAGTGACAAATGCATGTTGCTTTGTCATTTAGAACAGGTGGCAGATTTTGTCACAAAAAGCTTTAGGAAACAGCTTTATGCTACAAAGATCATTTCAGTCTCAGCACTCATGTGCTTTTGAAACAACACATGAATAAACACATTTTTCATGGTATTAACCTACAGTATCAACAGAAATAAAACAGTTGCTCTACAAACATAGCACTGCAGTTGCTTCAAGATTAAATAATTTCATTAAAATGAAGAATGCCCTTAATACACATGTGCAAAACAAAAAAAGTCGTAGTTAGACTTAATAAAAAATTACCTCTCCTTTATATTCCACTGGCTTCATTCCTGCATATACTGGTATAAAACTACTTGCTAGCAGCACCTATCAAAGAAGGGACAGAAACAATGGAGAATAAAATGGATGAAAATACAACTAAATTCTGAACTAATTATTTTTTCATATATTTATATTATTTCATGTATTTATCTATATGAAACAATATAGCAGTAATCCATTGATATGTTAGTTTTACATAAAAAAAATGTCATGTCAAAATGTGATTAGAGCTATTCAATAGGGTTTGGTGGTTTATGATCTGACAGTGACAGCTCTCAAACTATCACAAATTAACCCATTGATTTATGTGAATCAAGAGGATATGAACTTAGTCTATTAATCCGCAGAAACTAAATAAGCATATGATAAAAACACTCCAACAACATAAAGTGTTGTCAAAGAAGCAGCAGACCTGATCATTCTGCTGGAGTATTTATATAGTGTTTAGTCTTCTAATCAGGTATTCCAAGACTCAAAATTTCTAAAATACTACAAACAGGCTGAAAAATCACATGTGTTTATCTCTAGCAGGGTTCATACTTTGCATTTAATACATTCAAGTATTAACAAAAAATATGTGCTACTAAGAAGTTAATTTGCCTTTAACCTTTCTATTGACTCATATTAATGCCTGTAAGAACATATACTTCTACACCTGAGCATCTCTATATATGCATTCAGTACTCAGCATTTCAAAGAGAAGGGGTACCTGTGGGGATTAAACGCAATATGTCAGAAATGTTCATATGACTAGATGTGGCATAAGAAAAAACTGGGGAAGAAAAGCTGGTTACAGACTGAAGTATAAGCGATACAGTAAGATTTAGTGTACAGCTAACAAACACTCCTAAGCCTTAAAGAAATGCAAGCATTTTCACTTAAGGCAGCAATACTGCAATTCATTACCTTAATGAGGTCTTCCCTGGAGGCAAAATTTGAAACCAAGTGATTTTCCCCATTTTTGGTGTTAGTGACTGACACATAGAGCCTGTTGTCAGCAATCTCATGAGCATTAGAAGGAAGAATAGACTCTATGCCTTCCCTGGAATAAAGAAAATGCTAAACATTATTCATCACCATTATTTAAAAACCTTGCAAACATGTTAAGGGTAAAAGAAGCAGTGTTGAGCACACCCCACAGAATAGAAAAAAATGCACACTCTCCATTTCCAGTTAGAGAATGTCACACACAAATGATCTTATAGTTGCATTAAGATATGTACCTAAGTGTTTTCATAAAATCATAGCCAGGCGTCACAGCACCGAAGTTCAATTTCCTAACTTCCTCTGCAAATCCATAGGCAAAATGCTTACATTTCTGGAAATTAAAAATAGTCAAGATTAAGAATGTTTTAGTTAAGGGAATTATGATTCACTGGGGTATACAAATACGTTGATCCTTTTATAAGCACTTATTTGTAAAAATAAGTTACAAATAAATAAATTGCAGTAACAACAAACCCTCAGCAGGATTACCACTTTATCAATCAAGGAAAGTTCAAGGCTATTTTTCAATATATTACCCCGGCTCAATAAAGAGTTCTCTGATCCATGCTGTTACAAGAACGATCATTCCTATTTCAAGTGTAAAGTTACATCAGTACTAAGAACAGACGTAAGTACTTTAGGATACCTACAGTCATGCAAAAAAAAACCCCAAAGGCATTACCTGCACTGCATTCTCACTAATGCTAAAACCCATGCTATTAACAAATTTCCACATATCTAAATAAATACAACACTGTGAAGGCATTTAATGAATGAAGTACTAACACTGATGACACATGAAGAAAAAAGACACAGCTAAAAGACAGGCAACAGATTCCATGTACAGAAAAACACAGGCTGAAAAGCCTAGAATTAACTAGAAAAAAATAGCTTCAAGGGTAAACCATAAGAATGGCAATAGGAAATTAAAAGAATCAACAGCATTTGCAAAAAAAAATTATTTTGCTAGAAATTAAAACACCTTACTATAAATAGTTTGATAGTTTATTAGCTTTCTGCATAAAGAACAAATGTGCTGCTGGAAAGAAATGATTGATGTAGCTGTGGAAAGGAAAAAAAGTAAAGGTGTCTTACTGAGGAGGGAGTAGACTTTAATGAAAGGAAAAACAGGAAACACTTGACGTAAGGATTAGTACAAGATCAGAGGCAGGCACTGTAATGTTTGTGGTAACTAATTTCACACAGGTTAGATTTGCATCTTTACCCTATAAAGTACTTGCCATCACCAGTTCTCAAATTTACTCTACAAGTTAGGCTTCTTCTGTAGTGAATCAGCTGGTAAGAGGCACTTTCAGTCACCTATCCCCCTAAATAGACAAAAAACCCACAAACATCTACATAGAAGCACCTCAGAACCTGTTGCTTCTATGACAATATAAACTGATGGGGAGCTAAGAATAACAGAGAATGAGTCTGATGAATCCCAATCTAGGAGAACAGAAAGCTACTTTCCATATCACTAGTACGTAGACCATATCTACTCAAATGTTGCTTACAAAAAGAACATATTACAGCTAAGAATTATCTGCAATTTTGGAACTAGAAACTTTACACAATACATCTAAATGCTTAATAATGACTAAAGATATGTTTAGAAACTCAGTGCAAGTAGTCACAGTTAAGTAAACTAGCCCTCAAACATTATCAAGGTACTTTTGAAATACATAGTACTTATCTATGACTCCACAAGCCTCCCTAGAATTCTCAAGTCCCAGGTCTTCTCAACACTGACAAAGACTGAAGAAAAGCATTTGCAAACTGTCACATTAGAACAGCAACAGTCAAAACAAGAAATACTCAGTGGTACATTCTCTCCAAGATAAGAAAAGGTTGTATTAAGAGTTTTTAGATTAAGAAATGGAAAAACTCATAATTATAGCTTCCCTAATATAAATTCACAAAATTTACAATGTAATTGCTCTAAGAGTTATTTGTGGACATAGAATATATCAAGTTCAAAATTCAATAAAAGTAATGCCATAATTATATTAATAAAAATATTCCTATTCAGTACAGTGCATTGCCTTTAGTTAAATACCACAAAAATGAGGAAAGATTATTTCCCACACCAAAGCAGGTCTCTATTTTCCATTTATGCAGTACAACAGAATGACTAGTAACTAACAGTGATTAAAAAAGGGCTAAAAAGTTAATGAAACATTCTTCAGTTTGTAAAAAAATTATATATTTACAAGGAAAAAGCCCATCAGCCTCAATGCAATTTAGGCTTAGTATTAACAAATCAAAACTATTCTAAAATTTTTACTTTGAAAGAATTTTGTAAGCTGGACCAGGTTGGGAACAAATGCTCATATCCTGTGCCTAAAATAAGCAGACACATTTCCCTTGGGTAAGAAAGGCTAGCTGTTGTTCACCATAGAGCAAATTATAATCAGAAGTATGCATTGTACCAGGCAAACTTGAAACTGAAGCACTAGTCAAAAGCTACAGAAAAGAAATAACACCCAAACAGAAGGTAAGTCAGGTTCTCTTTACAAGCAGAAAACAATATCCAACCACACAATGAATGCACCTGAGACAGGTGGGGGGTGGTGTACAGAAAGAAACCAGGGAAGACCTTACTGCTGAAAGCAACAGCAGAGCTAACTGCAAGCTGAGTTCCCATTCCAGAATTAAAAAAATAGCAGAAAGATTAGTGGCCAGGTGTGATACCAGTTGGGGCTACTATCTGAATCAAATGCAGAGAAAGCTGTAATATCCCACGCCTGGAAAAAGTTACCTGACATTCACTGAACTGAAACCTCAGTATGCTTAGATTTAAAATCTAACAACCTTTTTTGTACTCCAACAATAGCTTATTATAATTCAAAACAACTGCTTATTATAATTCAAAATATTAAAGTTATATTCTGACAAGGTTTAGCCACCTACATACGTTAAGGCAAAGTCACTAGCTTTGTAAGGTACATTGGTAAAATGCATATTTAATAAAGTATATTAAACTATGCCTGCTTGCATGCAACTCACCACTCACACACACAACATTTATGTTTACACAGCTAAAAATACTAAACTCTTATGACAGGTATTCGTCATAAAAAATGCTTTTTGCCTCGAGTCTCAGATTTTGTTAATGAAAACATACATACAATAGCAGTTCCTTTACAAGGAACAATGGAAAACAAGAACCAAAATATTTTCTATTGCTTAACAGAACAAGATGATATAAAAAAATATTGTTTGAAAATTATCATGTCCTATACATAGGAGTTTCTTAATTTACCTCTATATTTTCTGGTACTGCTAATAACACAGCGGCAACCAGTGATCCCGCAGAAGCTCCCGCAAAAGCTTTCACAACTTTCAGTAACTTCTTACCATGCCTGCAAAAAGCAGCTGCTGCCCCCAAGTGGTAAATACCCAGAAAACCACAAGCTGCGAAAGACAGGTTGATGTGCTTCATTTTAGCTGTGGAAACAAGTTTCTCAGTCAGATAAATTTGTTTTATACTTCTATTCTTCTGGCACAGAACACATACATATACTATACACATAATATACTATATTCACATAGCAAAAAGTAGTTTATTTTAAAACTGTAAAAACCTTTAGATTACCAAATACATTAAGTTATTCTCTCAAAAATAAGTTTTTCACTCAAGAAACAAATATAGACAATGCACCTATAGACAATGCACCTGACCATTTTAATGAAAGACAAAATAAAAGTAGGTAGTCAGAAGAAAACTATTGTGTAGTCACACATACACAAATTACATACACAAGGCCCTGAACCCTATAAGATGAGATTTTCTCCCCCCATTTGCTTACTAGTATTATTAGCAAGCATTAATAGATACATTCTTAATTAGGTATTTAGAAAATAGAGAAAACATATTGTTGCTGTTACTAAAATAAGAAGGAAATAAAGTAAATTTTAGAGCACCGAACGTATGAAAAAACACAAATACTCTGAAATATATGAGCGTCAGAATTTAAAACTTGCTAAAAAAGCAACATCAGTTCATTAGGGGTGGTTTATTAAGAAAACAAAAGAAAGCTGTGCATTTTATTAGCTCTTCTTTGTCTGCAAATAGCTAAATTTATGACAGCAAGATATTCCACATAGGTATAGAAGATAGTGTGAATGAAGACTATGTTAGCATTGAATTAAAAAAAAAAAAACTAGTGTATTTGCATCTGTCTCAATATGAAAGGGACTAAAAAATAAATTGGTACACTTGGGATACACTTGATTTTTCTGGTTTGTAATGAGATAGCTGATGAGAAGTTTATTTTGGAAATAATCTACAGACACTGAGGTGTCATTTCTGACAAAGACAGGCAAGTATGTACAGCAGCAAATGTTAGTTTAAATTGCCTCTTCAGCTCAGTAATGAGAAGAGTAAGAAAGATGAGAATAAAGAAACACCTTTCAAAAACACTTGTCGAGAAGACACACTAAACTCAACAGCTTTGCCCATAGCATCATTAAAATCAGACCATGGATAGGTCTAACCAGGTAAGCTGTTTTTCCTAAAAAAAAAAAGGGAGAGAAAAGCACACACACACTAACAGGAAATACCACTTGCTGCATCAATCATTCTGCTAAACCACTGCATTACCATAGGATAGCTTACAACCTTTACATTGGAAACATATATCCACTTATATCAGTTACAGGTGTTTGTATCTAGTACATGTGTACTAACAGAGGTTGGCTTTTGCCAAGACAATATGGGAAAGGCATTTACCATGAACCAAATGATAAATAATATTTTTCAAAACTAAAAGCAAACAAACATCGTTTAATGTAAAAAAACCCAGACAAAACAAAACACTGTACTGCACAGAAAGTAAAGTTTACTCAAGTGTTCAATGGAAAATGACAAACACAATCCTATTTTGAAGTTTTTTTTTTTAAGGAATGGAATAAAACCAAAACATGCTTTGAAGTACAATGCTACGACATACACTTCCTTTCAGGCTACTTAAACTCTCTTGAGTTTAGCCAACTGCTGCAACTTTTTCCATGTCTTCTACAAATGAGTGGCAAGGATGAATTTGCATCACAGGCCACTCTCACAGAAAGTTGAAGATTGTTAAAGCAAATACATTATTAAGTAGGAGAAAAAGCACAGAAGAATTATCTTTTCTTTGTTCAAAAGACATTTCGGGCTCAAGACACTCCTAATGTAAAACATTATGTAAGATAAGGTCCACATTTACATAGTTGATTGGTCAGAAAATAAACAAGCAAAGGACGGACTGGCAAATCCCAAGAATTACAACTAAAGGAAATGCAAAGGTGAGAGGTAATAAGGTTATTGAAATAAAATTGAGCATATGTATGCCTATGTACATGTACATCTTCTAAACACAAAAAGCATTCTAGAAGGTATTTCTTCCTGATGGAAAATATTTAGATATTCATAAATAAAAAAAAAGAATTACAACAAAACAATACAAACAGTTTATAAAAGATAAATACAGCAAGAAATATAACATTTTTTTCTAAAAAGAAAAACATCTTTACAAATGGAGAACATAATCACACTTCACAGTATAAAGAACTGGTTCTCTCAAGTGGGAATAGAAACTGAGGTTATGTGAACAGATTAATCTCAGATTAAGAAGTGTTGAAAATACACTGACTGAAGTCAGAACATCCATGCCTTCTCTTACAAAGCTTCATGAGGAGATTTTGTTTTCTTACATAAGCTTTAGTTCTATCTATCAGTTACTGCAAGTAAACATTGTTCTCTTAAGTCTCTAGATAAAAGGCATTTGATCCTTGATGAGAATTAGTTTCTTAACAATTAGATGCCATCTAATTCTTCCTCTTTCTTCATTACCTTACCCAAAAGAGAGAGAAATTATTGAATGAGTACTGACATTAGAATCTCGACTTACAAATGGATTCAGTGTGACAATAACATGGAAAACTTAAAAAATACAACACCACTAAGGTATCAAGTAAAGGAATACTGTTGAAGAATACTCCTGGTATGTTAAGAGTAGACTAATTTCAAGTCAAAAAATGTAAAATGAATATAACATAAAAAGGATTTTTTTGGTTCTTTAACAGAAGCACTCTGATCCACTATATTTGCATGGTATACAACACAGCACTGCTTTATGGATTCCAAAAAAAACTTAAAAAGATGCAACAGAGTGGCTATGCTATCCAGACATTACTTTTTTATTGGGATCAGTTCACAGTCTACATTATGCATTGTCACATATTAAGACACATATACATGAAATTTAAAAATACTTCCCTATAAATGTTAACTGGGAGAAGACCTTCATATTTGAATGACAGTTCTAGTGGTTACCTGTAGCAGTATGACTGAGAACTATGCTTTGCACATACATGTAGCAACCTTATTAGTGGTTAAACAATGAGAAAAAAGAAATTACTAGACCACAGACTAATTCACGAAAGGTCTCTCCTGAACAACCCTCCACTGCATAAAGCAGGGTCAGCTATTTAGGTTGGAAAAGACCTTCAAGATGAACTACTAACATAACCCTGTCAAGCCCACCACTAAACCATGTCCCTAAGCTCCCTATCTGCATGACTTTTAAACATGTCCAGGGATGACAGTTTAGCCACCTCCCTGGGCAGCCTATCCCAAAGCCTGACAACTCTTTTCATTAACTAACATTTTCCTAATGCCAAACCTAAACTTCCCCTGACACAACCTGAAGCCATTTCCTCTTGTCCTATCACTTGTTACTTGTGAGAAACTACCAACATCCACCTCTCTACAACTTCCTTTCAGGAAATAGCAACTCCAGTCAGCCTCCTTTTATTCACACTAAACAGTCCTAGCTCCCTCAGCTGTTTCCTATCAGGCTTGTGCTCCAAATCCTTCATGAAACTTGTTGCCCTTCTTTGGACCTGTTCCAGCACCTCAATGTCTTTTGTGTATTGAGGTGCCCAAAACTGATCACAGTACTTAGCATGTAGCCTCATCAATGCCATATACAGAGCAGCAATCATTTCAAAATATCACTTGGAGCTTTATCAAGTTGTTAATGATTTATTTAAAAATCATGTAATGCTTAGGTCTGAAGTGATAGCTATTATCTGCTGTTGGGCAGAACAATCAGGTCTTTTTTCATTTGTTCAGAATATTAAACTGAGCATTGCAAATAACCAGCATGGTTAAGAAGCAACAACAGAATACTGACATCTTCATTCAGCACTATGCATCTAATTGTGGGGAAGTTCTGTACATTGAATTGAAGGCCTCTTTAAACAAATCTGTAAAAAAGCACTTGATCTAGAAAGATGATACATGATAAAAAAATCATGGTTCCTTAAGGATCTATCTGCTATTTGGACACATATGCTCTGATGTCTATGAGAAAAAATAAGCATATGAAAAGAAACTAGAATGACCCTGGGGCTGATCAACCTTATTACTTTACAGACAATGCAGAAGCACTGAGGAATAGACATAAAACTAAGGATTCTATTTAAACAGAAGACTTGCATCTGTATTAATAAAAATTAATTTATTAATAATAAAAAATTTACGGGGGGGGCAACATTTCTGTTTACTGAGCATCATCTCATCCATTTGTAATGCAAGCCTTCAAGCAAATGCATGTAAGAAGACAAGCCTGTACAGCAGAACTATTACACAGTACAATACAGCTTTTTGCAGATTTCCTAATTGTCATGCACAAGAAATAGCTCAATAGTTTCTCAAGCTGCTGTTTCCTGAGCAATATAATTACAAAAACAGTACAAGAACTCAGTGTATTAACCAGCAATAACCACCTCCCTGTCATCCTATTTGTAAACAAAATCTGAAAATGCCCAAAAGCAACTGACTAGAAGACCTTTACAAACAAAAATTACGATATACATAGAATGTGGATGACCCAGTGCCCTGAAGCACAGGAGCTGAAATGTATGATGCATAAGAGCACATTTGAGGACTAGTTATTAGCTAGGAATGGGAAAACAAAGTTATGGAAATAAGTCTTCAGCTAGGCAGCACTGCTAAAATAAAGATCAACGTTGTAACTACTAATTGACCTGAATCTAAAAGTATCACTCCTGTGTTTCATTAATTTTCCACATTTATAGCAAACTAAAAAGTTCACTAGCATCACAGTCCAATCATAGCCTTCAGTGAATACTCAAGGAATTGATTCTTCCTGTCAAATATAGGCCCAATACAATATAATATTGCATTAAAATACAGTAACACAGCCAACACAATGTATTTTACTTCTTGTTAACACCACAGTACAACTAAGTTATGCATCTATGCAAACAGAATAAGCATTGTCAGAGTTGGTTAAGTTGAAAAAAAAAAAGAATATAAATACAAGAACAAAAAAAACCAATCAGTACACAATCCAATCAGCTATTAAAACACTTCAGAAAACTACTCAACTCTTTGAAAACTATAAAAAAAGGTGTGTACTACTCCCTTAAAAATCACAAAAAAATAACTAATCACACAATACAAAGCTTTCAAATTGACAGCTCAGCTATAATTTTTTAATAAAAGATGTCTGGAGAAGGCATGGAAAGTTGCCTTCTTGAGAAGAGGGTGTCAAAAAGTTCAATACCTTCTAATGAACGTTGGCTTTCATCACTCCATACTCCACTGGGTCTTTTTATAGCAGCTACTTTAGTTTCCTCTGTACTAGTCGTCATTCTTGTATCTACTAGTGATCGTTTATTATTTACCTTGGAAATCTACAATCATACAGTCAAACATTTTCATATTAAAAAGAGAAACAACAGACAAACAGAACATGAACATTACTTTTTCTTAAACAGATTAATGAAGTAAATTAAAATTGCTGTAAAACATCTGATTTTTCAATTGCTTAGCTCCCACTAAGTTAGTTGAAACCAAAAGGTTCCATTATTTATACAAGCAGCAATCTATATTTTAAAGACTAACTTAAAACATGTAGAAAAAGAAAAGCATTTCCATTTGCAACTTTCAATGTCCAAGATGAACCTTCATTTTGTGTCCTGTCCTATTTCTGTTTATATCCACAGATTATTCTAACCTCTATGTTTTTATCCTCCCTAATTCAATAAAAATTGACTATTTTTCTACTCCTCTTCTGTGCAATATTGCATTTCCAAAAATTCTTCTAGAGAACTTGGTCCTGTTCTTAAGTAGTTGTCACTCTAACAAGCAATTTGAAATGAAATTTCTCTCCAGTTCAGAACTATCAGGCACAAAAAGTTCATTCTGAAGTGCTGGTTCTGTAATTTGTTGCTGCCTGCCTCCTTACCTTGATATATACAATCAACTTGTGAATAAGGCTGCAAGATCAAAAGCTTAGGTTGGTAGAGTCTAAAAGAAATGATCCTATCACTGTATTGACCTACATCACTTATACCTAGAGCAGTACAAAAATACTTACCTGGAATTTAACTCTGTCACATGGTGCTGTCATGGTGCTATAGTTTAGAATTCCAACCCCAAAATGCTGATTTTTTTGAAAACTGCAACTATCCAGTCTGCCTTCTTTCAAATGAAGCAACACTATTCGAGCACCACAAAGACTTTTAGAAGTCCACATTTTCTTAAAAGTGACCTCTGGATCCAGGTGATAGAGTAACCAAACTGATACTCTCAGAAGCTATTTTACTGTGGAGTTACAAACTGAGTATGACCAGATGAGTATGGACACCTTAGAAGCAGAGTAGAAACTTTCTCTCTTCTCATCATAACCTGTTCGGAAACATTGAGGGAGGGGAAAAAAAAAAAGAGATTGACAAAAGTACTGCACATCAAGATACTGATACTGTAACAGGTTTTATTCACTCTCCCTCCTACTCAAAACACAGTTGCATTAACAGTTGAAAATGAAACAGTTCAAGGCAAACTTTTGTTCGGTAGCTACTCACCAGCCTGCATCTGACACTGTATTGCTCACCACTACCATAAAGTCAATTGTTCATTTCAGAAACAGGAAGGAGCAGAATTGTTAGTAATGCAAGGGACAAGTAGACAAACAGTCCCTTAAAATTAACAATGTAAATACAACGTTCCTTCTAACTCAGCTGAAAAACATTCACAAAATACTAGTAAGGAAAACTCCAGCATGCTGCCCGGTACAGGACTAGCCTTGCAATCTTCTGTGTTACAAGGTTATTATGGGAGTGACCATAAATCAAGTGTACGTATCATTTACATCCAGGAAGGCTGTGACCATAAAATATAAGAGAAAATGTACCTTTCCAGCTGAGAAGCAGCAAGTTACTAACCTGACAACCCGTGCAAACCAATCAATCCCACATGGGTAGGTCTCAGATTCCTGTCAACTCCAGACCTAATCCCAACCAAGAAAAGGAGCCCAGGTTTTCTGTTTCATCTTGTGTGCTATATGAGGCCTACGAGACAACTTCCCCCCAGTTTTGCTCTGCCAGCAACTGACCGTAGCAACCAAACTGAGCTGAAACGTGGAAGCCAAGTTTGCAGTTCTAGAAGCACAGAACGCCAAGTGACACCTGAAGCGAACACCACCTCACGCATAGCCACCGCACCTCCCTGCCTCGCACACTCACAAAACACAAGAAGCCAGCGGGCCGAGTCTATGCAATCTCTAAGCTAAACCCGCCCACCCTGCTCCTACTCTGTTGCCTCCGCTCCGCGTCCCGTTCTAGGCCATCACAGGGCTCTAACGCAGCCAGCGAGAGCTGCCCGAACGATCCCGCTGTCCCCCATCTACAGCCGCGGCGATATTTGACTGAAGCAGCAGCGGCGGACAGGACACCACGGGCCTCACTCAGGGGGGTTCGTGAGGGGTTGGGGGAGGAGAAACGGGGTGTCGCAGCAGGCCCCAGCCTGTCCCGGACTGCCCCAGCCCAGTCCCGGATGCCCTATCCACCGAAGCTCGCGCACCCAACTCTGGCGAGCGCGGCCAGGGCGGGGCGGGGCCGGGCCGGAGTTCCAGGGAGCCACCGCGGGAACGGCCCCGCCCCTACGCGCGTGCGCAGTCCGGGTCGGCCGCTGGCAAGCTGGGTGCGGGTGGACGGTCGCGGCCCTCACGGGCGGGGTGACGGCTGGGTTGCTCCGCCTCTGCTGGCCGCACTCGGAGGGATTCTGCATCTACTCTCGTCGCTCCCGGCTTCCTGTTGCTAAGCCGTGACCTCTGGACGAGAGTAAAGTCGGGGGTTTCGCAGTGTTTATTTATAAAGTGATTCTGCTCACGCACGTGTCAGCTGAGTGTCCGGGCCGACACAGCACGCAGATTGCAGGCAGAGAAGGGTGTAGAAAACTGTGTAGAGGAAAGATGCCTGTGAGATAAAAGTGTATGTGTGTGAATTCTCACAGCGGTATGGCAGGGGTTAAAACTAAACGAGCTGGAAGAAAAAGAAAAGTGAGATGTCACAGGGATTAACGTCATTCAGCTCTGGCACTACTAGTTTTCTACTGGTACAGAATCATAGAATCATTTAGGTTAGAAACGGCCTTAAGGGTCATCATATCCAACCATTAACCTAACCCTATGAAGCCCACTGATAAACCATATCCATAAGCTTCATGTCTGCGTGTGTATGGGAGGGGTTGGAATGGATTTATCGTAGAAGGAGCTGCAGCTGTTTTGGGGGCAACCCTGACAGCTTCTGATAACTAAAATGATTGTGCACATTTTAGTCATCTTTCCAACTGCTACACAAAGCTGCAGGACTCTTAGAGACACCAAACCATCTTATAGAGGAGTTACTACCTTTTCATCATCCTATGCTCTTTCCCCATATTGAGAGGCTGAGCTATTAGATGAGAAGACGAGATGAACCCTAGCGGTGAACAAAAAATTCTTTAATTATAGAGTCCTGATTTACATTGGGCAGTTGTATCATTAGGATCACACCTGCATCTAAATTCTTACCTGATTGAGAGCCATGGCAAGTACAAAGCTCACAAAGCAGAAGGACCCTTCTCATCCTTATGCTTCTAAATGTGGTCAGTCTTTCAGTAGCTTTACATCTTCCAGTGGTCTCCGAAAGTTTAGGTCATGCCTTTTATTTGTATACTTTTATCAACTAGTTATAACATTAGAAGTTGTTTCCAATATTGGTGTCATTGTAACACCGATGAAGAAAGTAAGATTTTGCTTGTTCTGTGTGATACACAACTGACCACTTCAGAGGAGAAAATGTATATTCTCTGACACTTCACTTACTCTGTAAAGCTAGTACCTGCTTTTCTTTGTCACATGTAGCAAATGTGCCAAGGAGTTTGTACTAAAGGAGTGATAGTGAACAGACACTTCCCATTTTCTACTCAAAACCAAAAATTGAAGATCAAGATATGTTAAAATGTCAGAACATTAGTTCCTCCAAATAAGATCTGTTAATATTTTATGTGCCCTTTATCAACTAGTGCTAAGATAGCATTAACTTCTGTAGGTTGTCTGCATGAGAGCAAATCATTAATTTCAGGAGTACTTCAGTTTGCAAGTCCATTCCATGTATGTGTGTTGTGAGGAAATGACAGATAATGTGCTTAGGGAGCTCAAATGCAGCTGATACATTAAAAAGTTAGGTAACAATTAAAAGGACCACTTTCCTTAGACATCTGTTGGCTTCCCACTTTATTGTTTTATTTTAAAATAATTTTAAATTCCTTATTTCCCTGATTAGAAGAAATTGTATTTACAAAAAAGACAGAAATAAAAACAGTCACCTCACTCATGCACAGATTATTTTGCTTTTAAATCTTTTTTAAGCTACACTGCATCAGTTGCAGAAAGGTATTCCTTTGCTGAGTGAACTTGACACTGTGAACCATACAAAAGATACCAGAGCTGAGCTCTTAGGAGTTTCTGTATTAGAAGTCTAAGCAGTAGGTGGCACTTTTTGTCTAGTCTTTATAGACCAATATTCTCAGCATGAGTGGCATTTGACTTTTCCAGTTTCTACTCTCACCCTTGATCTGGGCAAGGAGTCAAGCAGAATTCTAAAATACAAATATTTTCTAAATATAGACAAAAGTTATGTCTGGATTCATTTGGGGTAAAACCATCAATGAAAAAATTCCCAATAAATTATTAGGAATCTGCAAATACAACGCAGGTCTTTCTCTTATGTTGCAAACTATCTTCAAACATTTATTGGTAACCTTGTGACCTACAGAACACAGGAATATTTCATGAAATGAGGAACTACTACAACAGGTATAGTAGTGTTAGATTTTGATTGTTCTTTTTCTATTCTCTTTTTTGAGGTTTGTTTATTTTTGTATCTGAAGCCAAAGACCCAAGTCACAATGAAGATTTTATCAGATTAAAATCTTAATCTAGAATTGTTCTTAGTTCTTTTATCTCCCCCCAGATAAAGGTGGGGGTTGTTTTGATCCAAAAGGCATGCCTGTTTTTTGATAGTAAGAGTTATCTCAAATAAATGTCCATGTAGTTCCTAAAAGACAGCGATATTTTCTTGTATTGGATATTTTTAATGTAACCAGGCAGTTTTGTATTTTCTCTTATTTTTGGCATTTTGGGTGGGATTTGTCAAAGGAATGCTAGCGTGGGCTACAGTCTAGACAGGGATATTTGAGCTAGTCATTCTAGGCTGTCTCACTGGTCACTGAAAAGAAATAGACATCTTTTCAAAAAAATTCATTTCAACCCAGAGTAGACTTTTATATGTGTTATATTAATCATTCTCTAAAACTGCTTATTTTTCTTTATTGACTTTGAGTAAGCTCTAAAAAAAACACCTCAGAGGTAAATGAATGAAGTTTGGCAGAACAACCCTCTACCCTGGCAACAGTGTAGACTTACTTGGCTGCCAAATGTTGAGTCCACCATCACTTGAAGTTCTGAGATGAGATGAATTACTGTCTGGAAGCCAAAGAGCCAAACTGAAGTCATCTATTAAATAGAAAATTCAATCAGAAAAATGAACATATAGAGGGAGAATGACATACTGCTATCAGATTGCTCCATTTGCTCACAATTGGCATCATTTCATTTCCTAACACATTATTTGAAGTGTTTACTTTTCCACTCCATGTTCTTTTTCATCATAGCTTGCATGGATGCCTGTCTTATGGTTCACTGTCCTATGAAGAGGTTGTCCAGAGAAGTTGTGAATGCCCTGTCACTGATGGAATTAAGCATTTCACTCACAAGAGAGAAGTATCAGTTTATTTATTGATATAAAACAGTGATTTAACAAAGTTGAACAGTAAATACAATTTCTTAAAAAGATTCAATGGTGAGGTATACCAGATTGTTTACTGCATGGAGGACAGGGTCAGACAAAGCTGTCAGGAGACCCTCCCATTATAAGATTTATATGTGCACAATTAATCTTAAAAATTACTTTAATCAAGCTTCAGTAGCTTTTGCATGCTATTAGTCACATATCCAGGATCTGTTGCAGCGAGGAACCTGTTGACCTCAAGGAGTACCCTTCACAGATATCTTTCTACAAGGGGAGATCCTAGTGTGCAGCCAGCTACCATACAGTAGACTGCAAAGGTCTCTTGGGCAGCCCAGTATTTATGGGGGTAAGATGACTGACTCATATTTATAGTCACATACCAAACTTGTGCTTGAGCTTATTGTTTGGCTTAGCCCTTGGTTATTGTACTGTTATCTGTTTCACCTGAACTCATATTGAGGAGGATGCAATGATCAGACTCAGGCATTGTTATTGTGTTATTAGTGCAGAAGCAGAATGCAGGAGGTGAAGGTGAAAGGTCATGTTGATGGGGAGGTGAAGAACACTCTCACATGTCCTATCCCTTGAAGTGTTCAAAGTCAGATTGAAAAGCAACCTGATGTAGTGAAAGTTGTCCCCGCCCATGGCAGATGATCTTTAAATGCCTCTTCCAATGCAAACCATTCCATGTTTCTCTGCTTTTTGAGTTCTTCTCCCTTTGACTTTCTTCTGAAACTCTTCTATTGATACCGATTTATTGTTTCTTCTGAGTAACTGATGTTCGGTACAGGAATAAGAGGAAATGTATTAATGAAAGCACATAATCATCACTGTTGATGTGCAGGCTACAATTCCTTTCCAAGTTCCAGTTCAATATGCAAGTAGTTATGTTTCTTGCATATTTCACGCTCCCTAATGCTTCAGCTTTACCAGATTCATAAATCATTATGTTTTTGCCTGATACTCTATGAAATTATCTTTTTTTCCCCCTAGTCCTCTACAGCCTTACAGAAATTATTTTTATACGGATTGGAAAAGCTTTAAAATCTTTACCCTATTGATAAGTTCTCTGTACTGCATAATGTATTTTATGTGCAGTTACCAAAAGTCATCATTTTTCACCTTCTTGCCATCTGTCCTCTACATTTTATCTCCTCTTCCCGTTATTTTATCTTGCCTTCTTTATATTTCACATGTTAAAGCAGTTGGAAGTATGTACAGTGATGAACTTAATGAGTATACTTAACATCATATCTCTTTGCAGGTATTACCTGTCAATTTATTAGTGTTTGCTAAGCTTTTGTCCACATAGGAACAGTGAAGAAAATTAATCTGAATAAACTAAGTGGATTAATTAGGTCTTGTTAATTCTTTCTAGCTACTGCTTCACAATTTGAAAGGTCATAACTGAGTTTGTAGAAATAAAAAAAGTTTGGATATTAAAACAGAGCTCTGAAAACATACTAAATCATTTTCATCCTTATTTGTGTTTTGTGGATAGAAACTGTAGTTTTAAAGTAAGGGTCTGCTTAAATGACTTTGAGGTCTCGTAATAGACACATGTGTATAATATATTCACACAAAAAATAGTTTAAAAAGAAGGCAAAAGTAGATGTTAACATTTCAGTCCTTCAAAGCCACCTGCCTGATGTTTATGTGCTGAGTGTTTTTGATGCATCTTCCACTTTCCAGTCATGACTACAAAATAATAACCCTTACCAGAGTCGAAGGAATTTGGTGGGGGATGGAAGTCAGAAAATAAATTGTGAGATGTCAACAGTTTAGTAATACTTACTTTAAACTATCTGATGCGTCAAAAAAGAGAGGGAAATTAAATCTGCCACTCTCTGGAATACGTTTACTAACCATGACTACTAGAGTAACATTTTCTGACAGGTTTAAAAATCATAGACTGGTTGGGGTTTGAAGGAACCTTGAAGATTATCTAGTTCCAACCTCCCTGTCATGATCAGGAGCATATTCTGCTAGACCAAGTTGCTCAAAGCCCCATCCACCCTGGCCTTGAACACATTGAGGGAGGGGAACATCCACAATTTCTCTCAGCAACCTGGTCCAGTGTCTAACCACCTGTACAGTGAGGAATTTCTTCCATACATCTAATATATAGGCTTTTTCGGTTATATACATTACCCCTTGTTCTATCACTATATGCCCTTATAAAAAGTCATTCTTCAGCTTTCTTGTAAGCAACCTTTAGGTACTGGGAAAGCTGGTACAAGGTTCCTCCCCAGAGTCTTCATTTCTACAGGCCGAACAACCCCAGCTCTCTCAGCCTGTTTTCACAGGACAGTTGCTTCAGCTCTCTGATTATTTTAATGGCCCTCTTCTAGACTTGCTCTAGAAGGTCCATGTCCTGTGAGGACTCCAGATCTGGATACAGTACTCCAAGTGGAGTCTTATGAGAGTGGGACAAAATCACCTGTCTTGACCTGCTGACCAGGCTTCCTTTGTTGCAGCCCAGGACATACTTGTCTTTCTGGGCTGCATGAACATTTTGTCAAGTCATGTTGAACTGATGATAAGTGAACAACCCCAAGTGCTTTTCCACAGGGCTCTTCTTAATCCCATAATCACAGAATTATTGAGTCAGGAAAAGATCTCTGAGATCATCAAGTCCAGCCTATGACCTAACATTAGCACATCAGCTGGACCAGGGACTAGGTGACACATCATCTTTTTTTAAACACCTCCAGGGATGATGACTCCATCACCACCCTGGGCAGTCCATTCCAATAGTCTAACCACCCTTTCCATGAGTAAGTACTTCCTAACATCTAACCTAAATCTCCCATGGCACAGCTTCAGGCCCTACCCTCTAATCCTATCACTAGTTGCCTGGGAGAAGAGCCCTGTCTCCCACCTGTCTGTAACTTGCCTTCAGGTAGTTGTAGAGAGTGATAAGGTCTTCCCTGGGCCTCTTCTTCTCCAGGCTAAACAATCCCAACTCCCTCAACCTCTCCTCACAAGACTTTCCCTCTAGTCCCTTCACATTGCTCTCCTCTGGACCCACTCCAGTCACTCAATATCTTTCTTGAAGCAAGGGGCCAAGAACTGCACACAGTACTCGAGGTGAGGACTCACCAATGCCGAATACAGGGGGAGAATTACATCCCTCATCCTGCTGGCCACGCTATTCCTGGTACAAGCCAGGATGCCATTGACCTTTCATGCCACCTGGGCACACTGCTGGCTCATATTTAGCTGGTTGTCAACCAATACTCCCAGGTCCCTCTCCACCAGGCCTCTCTCCAGCCACTCATCCCCCAGCCTGTAGTTCTGCTGAGGGTTATTGTGGCCAAAATGTTGTACTTGGCCCTGTTAAACCTCATCCCGTTGGCCTTTGCCCTGCCCAGTGACCCAGCCTGTCCAGATCTCTCTGCAGCATCCTCCTCCCCTCCAGCAGATTGACTACCCCCAAACTTAGTGTCATCTGCAAATTTACTAAGGGGAGGGGGAGATTTGATCCCTATATCCGAGTCATAGAACTGGGCCCAGCACTGGGTTTTGGTTGTTTTTTCTTTTGGTCAGCCAGTGCACTGGCAGGGAAAAGTACACCTCCTTAGCATGAGAGGATGTTTTGATAGGGACATAGCCTTCAAATGCATAGCAAAGGCTCATCAAAGCATTCTGGTTTTGTAAGCAATAAATTGTGGCTTTAGAATTACACTGTATATATTAATCATTCTTTGCACATCTGCATGATGCATAAGCCTCAAGTAAACCCTACATTAAAATGAATTTGCTATAATGCTTTCAGAAGTCATAACTGACCTTAAAGATGTTGAGGACAAAAATAGTTCTTTGCCTTTGCAAAAGTAAAACACAAGGTAAATGTGTTGGAACTGGAGAAATGAAGGCAGCACCTGTATATGCTCTTCTAATTTATATGAGATCTTCATGAACAGGGTCTGCTGTGCCTCTCATTAACACAGTGTGCACATAGTATAATGTTTTGATTGGAGTGTGATGAACCTATAAAGAGAATTTTCTTTCATTTGTTTTTCATTTTTCATTTAAGTTTCATACTTGTCTTGATCTATATATCTGACCCATTACTGCTTTGACTACCTTGAAATATAACAGTCCGTGTTCACATGACATGCATGCTGCTGGACATTTCTGAAGTGCAAACTGTTGGGAAGTGGCCATATAGACCTTGTGCAACTCAAGATTAATTGATGTTCTTGCAACTGTCTGGGTCAAGAACTCTTCCTTATATTACTCTGTTTGGTTTTTTTACTGAAAGTAATTTTAGTACTTTTTGCCTCAGGCTCTTTTACTGAAACATGATTTTTTTTTTATCATCCTTTGGAGTCTGATTTATTACATTTTAAATTAAGATTGACAGATTTTATTTTGGCAGTTTCTGGATATGTATGCTTTCAAATCAGATGAATGCAGGAGGAAGTCATTCTTACCTTGCAATCATGAGTTGTAAAAAAAATGAAAACATTTGCATAAACTGACTCAATCTGTGAGGTGCAAGTGTCCTCAAATGGGAAAAACCTGTGTCATTTTACCCTGCTCCTGGAGTAGTTCAATATGTGTGGTAATGCTCTTGGAATAAATTTGATTGCAGGTTTGGGTATCCAATCCCCATTGTATTTCCCTTTTGTGTATATTTGTCTGACTACTTTGTGTGGTATAGAATTGAGAAGCTTGCATGACACTATAGAACAAAGCACAATGTTGAAGGAAAATAGAACTGGGATTCAGTTGTAGCATTCAGTAAGTACTATCTAAAGAAAACCCTAACCATTAATAAGGGTGTGTAACAGCAGCCTTTATTTTGTTTAATGTCAGAAATTGATTAGCTTGGACTTTGTAGTTCACTAAGAAAGAAAGCTGTTTTATTTTTGAAATATTACCTTAGGATTGTATAATCACATGTTCTAAAAAGGTATTCCTGTGCTTTTGATAATACAAATATGTCTTAAGATATTTTTTTCCTTCTAATTCTTAATTGCAAAGCCTTCTCCAGGTTGTACAGCAAACAGGTCATTGAAATGGTCATTAACAGGCCTTACAAATAACCAAAATCTCCCTATATCATCAGCCTGAATTACACAGATGACATCTGTATGAAGGAGTTTCATTTGGTCTGTCCTGTACATAATTGATTTCTATACAACTGGGCTAATGCAGAACAAACTGCAACTGCAAAGAGTGGAATTTATTAAGAGATTCAAAGTTCCAGTTTGCTCTGCTTTCCTACTTTGAATTAAAAAATGATACTATTTTACATTAAACCAAGGAAAGGATACTATGGAAGCAGATTTCTAATTCTGTTTAAAAACTTGAAAATGCCAGTGCTTTTTGATCATTCCAGAGCAAAAGTTCTACTTATGCCAGTTGTTGTCTTTGAGCTGCTTGGTCTTGATATTAAGTATTTATAAAGCTAGAGTGAAGCACCTTCTTAGGATTATTTATTTGTACTTTCAGTCAGAAAGGATGGATAGATGTCTACCGGCTGAATTCAGATAAATGTGCTGCATTTTTTTGCCAATATTATTAAGAAAGGTAGGTAAGTATCTTCTTTCAGCTAATGGAATAACACAGCCTTTGAGCAGTTTGTAAGCATCAAATCAGTACATAATGCTTACCTGGATACATTTTTTTCCAGCAGTTTTCATTTTAAAAAAGCATTAGAGCTTTGTAGAACTTGGTCCTGAAAGCAGATTAGTGTATAGTGCCCTTGTTGCACATTTGCTTATGCTTGTATTCTTGAACAACAGACATCATCACTCATGTCATACATGTTTAACAGAGTAAAAGCAGAGGTTACCATAAACTTCAATTGATTTTGTTTCAAAGACTTCCAGGTCTACAGCAAAATAGTCATGCTGTGGTTAATAATGTGTAGTTGCTGAACCCAAACACAGCCTCTGGTCCATTTGTATTCACTGATTATAAAAGGATATTAATCTAGGATAGATTCACCATGCTTTTGCTTTTGTGTTTGGTTTTTGGGTTTTTTTTTCCCCAGAAGTTTCTTCAGTTTCCTGAGTACTTTCAATGAGATGTAGAAGTGGGAGAGACTTCTTGCTCTCTGGAACAAGTTCCCTGAAAGCTGAGGCCCATAAAGTCTTCTGTAAAAGTTGCATAGATGTGTGCTGGTGTAGAATTTATTGTCTTCCTGACTCCTTTCTTTCTCTCCTTCTGAACTTCTCAGAAATTTTAACTGTGTTTTATGTCCTGCTTGTCATTGTCCTACTAGTCTCTTGGAATTTCTACAAACCTCCTTCCATGCTAATTCCAGTCGTTCAGTTATTTTCTACAACACTTAAGTGTCTGTGTATCTAAGTGTAATCTAAGTGTATTTATACATCCTTCTCTGCAAGAAAATCCCTCTTATCCACTTGTGTGTATCAATATTTTCACCGCAAAACAGTACTGTTTGCTTGTTATTTAACGTGTACTCTCCAGGATTTCTCCGTGGGAGGAATGGGTTGGGCATAGTGAAAGCAGGATTGGTCTCTTCTCATTGGTGAGAGGGACAGGACAAGGGGAAATGGCCTTAATTTGTGCCAGGGGATTTTTAGGTTGGATATCAGGAAAAACTCTTTACAGTAATGGTTGGTAAGCACTGGAACAGGCTGCCCAGGGAGGAAGTTGAGTCACCATCCCTAAATGTGTTTAAAAATCATTTGGATGTGGTGCTTGGGTACATGTTTTAGCAGTGGGTTGTTAGAGATCATTTAGTAGGGTTAGGCTAAGGTTGAACTCCATGATCTTGAAGGCATTTCCAACCTGAAGCAATTCTGTGATCTGCAGGTGACAATCAATGCCATTGCCCTTATGCATCTGCCAAAAGAATGGTTTGCCTGGTCCCACAGACTGTAGAGGGAGTCTTTAATGAGATTGGAATAAACACCTTCATTTCAGATATTTATCACTCTATTTGTCTGAGTAGATAAAGTTCAATACAAAGAATCAAATTTAGTGGCATTAAATCACGAAAAGCGTTAAAGTATTAGTGCTGATCTTCTGTGTCTCTTCAGCACTGAACAGAAAGGAAAGTTGGGCATCTTCTGCATTTCATTCAGAATTTTTTGTACTTGTGGGTGTTTTAAATATATTTTTTTTTTATATTCTTGTATAAGAGTACTTAGGTAAACTATAATGTGAGATGTTATTAAACACATCTCCATTAATCATAAGAAAAAATGTCTGAAGTAGTGGTCAGCAGGTCATCTGAAATGAAAGGAAGGAATATAGAAATAAAAGATTTTAGAAAGGAAAACAAAGCAGGTGACACTAGAAGGAACCACAAGTTCGGGGAAATACTTACATATAAAACTTGCCTCCTTTCCTGCATCTTATACTCTTCAGTTTCTGCAAAATACACCCTGAATGAGCCTGTTGCTGAAGGAGAGAAAATGCTACATGGACAATTTGGGGTCAATTTTCAGGATGGAGATAACACCTAGAGCAAGTTTTTGATAATTAGGAATATGCTCAATAGTTCTGAACTGAAGGGCATGCCCATATGTATGTATGCATGTGCATTTATGTGAGATTAGAGTGGTTTTTAACCACCATTGCTGCACTGTAACCATTCACTTCATTGGAGGTTGAGCTGAATCTGTTTATGGACTTCTCCTTAATGAGATTTCTGTCATCTAGTTTTATGGATGTTCTCTGTTTTCAATTCTAAAATCTAATATATGTCTAAAGGGTAAAATAATAGCATTTGACCACCTTGATCTGTCACTACTAATTCATCAGTTGCAATAGCTATTTGTATAATTGAAAGAAAGAACTTTACAATCAAAGCTTTAAAGATAGAACACGCTTTCAGCTCTTCCAAAATTGCATAGCAGTGCTGCTAAAGATCAGTTCAATTAAAAAATAAAGAAACCCTACTTGTAAATACGAAAGTATTTTACAAAAGCCATTGTTATAATCTATAACACATAGCTTTAACTAGGCTTTTGATGGGGGCGAGGATGCTACAGGGGTGGTTTTTGTGAGAAGTTAGAAATTTATAGAGCAAATGCCAGCTGACTCAAAGATAGACCAACTGGTGGCCAAGGCCAAGCCCATCAACAATTGTAGTAGTGCCTCTGAGAAAACATATTTAAGAAAGAGGGGGAAAATGTGAATCAGCAGCTAGGAAAGAAGAGTGAGAATCTGTGAGAGACACAAATCTGCAGACACCAAGTTCAGTGAAGGAGGAGGTACCTAAAACATCAGAGCAGAGATTCCCTTGCAGCCTGTGGTAAAGGTGACCATGGTGAGGCAGGCTGTTCTCTTGCATCTCATGAAGGTCAGTGGTGGAGTAGGTATGCACCAACAGCCCATGAAAGAGCTCATCTTGGAGCAGGTAGATGCCTGAAGGAGCAGGACCCACNTCTGTCACTACTAATTCATCAGTTGCAATAGCTATTTGTATAATTGAAAGAAAAAACTTTACAATCAAAGCTTTAAAGATAGAACACCCTTTCAGCTCTTCCAAAATTCCTGTGCTCTCTGTGTCAGTTGGGGAGAGAGAATGTAGAGAAATTGGGAAAAATACGGGATTAAAGGGAAGGTGCTTTAAGATTTGGTATTATTTCTCATTATCCTAGTCTGATTTGATTGGTAATAAATTAAACAGATTTCCCCAAGTCTGTTTTTACTCATGACGGTAGTTGATGAGAGACTTCCCTGTCCTTACCTCAACCCATGAGGTTATGTTATATTTTCTTTCCCCGTCTTGCTGAGGAGGGAAGTGATAGTGCAGCATGGTGGACACCTAATGCACAGTCAGGATCAAGTCACTACAATTACTATTTTCCTAATTTACTCTAGTACAATGTATACAAAAAAATCTTCTTTGGGAAAACAATTTACAGAGTTGCAGTCACTTCCTGGAGCTTCCATTCCAGAGTGCAACACAGTAGGACACAGGGTATTTAACTAATAGAATCACACTACTCACCAACAACTGTGGAATCTTACTTTCTCTCTTCCTTAATCAAGCTACTAATCTGTAAAAAATTTCCACAAACCTCTCCAATTACTTAGTTTTAATGATGCAGGTGGGATAGACCAAAAATCATTCTCTTCCTACCAGCATAACTGCTGGTGATGAATGTCATGTTGATGTTTCACATGGTGATGAAAGTCACCCTGGAACTGATGCATGTCATGCTGGAACTCCACCTGGGTTTTAGAGATACCCATGGCCTGCTTAGCATTTTCAATAGCCTGCTTCATAGCTTCCTATATGAAATGTCAAAGTGTTGAAGAGGTATGAGTGTTTATTATTTGGCAAAATATGTTCAGCAATATAATGTTGGTCACAGGTGTTCTGGGTCCATGGTTAAGATATATTAGTGGAGATGGGTAGTTCACAAATTATACCACCCTGAGAATTCATTTACTTTTACCCTTGTGTTCAATTGTGAAAAATAGTAACAGCATGGAGTTCATTTAAGGCCAGAGGGTTTTGATTCAGATGGAATTACAGCATCATCATATTCTTCAACAGAATACAGGCTAGGACACAAGTTTTTATTAACTTCTGCAAGGTATTATTTTCTCATACATATAGTTTCCTTCATCTAAAATATGAAAATGAAGTCTCCTCCCTTTACTTTCTGTTTTATACTTTTTGAGTTTGTTCTGTGATCCAAGCAATGTTTTGAAATGAGCAAGGATTTTGTAAGTCTTGTGTTTCTCAGGGGAGTTGCTCCACTCGGAGCTGGAGGCTATGTAGAAACAGAGATCTTTTACACCTGCAGGGGGCATTGCAATACAAAGAAAAGGAGCAGTGCAAGCTGATGAGACTTTATCCAACCAATTTGTCTGGTAGCACTTTATGACATTTGACTGTCAAGTTTGAATTCTTTATTTTTATGATTGCTTTCTTTTTCAAGAAATAATAACTTGTTTTGAAGACATTAATCAACTGCTTTCTAGTGTTTTTGTAGTCACATTACGAAGAAGATTTAAATTAAACTCTGAAGGACACTTACTGGGACTCTTGCATTTACTGATATTGATGGGAAGCATTAGGATTACAGGATTAAAATAAAACATTACATGCAATGATCTTTCCACAGTATAGAAAAAGAATTTGCAAATGATCCATTAAAAACATTTCAAATATCTTCACTAATTTGGTTACTTTAATTTGCCTGTGAGCATGATGAATCTCTTGCTACATTTTTTATAGCCATACTGTATACATGAAATGAGAAACAGCAACTCAGCTGGCCAGCAGTTTTTATATAAAGTGTTAGCTAATGTTTTATGCACATATATGAGAGTGCTTTCAGATACCTTGCTGCACTTAGTAGAATTTATTAAAGATATATTAAGTATTGCCTGGAGTAAAGTTTTACAGATTTACACCTATAATGAGTGCAGATCATCTGATATGTAACTTCTACTTCATAGATAATAGATGACCTCTTATAAACATTGAGAATTATGGAATGACAGTCCTAAGGTACCCAACATACATGCATTTGTTTCTCTATACAAGCAGAATATAATGACAAAATGGCATAATACAGATTTAATGGATTTGTCAACACTATGTCAACCTTTCTCTGCTTTTCACTTATAGAAAATCCTTGTCCTCAGATGCAGACCCTGCAGCTCTAACTGTCAGCAAAAAGAATGTGACCAGACTTGAGAGCTGTCACTGGGAAGAAAAAGATTATTAGATTGGTTTACTAACCACTCAAAAGGAAAAGACTATCCAAGCTCTGCAAGTAAAATAGTCATGATAGCTGCATGATTGACAGTAGTCCTATGCAATTTCAGCTTATTTTACTCCCTTTCACTCTTAAAATGACACTTTTAATGTCTTCTCCTTTCTCCCTTTTACAGTCAAATTATGATAACTTAAGTATTAGTTGCAGTGTGATTTATGATAGCAGGCTGTTATTATTTCAAAATCAAATCAGTCATCTTTGGAAGTTTGTTTGTATCCAATTATACCCAGGGAAAACAGAACACATCTTTTGATGATACCAGTGTTGCAGATTAAAATCTTACCTCAAAAGAGATAATTTTATTTCCAGGATTTACCAGTAAACTATTTACAAACACTGTTGATTTCTAGGTTGGTTTTTCATAGACTTAAAGCAAAGATAGGACACCATGTTCCTGATATTCTGCATTTGCCAATCAATTCCCAGGATCTCAATAAGCATTGTGTTGCAGCAGATTCCTATATCTAACTTTGTCAAAACTGTATGGAAGGCCATTATAATTTAATTAGTATGTTTTCTCCTGCATTAGTGTTTTGTACTTCCGGCTGCACTTTCATGTTGTAAAGAATAAAGCAATGATTTGGTTTTACCACTTTCTTCTCTAATATTTTTCCAGGAATAAGGGAAAAAACAGCATTGGAGATGTGTTATTATTAGGCATGAGAAACCACTACAGCTTCATATAACTCCTGCCAAAAGAAGAACATATTATTCACAATAATATAGAGACATTATTTATTTCAGATGTGCATTAAATTTATACAAATTTCTTTACTGACTTGACTTCCATATTTTTCAACGAGTTCTGAAGTTTTCTTACAGCATTCCTCACTGTTTTTTTCAGGCAAGGCTGTATTCTATGTTTAAGAACCTCTATACTTAGTCATCAGTACTCCATTAATAGCCCTCTAGACTGAAAGCAGATGTAATTTTTATTCATAACAGAGCAACTGGTAAGTATCACAGTTAGGGTGTTATGATGATCAAAAGTAGGTTTCTATTATTAATTATGAGGTACCATTTCCAGAATGAGAAAAATCGAGGAGGGATAAAGATTTTGATGGCATTCACCAAATGAAAGCTAACCAAACAGTGAACAATATGAAACAGCTTAATTCTTAATTAGTTAAAGATTTGCTTACTTCAGGTGGACATCGCTTCTTATTGATGTAATGATGCTTGTGCTTGGAAGGACACAGATACTACCAAGTTTTTTAACATGACAGGGGGAAGAGTCATCACCTCTTGACACATATTTGTTATAGTTTCCCTTTTGGTCTAGGAAGTGTTAAAGGTCAGGGCTCTGGCATTCGGGTTGAATCCCAAGAATTCATACTTGAAACTTTGGCTTAAAATACATTATCCACATTTACTATGGTTTTAAGCTCTTCACAAGTGTTATATGAATACTGTAATTTCTTTGTTCATAGGTTGTTTATAGCTCTAAAAGATGGAAATTTATGGATAACAATGATGGAGTAAAAGACTACAAATATGCACCTGCTTATTTCTAGTTTGTATAATATTGAAAGTTTTCAGCTCATCTTTTCTCCTTCCATAACAGGAAGCTGACAAAGATGTATGAAAAACCAGCACAGTACAGATAGTAAATATGCACCTTGTTATCAACAATAGTTGATAGCTGTAAGTTAAGTAACAGTTTCAAATTCCTTTAGTTAATGTATGTTTAGAAGATACACAGAGCAGAAAAGATAGTTGGCTCAGCACGCTTCACGCTAAAATTTAATTCCTTTTTTACTGAATACAAAGGCAATCTGAAACCATATAAACTCAAATGTCCTTGGTTAGCTATAAAATATTTGATCACTTGTAGAACCATATATGCACATTATTTCCCCTAATCTTGGGTGGAAAACACACAGAGGCAGTTGTGGATTGCATTTTCTAGTGAGAAGTAGTTAATTACTCTTAGATATTGCTTTATTGTAATCTATACATGGAATAGTGATGTCAGGGGGAAACTTTAGGAAAAAATGGTTTACTTTTTTAAATCTGGAGTTAAGTCTTCATTAATCATAAAAAAAGTCTTGATACCATCAGTGCTTTCAGACAGGACTCTCAAGTGCCAGCACACAGAAAAATGTCTTGCATTCAGAAAATGTCTTGTGTTATATCTTCAGTGAGACTGAGGTGAAACAAGGTATGAACCTCTTTGTCATTGTTCCCAACACCTTGTTTCACAGTTTCCATAGCATTGCTATCTCTCGGGACACAAGAATTAGCTACAGTAGAGAAAATGGCTTTTCTGTAGTGTTTGTTACTGAAAACACTTTGTAATAGTTACTCTGCCTAGGTGTACCTTTGGTGTCCTGAGGTGGGAACATAGCAACTCCTACATTTCTTGTCATAATTTCTATGAATTCATGACAGACTTGATGCTGGTGAAGTGACCTTGTTTACCTTCAGCCAGGCAGCTCACTGATTCTTTTACTTCCTTGTCACACTGTATTGCACTGAGTTGTAGTGAAAGTTGAAAGTATATTCTCTATCTCCTTTTCATATTATAAAATAGCCTAGTAACCTGGCTTGATAGAAGGAACATTAACAAAACAAAACAAAAGAGAGTGTTTAAGACACTCAGAAACTGGTTTGCTGGGAGATTTGGTGTAGCTTTTGTATTTTGTATTTTGCTGGCCATAGAAAAAAATCTTCAAGAAGTGATAAATTCAGAAGCATGAGAAAAAATGAGAACTATGAAGTGCTTGACAGAGATAGGACATATCAGTTCATGAGAAAAAGGGAAATTCATTCTTCATCCCAGTGGCTAAGCCAGGTATGGACTCTCTCAGGTACAGGTCTCTTGGAGAAAGGTGCTATTTTGTAATTGGGTGCTGCTGAGAAATTAGACATTTATGGAATTATAGATTCATAGAACTGTTTAGGTTGGAAAAGATATTTAAGATCATTAAGCCCAACAATTACACCAGCACTATCAAGTCACCACTAAATGTTTTCCCCAAGTGCCACATCTACAGGTTGTTTAAATACCTCCAGGGATGCTGACTCTACCAATTCCCTAGACAGCCTGTTCTAGTATTTGACAACCCTTTCAAAGGAGGAATTTTTACTATTGTCCTCTAGACCTCTCCTGGTGCAACTTGAGGCCATTTCTTCTTGATCTATTGTTTCCAACTTGTGAGAAGAGACTGATAACCACCTCTCTGCATCCTGCTATCAGAGAGCAATAAGGTCTCCCCTAAAAGTCCTTTTCTCCTGGTGAAATAACCTTAGCCTCTCTTGACAGGACACGTGCTTTAGACCCTTCACAAGCTTTGTGGTTCTTCTTTGGACATCTAGAGTAAAGAGCTGCCTGAATACAGCCTGCCTGAGCACTCTTTCATAGTTCTCTCTCAGTCATTGCTCCTGTCTCTGCTGCCTGGAGCCATGGCACATTAACCCCTGGTATCTTAGAGCACAATAGAAGGTAAATCCAGATTACACAGCTTTGACTACTAATCTCTAGGCAACCAAGTCCTGCAGTCCATCAAAACCTTTCTCTTTCAAGGGGAGAATAAATAGATCATTCATTCATTCATTCACTCATTCATTCATTCATTTGAAAGGCCTCTTCATCCACTTCTCTGCTTTTCTTTTCAGTTTTCATTTAACTCATTCCTTGGTGTACATAAAGCAATATCCTTTCTTCCAGCATGAAGTGGTCCCTGCTGAAAGAGCCTACTACCATGGTACAGAGCAGTAGAAATGCTTTAGAACATTACTGGTCAGGTGAAAGTCCAAGGATTTACAAAGTCTTTTCAGGAAATCTGATAAATTGTTTTGCAAATGACTTTTAAGGGTTCATTCCATCTCATGCAGAGTGAAAATAAAAATAGTGATGAGAGAATTAAAGTGTATATTGCAAGAAGATTTCATACTTTAATATGAGACAGGTAGTCCTCCTTCTTAAAAAGGAAGAGGGAGATTTATTTTTCCTAGACTATATAGTCCCTTGTTACCTTTAAGAGCCTACCTAGAAGGAGAACTAACTATAATCACGATTCCAAGCATATTCATAAAACCTACTAAACTTTCAATTTTTGTAATATTTATCCTGTATGCAAAGATGTTCTGGTGACAGTTTTCATAAAGTAAAAGCTGGCATATGACATGAATGTTATGAATGTGTGTCTATGACTTGATGTTACTGACTAAAACTGCAGGGACAGCCACAGAAGAATGCAGTCAGCCTGTCGCTGTGTGTTGGGAACAGGATATTCAAAAAAAAGGATCATCTACAGGAACACATTTGCATGAATGGTGGAATGAGTTTTGCAAAATTGATTACCATAAAATTCCAGAGATCTTATGTTCTTAGGGACGTTTGGGCCGCTACAGATTTTGCTATTCAATCGATTGAAATAATAAAAAATCTGAAATATAACAGAAGCTGGACACTTTGAGTGACAATGACTTTTGAATTGGCTGTCACATGACAAGATTTTTCCAGTCTTAAACTCCAGTGGAAATATTCTTACAATACTTTCTGCTCAAATATGATCGGTGTTTCTTGGCAGTATCTTGTGTAATAGATTTTGTCCTTGAGAAATAAGGAGTTATCAGTTTATCATCAGATAAGCCCTACTGAGGTTGTGTGGACTGTACTTTCTCATGTACTTTTAGGTTACCTAAAACACTGCAAAATTGTCAATTTCTGTAGGCAAAAGATATAATCTTCTTTACCTAACCTGTGGTATGATAAGGGTGCAGCCAAGGGGGAGAACCAAAAGTTGAAGATAGGTTCAGAACCGGAAAGTTTGGGCTTTCTGTAATGAGAGCCCCATCCCTCAGAACCCTGTGAAGTAGCATTATTGGGATGAAAATGGTGACCTGCACCAGCCCATGGTCTTGTGCCTGCCCAGTAAGGTTATGGTGACAGAGAGGACTAAGGTTCAGTCAGTGAGTTAGATTACAGGACCAGGTCTGGAAACAGGACAGAGTGAGACCAAGGCGCTGAGGTCAAAAATCAAGCCAGTCAGTCAGATCTGTGGGTTAGCATCAAGATTCATTGGCAAGATTGCACTGCAACTGCAACATGAATCAGATAGACATTTAGCAACTTGAGTGCCTTAGTTTAAGACCAGATAATGAAGGAAGGAGAGGAAATTTCCACTAAGGATTCTTGAAGCTTTGCTTTAATTGCTACGGAGCTGGCTGTGCCATCTCAAACAATGCCTTCTTGTAAGCAGTGTCCCCTTCAGCACTGACAGGAAAACTTCCATAGTGGAGGACAATGCTTCAGCAACTGACAGTGAGCTCTGCTTTTGTTCCTTTCACACCTATGAGTATTTGACCTCCTCCATCAGATTTTTTTAAATCTTTCTTTCTATAATGGCTTTGTCTTAAGGAAAAACATATTATTTGAACTTGGGAAATAACTTACATTAAATAATGTAAGTTAAATAATGAAGTTCATGTATATCTTTCTTCATAATTTTTTATGAAAGCAAGTTTAGTAGCTGCATTAATCATAATGCTTCCTAGAACAAAATAAAAACAATTCATATTCAGAGTCAAATAATCAAGACCTCTTGCACTGTTATATATTTCCTCTGTGATGCTTTTTGTTTTAATCCTTTTAATACTTGTGTCTTCAAAGGAAAAAATATTGTGTTCCATTTCAAAATACCATAACAAAAAAGATTCTTAGAATAATCATGCAACTCACTTTCATTTTCAATAAAAGTATAATACATTTCTGAATTTTTCTGTTTCTCTGCTTTACAAAAAGTATTGAGGAAAAGTAACCAAAAATGTTGTTTGGTAGAGTTTAGTTTAAAAATATCCCACTGAGGAAAATGCTTTTTCTTTGCTTGTTTGTGCTCACTATCCATCACCAGAACAGTCAAATGCAAAATGTAATAATGCTGTGATGTTGGGCTTTTTTTTAATTACTAAAGAGACCCTATCCATAGTAACTTAAATGCTCTAAGAGTCTCTGTGTTTCCTTTGTAGTAACAAAATTAATGTCTTCCTCAATATCATTTTCATAATGACATATAAAACCCTTCCATTCAAAATAAGTTCTTATATTTCTGATTTTTATATGATATCTAAGTTACTTGTACAGGTGTACATTTCACAGCACATTAGCTCTGACACATTCTCAGCAATCATTTTTTGCTTGCTTCTCTACTCATATGTCTATGTTGTCTATTTTTACCTAGAGATTCCTGTAAAATAATGTATATCTTTTTTGTCCTAAAACTAATGAAAGTTTCAGTGTTTATATATGTTGTGGCAACTTTAATTCTCTTCTTCTGAGTTTTCTCAATTGTTCTTTAACTTTTGGTAATATTTTCAGGTATTTCAGTTATATTTGCTATCTGAGCAAATGATGAAGCACCTTATTATAGGGAGAAAAGAGACCTCTGCTTTACTTAAGAGTTTTGTTGTGTGAATATTTCATGATGTTTTCAGGCCTTATGCGACCTGAACTGCATGTATTTGTTCTGAAAAATGTTTTATATACATTTATATACATCAGAATGTTTTAGGTAAATATGTTTGCATGACAGCCATGTCTCTTATTTTTCAGGAAGTGGCTTTTCTAGGGAAAATTGGTATGTTGAATCTCTGTTGACATCTTAATGTTGCTGAAGACCTAATCTAATTGTAATATGTAAGTTACATGAGCCCAGGTTAGAGTGGAGTTAGGGGACTCTAGGGGTGGACTCTGCAGTGCAGGAACCTCCCAAGTTCTCATGCCCTCATGACCTCCAGCCACTGATGCACCACGACTGTTCTTGGGAACTTCCTCACAGAGGCAGCAGCCATACTCTTCAGGATGGTAACACTTTTCTTCTCATGACCCATTGACCTTTGGGCCTTCATGCGTTAGGTGTATCCCTGGGAACTTGATAGGCTGTTACCCTCACACAGCATTTGGCCTAGAAGATTTCTCTGAGTACTGCTGAGCCGTACAATATGTTCAAGACCAAATATTGACTTGCCTTTCAAAACAAAGCTATATGCCCATGATAGTATTAATCATATTTAATATATTTATTATATTAGATGAATTTGAGGCAATCCATATTCTAAGTTTGGTGTTTTCTCAAGCAACACTGAATATCCAAAGAAAGGGAAGAAATTAGCTCGCAATTTGGAGGAGTGAAGATTCGGCAGCATAGTACAATAAGCAAAGAATTAAAGAATAAAGTAGTTTGCTTGCTTTGCAATTTTTTGTTATCTTAGTGAATATTATGACGTTAGTTATGAGCCATACTGCACTTTCAATAAGCTTTTATGTAGAGATGTTTCTATCTTGGGAATGTTTAAGAGTTCAAAAGAAATAACAAAACCTTTCTTATACAAATTCAGAGGAGTATACCATTTCCAGTTTCTATAATGAAATCATTTTAATGTATGTACTTTTCAACAAGTATTTATACTGTCTGCAAATTGTTGTAGGTTCTGGAAGTCATATCAATTTCATTGCTTATTTTCACTCCTGCAGCATTAATTATAGAGAATAATATCAATGCAATGAAACCGGTAAGGTAAAAGAAAGATGTTTGGGCTACTTGAGCCTCACTGTTTCTTCATTTCCACTTGTAGAGAAGATTTTGGAGGTAAAAAGTTGATATTTTTTTAGCTATTATGGAATGCATACATTTAAGACAGCCTTTAGGTACTCTCTCACCCAATCTAACACTATTGCCAACAGGTAGGCTTTCATACGTCAGTATTGTTTGGCAAATGTATGATTTAAGTTTGCAAGACAGAAGTTCTGCATGTTGGATTAAGCAGGACAATTAAAGATAAGATTGTATTTTGTAGTGCAATTGCGATAATGACACAAAGGGACATTTTCTGGTTTGATTCTTGGGTGTGACTGTAGAAGTGAAAGTGGCTAAAAAATTTCAGCACTTGTATATTTTCATGGTTGTCCTTTAATTTCCTTTTCTTCTTAGATTTTTTTAATATAGAAGTAAACTTATTTTCCTCATTCAAAACACAGATTTTCAATTTTGAAGTGAATCAAATCCAAGAAGAAAGTGACCGTTTTCATAAATGTTTTATATCTGTGACTGCCATCCTAATATATGACAAACATGTGGCCATTGCATGGCTCATACATCCGGTTTTAAATACCTATTTGTTAGTCTCTGACATCACCCACATCAACCTTTTGCTTTTTGAATGCATTTTCTGGTCTGTCATTTACAAACTGAAATATCACATGATGTTACAGTAAGTTACTTTTGCTGGAAGAACTCAAATGGAGACAAAAATACTCACTAAAGAATAGTTTTTTAATGTGTAATCAAGCTCTCCTAGTATGTTGAAAGTCCTTTAAACAGATAAAACACGAGTTTCTTGAATCCCTGCCTAAATGATGTGTTAACAGTCAGTGGCTGCCAAGTGGGGAAACCGTGAAAGCGACTAGACTTTGTGTCTCAAGCCTAATAAAGTTTCAAAGGATAGCCACATTATTGAGGTGATGTGGCATTTAGACTTTAAAATTGTGCTTACAGCCTTCACAGACAGTCTGTGTATTAGATTTCTGATGAAGCTTTTTGTAAAAGAAGAACTGTGAGGAAGCCAGGTCTAAAAAAATGGGTAAGAGAGGAGTAGGTGAATGGGGAAATAAAAACATAAGTGGTTAAATCAGAAGTGTGTGGACTAAAGATTTTTATGAAGTATGGAGATTAATGATCAACACCAAAGAAAGTAAGAAGATTATCAGGACAACTGGAGGTAAAACATTGTTTTCTAAGTTCTAAGGATGCAGCACATCTATTACTGCATTTAATGGTTGCTACTCTGGGAGCTTTTAACATAAAACCAGCTCATCAGAAGCTTTGCCAGATAACCTCTGGCCCTTTACTTAGATTTTTGAACAACATATATAAATTATACTTCATCTACAGCTGTCAGTGAAACACAAACCATTCAACTCTATAGTTATTCCTTGCTATTGGTAGACTTCTTCACTGCCAACTTGGTGAATTATGAATTGTAGTGAAGTTTAGTTCCATGTCAAACTTGTTAGATTTGAACTTAGAATCATAAAATCATAGAACTTGTTGAGTTCTTACAGAAGATTTTGCATGAAGGGAAGCTTGAAATAAGTTCATCTTCTTGGTGCATGGTAGAATATGAGTATGACAATATAACTGAGTCCATAAAATCAATTTCCTTCCAGAGTTTTTATAGAAGAAATTTACCTTGACCTACCATCGGGTCTTACTGAGGTGTTGCTAAATTATGTGGCTAGTCCTGCCTTCTTAAGATTAGTCCATCTCTCTACTGTCAGATCTTTCATATATAGGAAAATAAAATCTGCATATTTCTCCATTGCAAGTGAAAAACGTGCACATAGAGTCTGCATATGGTATAATTTCTAGAGCGACCTCCACGGTATTTGCATGGAAAAGCATGTCATTGAATTTTGAGAGTGAGAAAAAGACATGCAAAGGGTAGTGCCTACTGCATTTCTTTTTCTAATTTCTCCAGTGTCACCCAGGAAGACTAATGCAGGTTTGATGCTCTAAAGAAAATATGTGCAGAAAGCCTAGATGCCCTTGTGGATGTGTGTGTTTATTAATGTGAAATAAATAATCTCTTGTAGATTTTATCTCTTGTTCCTATCTTTGCTTCTGCAACCTTTCCCACTCATCTCCTTTCCTGACATCCCACAGTGTCATTTTCCCAATGCTGCTATTAGGTCTGTTCCTCTGGAAACACTGAGGTAAAATGTCAGACAAGTGAGTAAGAGCAATTCTTTATTGAAAATGCAAAATAAAATGCAAACAAAAACTGTGTGTTCACATTTCCTATTCCAAGACTGGGTAATTTTGCTTTGCAGTCACCCATTGTAACACAAACCTCCTCCAGTTTGTTCACACTGTCTTATCTATTGTGTATAGTGTAGGTAGCAGTCTGATTTCACACATAGCTGAAACGTTGGCAAGAACACAGAAGACACTGTTGCTCTCTTCAGTATAGGATTACTGGACTACTTCCTCCTGTTTCTAGCAGGTTGATTGCTTCTTTAGGGGTCCAATGAAGAACATGGAAAACACAAACTGCAGAGTGTAATCAGTCTCAGAGCACTTAGCATCCTAAATCTGTCAGGATTGGCCCACATCTGAGGTGTAATTCTGGCTGCCATTTGGTCTGAGTGAACAAAGCTCTTTGGTGTCAGGATGGTCAAGAGACAGGGTCTTGAAGAAAAATAAAAGGAGTGATTTCTTAAGTGTCTTTGAAAAGTCATACAAGTTGTTTGATTTTGAGGATGAAAAGGTAGTCCTCAATAGTGGTCCTGAGGGACCACATGGGGGAGAGTGAAGAAAGGCCTGGTCTTGAGAAATGATTCTGGCAAAGAGTGACATGGCATGGGTCACCATCTGCTTACAGGTTCTGTGCTTAGAAAATGGAAGAACAAGAGAGTCAGAAAAAAAGTATATATGGAATGCAGAATCTACTGTCAGGCTAAGTAATGTTAATGCAAGAAAATTTGTCTACTCAGTGATTATCATCCATTTTCTTAAATAAATTTGAACCAGTTGTCTACCTTTCCCATGCAGCTTCTGCAATTTTGATGTGGTCCAGTAAATCTGGATTTATAGCAAAATCTGACCCTAACCTCTGTGTGTCTTACATTAATTATTTTACTATCAGCTTAGCGATACACATTTCTTGACTGCTCTGATAGCAGGAATATACTTACTTACACGTTAGAGAATAAAGTGTTTATGTATAAACTATAAAACATAGATCAAGAGCCGTAAGCAGGAGTCAGTCTATTTCAGAAACTGCTTTGGCACTTCTCTCATTTTTCCTCCTCTTTATTCAGGTCAGAAGCAAGGTCTGAGTCAACTCCAAAGTTGTACAAAGGGTAACTGTGGCCTTATTGTTCTGAAGATGTGTCTGGATGCTGTGATCCAAAAGAGGAGCTAGAATTACAGTGAGGCTGGGAACCTTGAAGATTTCAAACACACTGTACTGTGCACTGAAATAAGTGCTTGACATACTTAGCTCCATAAGTGACAGATCTACCCATGATTTTGAAGCATTTACTATGAAGGAAAACATTATATGGAATAGACATAACATATAATGTTATATAATGATGTTTTATTGTATTTCACTTGCTTTATTGAAACTTCTTGCTCATGGCTGTCCGTGCACCAAACCAATGAGCACATTCCAGCAGTCTGTTCTAAGTACCTTTGATCTGAGAGTCAAATATAGTAGTATCAGCCCATAGTTTTCGTATTGACCCTTTTCAAGATTGGAATATTGAAATGCAGGATGATCAGAAAGCTATTTTCAACATTTCAGAAAATGAGATACTAACTAGTTGTTGTGATTCATTTTTTTCACTTCCTATAGCTCATTGTTCAGAATTTCTCAGTGTGGCAGATTTCTTTCATGGTGTTTCGTTCTTCCTCAAGTCTTTATTTTCTGCATGTCTGAATTAAAAAATATGTTTACATGGAGAGGTTAAACAGTTCTTCTCGCTGTTTTGAAAGCACTGATGTTATAAATTGTATTCTTATGTTAACCAATTACTTAAAATATATCCAATAATAGTACAAAATGGTACAAAATCCACTAATCTGATTTCAGTTTCTGATGTGCATAATGAATACCTGTTGACAGGTAGTGTATAATTAATAGGAGCTATGATCAACCTTGCTATGTATTTCATATAAATAAAAAGAAAAAAAAAACAACAGAAGATTCAGAAAATTGTTCTGTAGTCAATTGCTGTTGAAAAGATTGCAATAAAAGCAATTGTTTAATGCTAATTAACTACAAACACTTTTACAAATCACCTCTGTTTCTCTTCCAAGAATGAATGCTTGTTCCAGATCATATATTTGTTGAAATATTTTTCACTGTGGTTGAGCTCACTGAAATATCATATTAATTTGTAATGGATCCAAACAAAAAAAGTATGAAACATCCAGCTTGTTAAACAAGCTAACTATCTTTCATTCAATTACAGACTACAGATACTTGTATTTATCATAGAATCATAGAATCATTAGGGAGCAGAAGGGACCTCGAAAGATCATACAGTCCAATGCCACAGCAGGATCACCTAGACCAAGTCACACAGGAACAGATCCAGGTGGGTC